>JAUJYP020000540.1:0-600000 GCA_030674075.2 Linum usitatissimum | reverse complement strand
CTCATCCAAGAGTTTGTTTTCTCCCCTTTGATCAAAAATTAATTGTTTGTTTTAATTGAATTAATAGAATTGTTAGAAACCCTTTCCAATCTGTTTTGTCTAGACCGTGCTGTTAAGTTTAAGTAGAAGTATAGCGAGAGGAATCGTTGGACACATACGACACTTATATTGTGGAGATAACTTCGCAGTTAGTATGGCGATCAAATACCGATATCTTCTATACTAAAAGGTTTATATATGGTAAATTATAATCGATGAATAATAAATTGGAATACCTTAAACAAATTTCCGTGGAGGTCTTCTCCGTATGAGATATTTTTTCACAACTATCATAATATATCTTATGATTCACCGCATGCCTTTACCATTTTTCATACTTCAATTATTATTACAATTCATGGTCTTTACAAAATTACTAAAATTATCATTACAATTCACGGTCTTTACAAAATTAGGAGATTGATATAGAAGGTCCTATATTTTACTACAAGCGCTCTAACATTTTTTTTTGGTAGTTGAAATCACCTAAACGCCATTGAAACTGAAAAATTACAATTTCTCTATAAAATGCGAAAAATCGAAAAATTGTTATACCACTTAAAATGATCAATCAAAAGTGATCGTTTATGCCGTTGTTCCGTAACCGAAGCCATCTGCCGCCCACCGTTAACGCCCGCTCGCCCTCCGTTGCCACCCCGCCGCCGCCCGTTGATAAGATACTTTAAAAAAAATTAAATAAACAAAACGGTCGCCGTATGCCGACCACCAGACCTTTGTCGTCGGCATTTAACGACGACAGCAGTTCAAGACCGTCCCCATTGAACGGCGACGGCGTTGATCGGCCGTCAGCGTTCAATGTCGACGGCGAAGTACGACGGTCGGCATGGCGAACGTTTTGTATATTTAATTTTTTCTTATAATTTTTTATGTTGTTACTAGTGTGATTTAGTTTAGTGAATTAGTAATTAAATATATGTGGTAATTAAATACTTGATAATTAAATATTTATTTGATCAATTCTTGGAAATTAGTAACTAGTCATGCTAATTAAGGTTAATTAGTAAATATAAGTAAAAACTAATTTGATAATTATAGACTGGGTAATTGAATATTTATTTAATTAATATTTGAAAATTAGTAATTAGTTATGATGATTAAGGTTACTTAGTATATATATGACCAATTAATTTGGTGATTACATACTTGGTAATAAACCTTAATATTTACAAATTTACTTTAATTACTACTATTTATAAATTCACCTTAATTAACATGATTAATTACTAATTTTCAAGTATTACTAATAAATATTCAATTGTCAAGTATTTAATTACTAAAACAATTACAATGGTTACTATAATTACTTATTTTAACTCCACCCCATGCCCATGCATATCCAATGCAAATTAATTCTTTTTTCATAATACATGACACATGCAAATTAATACATGTCTTAATTAGTATAATGAAAAAGAAGTAATTTGCATGGGATATGCATGAGACATGCATGGAGTGGATTGCATGGTACATGCATATAAATGGAGTGGAATGTAGGGTTTGGGGTTTATCGGTGTGGGGTTAGGCTTTAGAAACCCTAACTGTTAAACCCTAAATTCTAAATCTTTTCTCTAAATTCTAAACCCTAAACCCTATCTCTAAATTCTAAACCCTAAACCATATCTCTAAATTTTGAACCCTAAACCCTATCTCTAAGTTCTAAACCCTAACCCATCTAAATCCTATCTCTGAATTTTGATTTTTTTGTCGCACTAGACCTTTCAGTCGGTACAAAATAAAAAAAAATAATGTTGGATAGATATCTGTATGTGAAGTGTAACTTAATTTACACCTGGTACTTCCCAGATAGTGAGCCAAAAAATCAGATAAGGAGTGTTTTGTTTTTACCCTACACAAAATTAAAAATCAACAACATAATAATTAAAATCCACACAATATTTTAAAATAGTTCAATACACATTACTTATAACAAAAAACGACAGGATTTTATGTTTTGAAAATACTGTAGGAGAGCAATAATAGTTTCAAGCTTCTATTTAGAAATAAAATTATGAATTTGATAACGGTAAAAAGTAATTACAGCTAAGATGAAAGATTTAATAACAATGTTTGAATTTGCAATGATAGCAATATGGTCAAAAAAATGAATCGCCACCTTGGACTTGACTAGCAAAATCTTGTTAATGGTGTGTGTTGGAGTCAAATTTATTATCTAAGTGTTGTATTTTTGGATTTGGGAAATTTTTGTTTGATGATAGTAATCAGATTTAGATTTCGTACCATCCTCATCAATCGCTGGATTTCGGGTTTGATCGTGGATCCAAAATTGATCCAAAACATACTAAACCAATATTGAAAACCAAGTTTAAACCAAAGCAAAATCAATCAAACAACCGTCGAATTATTCAAAATACTAAATTTTCTTAACAACATTCATTAACAAAACCCATTGGAACAACTAGCAACATAAAACAAACAATAATCCCTCCAACCGAAATATAAACCAAACTAATCTAGAGTTTTTGTTTAGGTATATATATTTCCGGACGGAATCATTATCATCAATCTGAGCATTACTTCCTAACTGCCGTGATTCAACATGTAGTTTAGCCATCCTCAACTCTTCCTTGTTAATGAAATACAGCTCACAATATTTTTTCTTCTTCATCATATCTACAGCCATGTTGAAAACTTCAAGATCAGATGTCAATTCCACCAACTCATTTAATCCCTTTCCATCAACTCTCCAATAATATGAGTATCCACAAACAACTTGAAAACAATCGATATTTACGAAATCTCGTTTCTCTAAGAAATTCAAAGAAGTAAAGAACTCATCGCATTCGATGAACAAAAAGCAATTAAAATCCATCCAATTCCAAAATCTTACTTTGCCGTTTTAGTAACGCAACCCTTTATTTGGTATGAATCCTATTTGACCCTCATAATGCATGGCCATTGTAAATGTATCAGTGCCCCTACAGATTAAGAAATCAAACAATTATAACTACAACAAATCAAACCAACATTGAGATACACTATAATGGACATAAACCATCAAATATCAATTAAAAAATTTCTTAACAATCAGCAGGAAAATAAAGTTGACAATTCAAACGAATGATTAGATATACCGTAATCCGGACCATATGCATAAGACCTTCCTCTTCATTAACTTCATTCGTGATGACAAAAAAAAAGTGGTGTTTATAAAAAATGGTAAAAGAAGAATTAAAATTACTTGACGGATTCTCATAAAAGATTTGCAGCAAAGTTTAGATATCTTTTAGACTTCTTTCTTTAATTCTAATATTTAAGTCAACCAACCAACTGATCGGTTAAAGAGTTAATTAAATTAATTAAATTAACCGGTTCAAGTATTTTTCCTACATAACAACTGATGTGTTTTATTAAATTAATTAAAAAATGTGATGTCGTCGCTGATTAGGATAGAAGTGCTTAATACGAAACTTTAAATGAAATGTAGATTATATCCGAAACCAATTAAAAACATAAATGATTTCTCATGTACCTTTCTCGAAAATTTGAGGTGAAAACGCTCCTTTTTTGTCTTAAAACCACTTTTTTGTCTTAAATACTTTTTTGTTATAAAACTAAACTCAAAGAAAGACAAGAACAAGAGAAATATGGAGAGGGAGAGAGTTTCTTATTGAGGTGTATGGAATGCTACAAATGAGAGCTCTATTTATAGGCTCATAGATCATAACCTATACTCTCTAATATTATTACACATAAAGGTGGGAAAATAAATACAATGAAATACATTGAAGAATGGAATAAGGAGTTACACGATGGTGCATTCACTATAGTAATTATATTCATAACACTCCCCCTTGAATGACCATTGGTTATACATCGTTCTTCGAATATGCTTTTGATACTCTCTCATTAAAAACCTTACCGGGGAAAACCCGGTGGGAAAAACCATGGTTAAGGGAAAAAGAGTACATACTGCGTATTGACTCCCCCGATTATGATATCAGTTGAGATCCTTCATATTGACTCCCCCTGATGAGGATATCAACTCTCGCTCATCATTATATCAGTTGAGATCATTCACTCACCAATTCCAAATTTGCTTTCCAACAGTTGATGTAGAGATATCTTTGGTGAATAAATCAACCAAGTTATCACTTAGGTGCACTTAATTGATAAATATTTCAACTCATTGAAGTTTGTGCATAAAATGTATGCATCACATGATCGATGGTCATCCATAATTCACATGACACTTCACCTTAGATGACCATTAGATGAGAATATGTCTCATTAAAACCTTACTAGGAAAACCCTATGGGATAAAAACCTAGTGAAGGAAAAAGAGTACATAATCATCACATCACGTTGCAACATTTTCTTGCAACTCAAGGATATATGCAAAATAAATATCATGCATGATTTATAGGATCGGATCTTGAAATGGTGGTGTAGCTTTATAAGTTGGTTTCACAGCCCACCAAGTGGTAAAATTATCACATGAGACCAATTTATGGTCAACCAACACAAATATGACCAAGATTACTACTTCAAAATCGAGTACATCTTGTGTCTTAATAAAGGTCGATTAAACTCGACATAGAGTCACATAGTTATCTGACTACCATCCAGGCAACGATAGCCATGTCATATCCATATAACTTTTTGTTGGATATAATTAGTATATCATTGATGATATACGAAAATCATGTTCGAGAGAGATGCACAGTTGGCAAGTTAGTGGTAATCTTCCACATCTTCCATTTCGAACTCTAGCTAATCAATATTTGATTGCTTTGAGAAACTCTTTAGGAGTCTCAATAAAGTGTATGTCATCTATATAACAAAAGATGATGATGACACTTAAACTCTTATAAACAAAAGAAATACATTTTAAATATAAAATAAAGTATAGAAATTTTAATAAGAATTTCAAAATCATAAAATATGACAAAGCTGATTTTTCATCATTCAAAATTCAACTCAATATGAAAAAGAAATCATAGTTTTATGCATAGAGAAATGTATGATATGCTAAATGGACCACTTCTCTCAATTATTCAATCCATATGACGTCAATTAGATATAACTTGTTCACGTGAACTTGAATTGTTTGCTTATAGCAAAATAAATCCTCAAGGGAATTTCATATACACATGTGTATTCTAATTATGAAAACCATACATATAGGTTGAAAGGACATCCATTAGGGGCAAACTCTTTCCCTTCACAAATTGCCAGACTAATCGAATAATAAAAAGTAGTTGCATCCACCACATGAGAATATATTTTCTCATAATCAAAATGTTATAGGTTTGTTGTACAAAACCTTTCAAAAATGAGATGTTTCATAACTTCTCATACTCATACTTTACATCTCAATGTATAAAGACTTGATGTCTTAAAACTTTTCATTTCTCTTGGGAATTTGAATTTGCCTCAAATTGAAATTTTTTTAGCCAATCATTTCTATCTGTGCATGCATTTTGGCTAATGATCCTCATTTTCAACTATCATATTTAGCGTTGCACTATACGCAAATATTTCGTCGACGTTGACTTCATTGGGGTTCCAATATTTTCCATCCGAGATATAGATAATTGAGATATATATTCATATCTTTCGAGTACTCGATACTCTTCTTGAGCACATTATTTGTTTCTCTTGGTGGCTTTGTTTAAATAATCTTAACCTCAATTTGACCATCTTGATATATAGCTCCATTCCACTTTTGAGGATTTTTTCTTTGGAACCGAGTGGTCTATCACGCCTTTGCGGGTTTTAGACTCATTTGTGATGTCAGATTGCCCAATATTGGCATTATTGTTATTGGAGCATTTTGAGTTGGCACATGAAAACTTTACTCTCGTTGGGTTAGTAAAGTGTCTGGCAGATAATGAATTATATATTTTTGAACTTCAAGCTCATATTTCTTAGTGCAATGATCAAAATAATATGATCATTCATCTAATCTCTTGGCCAACTTTTGTTTTCTCCCCCTAATGTTGGGAAGTTTAAATATAAACCTCCAAACGAGTCATCAAAATACTCCCGACAATGATGTGATACTTTACCATCGATGAACTCGTAATCAAAATAATTTCTCAATCTTCATTGAGAACCCATCCTAATAAATGGTGGTGCAGCAATTCAGATGTGTATATCACATTCATATATCCATAGATGGGAAGTATTAGGTTTTGACCCAAAAACCAAACATAATGGAGGAATTCATGATAATTTCTTGGTATAATGCGAATTTGTGTTGTGCATGTAAATGACATGTTCACAATAATATATTGGTTTTCAATGACACATTTTCGTTATTGGATAATCATGAAAATATGCTCATAACCAAAATGGTTGAGCTAGTAATCTCACAAATTTTAGTTTTCTTTCATATACACATGTGACCTTCTAGTTGATACATCAATTAAAATAATTGGCTCACATGTTGGGCGTATGGATCCATAAATATCACCCTTGTTTTGTTGTGTATAAGATAAATTATCTTACTTTAGTTGATTATTATCCAAACAATCAACTCTATTTAAGAATAAGCAACCCAAAAATGAGTTATGTGTTGGAGATTTACCCAACAATGGGTAACAGAAAGGTGAAAATGCTTTCCTAGAAACGAAACCTTGTTGACAGAACAGAAAATCTTTCGTGTTCCCAGGATGTAGGGGAGTCACAAGGACTACTTAAATCCCTATAACCTTAGGAATCATTTCTTTAGAATACCCAAGTTGAGACCATCATGCACAACAATGTTCAAGAGAACATGCTCTTTAGATTATGGAATCATCAAAATTGACCATAAAGGTACCTATCGATTCGCATCATGATTGAACCGGGATGGTCTCACCGGTTATGCCAAATAATAGTTGTCAGGACGAGTAAACTTATAGTTTATATATATATATATATATATATATATATATATATATATATATCTCAATCACAATAACATGTGTGTAGTACAAATTGGAGGATAATATTATTGATTCAATAATTATATAACCATAGACCATATTATTGTCCTCTCTTGATCCCAAACAATTTGGAATAAGGACTTTTTTTCCTTCGTGAAAAATATAATAGCTCGTTCCAGAGCTTGAGAGAAATGTTGTACTACACCATATATCTTGGTGCACTATCGATGTGATATATATCACAATTAATTATGGTGATTCTCATCATAAAATACTCATTTTTGTCATGAGAATGGTACATAGTTTAAATGATAAATTGAGATATTTCTCAATCATCTATGTCACCAATTAATGGATCAACAATTCTCGTATAACCACAATTGTTATGTCCATCCGAATGAAAGGGTGTCGCATAGTTACATATGCTTTCAAAAATAGTGTAACATATGTGTCTTGCACAATTACTTTGAGGTCTAAAATATCAAAATAAACTTGATAGTTGGACCATCTTTCACGTGATTAGAATTTTTCCAACATCAATTCACATCTCTCTTTCATGGAAAAGTATATATTTCCTAAATTTCTTTAGCATGACCAAAATAGTAGGTCTTATCCTCCACAAGTATTGACTTTGTGAGAGTACATATTGTCACTATGGACATGATATAAAAATAACATCCACTTCGAGGAATGATATTGTGTCTCTCCATTGGAGACATATTAGCTAGATAGCTTTGAACAACTTGTGTCTCGTGGCACACATACTTCGGCCTATCATTGAGATGATGGCGAGTAAAGAGCAAAGTCTTTGCTTTGTCTTGATAGGATGTTACACTATCATCCTTAATGGTTTCGCTAATGTCATGAGCTTGCAAATGGATTTAGACATCCAATATCATGAAAAAGATCATTCTCGCCAGAAACATCAAACCCGCATCCTCTAAATTTTGTGATGTTTGAAAAATTATAAAGATGAAAATAAGTTAGACAACATATAAACCGAACAATAAAAAAAAAATTCATTAAACACTACGAGGGAAGAATGCCATCTTGTTGTAATTTTTGGTCGATTCCATATGTTATATATATGTATATATATATATATATATATATATATATATGTATGACTTCTCTCGTGTTCATTCAGGAAATTATTCATCACTAAATCATAATTCAAACTTATGAAATAAAATTAATTTATATATACATAACAATAAAAGAATGGTTGTTTTTGTTATTACGTTACTATGCATAACTTGTAAGTAACAAAGATAATGGTGATTGAAGATCAAAACATTTGCTTTGTCTTAATTCTTATTTATCTTTATGCTCATGGCATATATAAGTTTGAGCATTGATAAGGCTAGAATTTGTAGCAATTATCTATCCTTATATGCATGCTTTTTGAGTGATTATTAGTTTGTTCGAGCTTCATTCTTGTGTGATTTCGTATTTTGGCATTATGTGCCTAGACCCGTTCATTTGGACCGTTTCGGTCCATTTGATGTGTTTCTTTGTAGTATTTGTTGTCCACAGGTACTCTAGAGATAGGTGGTCTTGTTATGAAGTAATGAACGTGAAGTAGAGCACGGTTGGAGCTCGAACGGAAGATTGAGAAATGAAATGGATGAGCAGAGGGGTTGCACGTCGTGCACCTATGCACGCCGTGCACCCCTAGGATGCTTCCAAATCACGGCCCTTAAGCGGGGGAACGTCGTGCACCCTTGCACGGCGTTCCTCCCATTCAAATACGCAAAAATTTTGAAAAAAGGAGGTGCACGCCGTGCATGTGTGCACGCCGTGCACCCCCCAGTTTCAGCAACTTCCTATAAAAGGGCTGATTTTGAGGAAAGAGAAGAGAACTTCCCCAACTCGATTTTCCCCAATTTCTCCCGAGTTTTCTCTGCAAAAACCAGCACCTAACCTCATCTAGAGCCCAAATTGAAGATCTAAAGGAGCTGCCTTTGAAGGATTGAAGCTAGGAGTGAAGCTAGGAGATCAAGAGCATCGATTGGAGGAAGATAAAGCCGATTATTTTCTCGTAATAAGATGGTTAGGTCTTCTTTCCAAATGCTTTCTTCTAGAATCATGTTGAGCTAATTTCCTTGGGATTCTTGGATGAGATGTAGGAATTGAGCTATGAAACCTGTCTTGGATGCTTAAGAACAACGTTTGTGGATGATTTATTTGGAATGAAAGATTGTCTTGATTGTTTGGGTGTTCAACCTAATTCTTGTCATGGCTAGAATTAGGTCAAATGTTTGAAATCCTTTGCTTGGGATAGGCTTAGGAATTCAATAGGTTGGCAATCGAGGATAGAATTAGGTTATTGGTGGGGTAAACCGATAACCTAATCCTACCTTTTGTGTTTTTCCGGTTTTAATTGAAAACCATGTTGTAATTGGCGGGCGCTCGGTTTGCACCCAATGGACCAAGTTGGGTGTAGTTATCGGTAGCTTAGGCGTTGATGGACCAAGTTAACGCTATTTCTAATTACTCATGGGTTCTTTTGATTCCGGAAAGCACCCTTTCACTTTGTAGAACTCCTTGGAGTTCATTACTAGTTAGCCCGTTTAAGGGGATTTCTACCTTAATCGGGAAGCTAGTAGTGGAAATCCGTGTGCATAATCGTGCCGCGGATTCATACGAGTGGTAGGAGGATTCTTTTCTTTCAAATCAGATCCACATTCGTTTGTTGTGAATGCATTCTAGCGGTCGAGCTTAAGAACTCGTCTCTTCGAAGAACTCGCTTTCTCCTTTGAATCAACTTTAAGTCCTTTAGTTTAATTAAGTTATTAGAATAATTAGTATTAAAACCCAAATCTTTTAGCCTAAACCGTGTTGAAGAATTCGAGTAGAAGCATAGCGAGAGGGACTTTCGGACACAAACGACACTTGTGTTGTCGGAATAACTTCACAGTTATTCGGGCGATCAAGCATCCAACTCAAAATAGATGTTTTTTGTTGGTGATATCAAAAGTCACAATCTCCAAAAATCACAACGTGACCAAATATAATGATTAAGTATATAACGACAAGTTAGCTTATAAACTAAATAACGACAATATGAAGAATAATTATTAAAACGGTAGCTAACACGTATTGAATCAACTAATTGTTATCAAATAGAAACTTAAAATCATGAATACTTATGAATGGTAATAATTAACCAATCCATTTTTAAAAAAAACTCAATCAATTTGTTTCCGTAGCTAATAGTAGCAAAAATATATCAATTCCATAATTGCTAATTAATGGCCATTAAACCAATGAATAGAAATCGTATGAATAGTCTACATGAATTATGAAATAACTGCAATTTTAATAGGTTAGGGTCATAACATAATTCATACATCTATGGGCAAATAATAAATTCTTATTACTATATTTTTGAAATAAACATGTATGATTTATGAAACAATAGTCAGTATCATATGCATTATGACCAATAAAGATAGAGAGAATTAACAACTACAAAAATTTGCATCAATAATATAAGATTGGAACGTAAAACATAAACATCAAATAATATGAACTTTAAAATTATTATGTTTTAATAATATAAGAGCAAAAAATGAGGAAAGACACATGTTATTGAGATTGAAATTCACAGTTGAAATTGAATATATATAGAAAATAGAATAGTATGAGATAATAAAAATCGAGTTCTCAAGAAACTAATAGAAATTAGCTCTCAAGAAATGAAATCGAAATTCAAATATAAATAATAGCAACCTTCGAGATTCTTCAAGAAGATAGAGCATTCGTGCTGATAACGTGTTATAAAACTAAACTCAAAGAAAGACAAGAACAAGGGAAATATGGAGAGGGAGAGAGTTTCTTATTGAGGTGTATGGAATGCTACAAATGAGAGCTCTATTTATAGGCTCATGGATCATAACATATACTCTCTAATATTATTACACATAAAGGTGGGAAAATAAATACAATGAAATACATTGAAGAATGGAATAAGAAGTTACACAATGGTGCATTCACTATAGTAATTATATTCATAACATTTTTCTAATTGTCTAAAAATTAAAATTAATCATTAAATAGATACTTGAACTAAACAAGAGAAAAACCGTAACCTATTTGATTTCCAAAAAACTGAACTGAGTTTCCCGTGATTTTTGTAGGGTTTTTAATCCCACTTAATTTTCTTTCCTCTTTAGCACACATTTTGGTAGCAATTAATTATTACTGTTTAATAATTATTATACGGTTTAATATAACTGTTTTCGTTCAATTTGTACTTGGATTGATGATCTGGAACATATCAATTATTTTTTTTGTTTTTTGTCATGTAAATGCCAGTTAATTTAGCGCTTCTAAGGAAAATTTTAATTCATGATGTCTACCAACAATATTATTGTTAATATTTTTTTTAAATTGCATATTAAATTAATTTATTTTAGGACAACTTTTTGTGTTGCAGTTGTTGAGTATGATAAATTTTTCATCTGAAACAAAGATGTGTAAGGTGGATGCGGATCCAACATCATTAGCAAATAAAGTATAGGGCATAATTATATATTTATTGCTAAATAAACATAAGCAACTATAAATCGACCTAAACTATAAAATCGACCTCAACACAGCTAAGAAAATATGAAAGAGCACAATGCTCCACGTAATGGGTAGCTCTATTTACGGACTCTATAACCATTTCATTTTTCCTCTTATTATTATGGTCTTCAAAAGCCTGAAAAGGAACAAAACACGAGTAAGATACATTATGTTCCTAATTCAAGTTGTAAGTACAAAAGGAACCGATTGCTAGTTATGAGCACCAAAAGGCCCTATAACCCATTCAAACCAACCAGGCTCAATTGTTCATATTCTTCAGTGTAAGGACAACAATTATAATTAAAGGACACCGCAAGAAATATTTGAAATTAGGAACCCATCAAGAACCATGAAAAATTAAGGCCCTCTCAGCCATAATTAAATCACAATCGGAAAATTAAGGACCCAAAAAACCACGACTCAACCCAATTCGGAAACCGACTACTATTCACACTTAATGTACCAAATCCAAGATTAGGTACTAATAAACAAACACACATCTAAATATTGGTTTAAGCACCAATCGGTACCTTGGCAAGAATCCGAAAACTTGAAAAATTGAATCAATCCGCGTCTCGAAGTCTCGATCTGAAGTAATTCGGCGGCGGTGGGTGATTCGGTGAACATCGGCGGTTGCTCCAGGTTGATGTAGGTAGTGGCGGAATTGCTTCTTCGACGACGGACGACAGCACTAACGGAGCCTCCAAGCTGTTACCGAAGAAGAAACGATGGCGAGGTGTTCGGTATTGAAGAAGAAGCTCAATGCCATATACAGTCCGTCTTTTACTTCGTGCAGTCTGTAAAAATACTAAAATACCCTTAATTAAAAAGAATTATTTCGAACAGTTCGTTTTTACTAACACAGTTCGTTTTTTACTAACACAATCCGTTTTTACTTCATGCAGTCTGTTTTCACTAAATACAGCCCATTTTTTATAATATTCGCAAGATATATTTATTTATAATTTTCGAAAAATAAAAATAAAAATAGTATTTGAAAATTAATACTTATTATTTTTTGAATATACAGAAGATATATATATTTTATTTATTTATAATGTTTGCAATTAGTTTTAAAAAATATGTTATTTTTAAGAGTACTTGTTAAGTAATATTTATTTAACTTCATTTTTTTATTTATAACCCACATAATATTTATTTATAAAAAAGGACTGTATTAATATAAACGGACTGCATGAAGTAAAAATGAATTGGAAAAAAGTAAAACTGGACTACTTTAATAAAAACGGATTGAGCTTGTAATTTTTTTCATTAAGGATATAATAATCTATTTACAATAAAATACGAACTGCACAAAATGAAATACAAACTGTCTATAACATCCGAAGAAAAAACGACCGCTTGGTAGGCTTGGCAATGGGTCGGATACGGGGCGGATACCCCCTATCCATTGCCCGTGAATAATACCCACAGGTTTTACTCGTCACCGACCCATTAAGCTTGATGGGTAAAAAATTATTACCAAGCCCATATTTGTACGGTTTTCGGGTAAACCCATGATTGTCGGGTATACCCAATGTGAATTAAAAATTGTGAAATTTCATTACTCAGAATTCAGAAACTGGAATGTAAAAAGTACCCAATAAATATGAACTAGAGTTAAGAATATTTACCCAGATTCCAGGACTCTGGAAATGAACTCGGAAAGAAAAGCACAAATTGAAGTCTGAAACCCTAAAATTTTTTATATATCGACTTAATTCGGGCGAGTTCCAGCGAATACTCGAAACCCACGGGCCTACTGCCAAGCCTACCGCTTGATGATTTTTATTTTGACCGACGGCTTGGTGGTTTTTATTTTGAGAGAGAGAGAGGAAGAAACGTTTTCTAGTTTTGGTGGGTGAAGTGAACGCAATTTTGGGGAGTTTGGTTGTTTTTTTTATCATTTACTTATTATTTTTTAATTTAGTTGTTTTTGTTATGAATATTATAATTATGTGTATGAATGCCCATTTGTAACTCCTACCTTTGTAACTTCTATACATTGAACATGAAAATGAATATCCTATTTAAGTGTAGTTATACTAGTGATGTATAGGTTATGAATTCTAGAGCCTATAAATAGTGCTCTCTCTTATACCATTTTCACACCTCAATAAGAAAGTACTTCTCCTCCCATGTTCTTGTTCTCTTTTGTTTTTAGTTTTATAACACGTTATCAACACGAAGTTCTGCCGTCGAGCAATCTCTTGTAATCATACAATGAGAGATTACTTTTAATCGTGAGATAAGCGATGCACGCGGAACAATACAATTCCGCCCGCCATATGGCTAGTAAGATTTACGCTTTTGATGCCCGTGATATGGCCAATGAGATTTATGCTCTTGATGCCCACGATATGGCTAATGAGATTTACACTCATGATACTCGCGTTTTGAAAATTTATTATTTGCCTATTTGGTATATGCGTGGGTTGCAGTTTACTTTCGGGTGCATGAAATTTGCATAATACATGTTGGCGTTATTGTTCATTTTTCTATAATATTTCTCATACTTATTTTCAACAATCGGAGTCATTGTTCTTTATCATCATGCACATCAATCACTTACATTACTACTAGTTTAATATAATTTAATTTCCTATTTATGGGTTGCTTACCATTTGAATAGTATGGCCGAATAATTCTTCATTGATTTCTACTTTATTGTCCGCTTTATGTTTTTATTTTCTTTATATGACCTTATTATTAAATTTATGACCTTACTATATTTTTTTTAATATGAGTTAACATTTTCTTCCTTACAATCATAATTATTCACTTGTTGTGACTTTTCAAATTTATGGCTATATTATATTGATATTTATGTTATCAAATAGCCGTTATACTTATTATTAGTTAATGGTTTATTACTAATTTTATATGAGTTTATTATCAAATTAATGATATTTTATTTATTTCTTATAATATATTGAATATTTTGTAATTTGAGCCCCTCCATATTTCGGGCAAGCTTCACCATTCATTGGCATTGGAAGCTAAAATTCATTTATAATGGTATTCGTGAAACCATCAAACACGATAATAAAACATCTTCTCAAGATAAAGCCATAGCTTTAATCTTATTCGCCATAATCTTCATGAATGGTTGACAAAAAATGAGCAACGACTCATGTATCTTGTGGCGTAATGTCAAAGCCATGTATGACCACCTCAAGTGGCAAATTTTCTTAAAGTATGATACGATTAAAGTACCAAGAGACAAATATTCCAAGGAAAAGATCGAATATCTTATATGTCTCAAATGTTTGGTGGTCCAATGAGACACCATATCACTCCATGAAGTGAATTATTATATTCATATATCCACAAAGTGACAAATATATACATACATACATTCCCACAAGTGTAAACACCAATACACGATTGTGGAGGAAAAGATCTATTATTTGGTATGGTCATGAATTTTGAGAAATACATCTTTTATATGAAAGAGAGTTGTAAATTCATGTTGAACAATTTCAATCACATAAAAGGGGATACATCCATCAATTTTATTTTGATGATCATATACAAATGATATTGCTTCATAAGCCATCAAATGTGCAAAGACTTATTTGTTACATTTTTTTAGCACATGGAACAAGTTATTATTGTTGTTTCTATATGGAACCTTTTCCTTGGTGGTTGTACATTTATATTGTGAAGATTATTCATCCCATAATTGGTGACATGGATGGTTAAGACGACTATGATGGAGTATCTCTATTTATCATTTGTGCTATTCATCATTCTCTTGCAAAATGAGTATTGCCATGATGAGAAACGACATAATACATTGTGATATATAACTCATCGATAGTGCACCATATAACGAGTAGTACAAAATCACTCGAAGCTTTAGTAGAGCTATTGCATTATTCAAGAAGGAACAAGATCCTTTTGATTTATATATTGATGATCACAAGGGAGAGGAACGATAATGTGGTATATGACCATGAAACTATTAAATGTTGTCCTCCAATTTGTACCAAACATATGTGATCATGATTGAGATACATATCAATGTACACTATAAGTTTACTCGTCATGACAAGTATTATCTGACATAACCGGTGTGACCATCCCGGTTCAATCATAATGTGAATCGATAAGTACCCTTATGGATAATGTTGTGCACAGAGTTCTCAACTTGGGTATTCTAAAGAAATGATTCTTAAGGTTATAGGGATTTAAGTAGTCCTTGTGACTCTCCTACTTCCTGGGAACACGAACAATTTTCTGTTCTGTCAACAAGGTTTCGTTTCTAGGAAAGCATTTTCACCTTTCCGTTACCCATTGTTGGGTGAATCTCCAACACAACATAACTCATTTTTGGGTTGCTTATTCTTAAATAGAGTTGATTGTTTGGATAATAATCAACTAAAGTAAGATAATTTATCTTATACAAACAACAAAACAAAGGGTGATATTTATGGATCCATACACTCAACATGTGGATCAATTATTTTAATTGATGTATCAACTAGACGGTCACATGTATATATGAAAGCAAACTAGAATTTGCGAGATTGCTAGTTCAACCATTTTGGTTATGAGCATATTTTCATGATTATCCACTAACGAAAAATGTGTCATTGAGACGAACATTTTCCATTTATATTATTGTGAACATGTCATTTACATGAACAACACAAATTCGCATTACGCCAAGAAATTATTATGAATTCCTCCATTATATGTGGTTTTTGGGTCAAAACCTTATACTTCCCATCATTGGATATATGGATGTGATAAATTGCTCCACCACAATTTATTAGGATGAGTTCTCAATGATGATTTGGAAATTATGTTGATTACGAGTTCATCGATGGTAAAATATTTACATCGTTGTCATGAAATTTTGATGACTCGTTTGGAGGTTTATCATTCATATAATCATAATTCTCAACATTATGTGAAGAAAATCAAAGGTTGGCACAGAGATTAGATGAATAATCATCATATCATTTTGATCCTCGCACTAAACAATATGAACGTGAAGTTCGAAAAATATATAATTCATCATTTACCAGACACTTTACTGACCCAAACAGAGTAAAACTCTCATGTGCCAACTCGCAATGCTCCAAAGTGAAAATGATGTTGACATTGGGCAATCTAACATCACAACTGAGTCTAAAACCCGTATAAAGCATGGTAGACCACACGATTCCAAAGAAAAAATTTCCTCAAAAGTGAAATGGAGCTATAGATCCGGATGGTCAAATTGAGGTTAAGATTATTTAAGCAAACACCACCAAGAGAAACAAATAATGTGCTCAAGAAGAGTCTCGGTACACGAAAGATATGAATATATATCTCAATTATCTATATCTTGGATGGAAAATATTGGAACCCCAATGAAGTCAACGTCGACGAAATTTTTGCGTATAGTGCAACGCTAAATATGATAGTTGAAAATGAGGATCGTGAGCCAAAATGCATGCAAAGAAAGAAATGATTGGCTGAAAATTTTTCAATTGAGGCAAAACTAAATTCCCAAGAAAAATGAAAAGTTATAAGACATAAAGTCTTTATATGAAGATGCCAAGCAAATGAGACACATGTTTATCTCATTATAAGTCTTATGAGACATCTCATTTTGAAAGGTTCTATCCAACAAACCTATAATATTTTAATTATAAGAAAATATATTCTCATGTGGTGGTTGCAATTACTTTTCATTATTCGATTAGTCGGCAATTTATGAAGGGAAAGAGTTTGCCCCTAATGGATATCCTTGCAACCTATATGTATGGTTTGCATAATTAGAATACACATGTGTATATGAAATTCCCTCGAGGATTTATTTTGCTATAAGCAAACAATTCAAGTTCGCGTGAACGATATTCAATTATATCCAATTGACGTCATATGAATTGAAAGATTGCGAGACATGATACATTTAGCATATCATACATTTCTTTATGCATATAATTTCTTCTTCATTTCAAGTTGATTTTTGAAAAATCATCTTTGTCATATTTTATGGTTTCAAAATTCTTACCAAAATTTTCTTAATTTAATTTTATATTTTAAAATGTGTTTCATTTATTTTGACATAATTGGATGTGATCATCTTTTGTTACATAGATGACATACACTTTATTGAGACTCCTAAAGAGTTTCTCAAAACAATCAAATATTGATTAGCTAGAGTTCGAGATGGAAGATGTGGAAGATTACCACTAACTTGCCAACTGTGCATCTCTCTCGAACATGATTTTCGTATATCATCAATGATATACTAATTATATCCAATAAAAAGTTATATGGATATGACATGGCTATCAGTGTCTGGATGGTAGTCAGATCACTATGTGACTCTATGTCGAGTTTAATCGACCTTTATTAAAACACAAGATGTACTCGGTTTTGAAGTAGTAATCTTTGTCATATTTGTGTTGGTTGACGATAAATTGGTCTCATGTGATAATTTTACCACTTGGTGGGCTGTGAAACCAACTTATAAAGCTACACCACCATTTCAAGATCTGATCCTATAAATCATGCATGATATTTCTTTTGCATATATCCTTGAGTTGCAAGAAAATGTTGCAACGTGATGTGATGATTATATACTCTTTTTCCTTCACTAGGTTTTTATCCCATAGGGTTTTCCTAGTAAGGTTTTAATGAGGCATGTTTTCATCAAATGGTCATCCAAGGGGAGCGTATTATAAATATTGATTATGTATGACCATTGATCATATTACATGCATACATTAGATTCAAAAACTCCAATGAGTTGGAAGAATATTTTCATGAGTTGACATACTCTATAAACAAGTGCGCTTAAACGATAATTTGGTTGATTTAATCACCAAGGCTCTCCATACATCAATTTTGGAGAAGTTATTACAACAATTATAGTTCGACGAATGAAGGATCTTAATTGATTTCATGATGAGGGGGAGTCAATACGCACCGCACTCTTTTTTTCCTTAACTATGGTTTTTCCCATTGGGTTTTCCTTGTAAGGTTTTTAATGAGGCGATATCAAAAGCGTATTCGAAGAATAATGAATATTTTTAACTAATGGTCATTCAAGGGGGAGTGTTATGAATATTATAATTATGTGTATGAATGCCCATTTGTAACTCCTACCTTTGTAACTTCTATACATTGAACATGAAAATGAATATCCTATTTAAGTGTAGTTATACTAGTGATGTATAGGTTATGAATTCTAGAGCCTATAAATAGTGCTCTCTCTTGTACCATTTTCACACCTCAATAAGAAAGTACTTCTCCTCCCATGTTCTTGTTCTCTTTTGTTCTTAGTTTTATAACAGTTTTATCATTTTATATTTTTATTTTTTATTTTAATATTAATTTTTTGATTTATTTATAGTCTATGTGGAAACCACATTAGTTTTGTAACCTATTAAATTTTATAAAACTTATAAAAAGAAATAAGTGTACTCACATTACTATTATAATAACATTCAATATAAAATTTGAAGTATAATAACATTCGATGTACTATAAGGTTATTGGGCGCATTTTACTTTTTTTTACCAATAAAATTTACTTCCCCAAATTTATTTGATGTGGTACAATGCAAATAAGTATGTTTTTTATCAGGGCCGTCAGATTATACTATCTTAATTTAATGGATATTATAATTGTCTGCATCGTGAGGACACTAAGGGCCGTAGAGCTATCAAATGAGGGCGGACTACGAGTCGGGTTAATCGGATTACAGGTTATTCGGTCGTGAGTTAGTTGGGTTTACGGGTTTCCGGGCCATGGGTTCGTCAGACCACGAGTTGTCGGGTTGTGGCTTAATCGGATTACAGGTTTATCAGATCACGGGTTCATCTAGTTTCGAACCGAAACGGATCACATATTGGCTTGGGTTGCCCATCAGGCCATCGAGCTACAATCAATTTACAAAATATAACATAAAATTTTATTTAGATAATAAAATATAGAATTTAGATTCAATTATCATTTTCGCTTTTGTTTTATTTAAATTTAATAAACTCAAGATTATAATTTGAATTCTAAAATAGTAATAGAATTGTAGAAATTAAATTATAAATTGAAATCTTAATTTTAGGATTACTAAATGGAAGATGAAAAAAAGTGACAACCCTCTAAAGTGAGGCTGTGATTTTCTAATTTTGAGAATTTAGAAATTTTCGGATGAAAATAAACCTCCAAAAGTAATTAAAATTTATCATTCTTTTTCATGTCTATTCAAAATTTATCATTCTTGTTTTTTGTTGATATTAATAATTAAATAATAAACAAAACATAATTTTGAATCCAAATACCCAACTTCAAAGGGACAGTATTTCAATTTGGTTTTTAATTTATGTTATTAATATTGAGTGTGTTATATGTAAGTTAATTGATATTATCAATACTTTTTGAAAAATATGATTCTAAACTTGCAAGTGAATATTGAGCAATACAAAAAGTTCTCTTTTATGAAAATTTATTTAAAATGAACTATTATTTTTAAAGCAAATGCCATCGAACTAAATCGAGATTATGGACTAATTATTTATAGTTGGGAGAGAACTTCATATTTTGTCAGATGATATGACGGGTTAATCGGATAACGGGTTAATCAGCCACGCGTTTATCAAGTCACAGGTTCATTGGATTATGAACTAAGTGGATTTTGGGTTGTTGACGTTTTAGTCAAACGGGTTACAGATCAGGTTGGGTTTGACGGATTGGACAGGCTTATCGGACCGGTTTAGTTTTTGCCAGCTGTATCAAGAAGTGTCCTCAAGACAATAATTCTGCTGGATAATCAGCTACATCATGAAAAAACCTATAAATTCGATAAATGTGTTACCTATTGTAATAACACTCGATATAAATTCTTATAACTATAATAGCATACGCTTTTTGAAAAAAATAAAATAATCACATACGGTGATATGATCCGTATTTTATTAACACGATGGGTATGTGTGTCGATGAGGCTGACAGTTGGTCAGTTTATTTGCTTTGATTTTTGATTGGGTTAGTTCGGGATTTGTCATTGGAACCGAAATGACTGTTGACGAACCAAATTGTTTTGGTTCTGAATATTTTTTTTGTGATTGGGTTTGATTCTAAACGACCCAATTTTACAAGAATATGTTCGATTTGATAGGTTCGTGAGTTGGCTCAAGCTCGGGAGCCGACTTAAATACTAACTTAATAATATGCTTTGCGAGTAAACTCAATAATGCAACATGTATTTTGCCTCAAATATCATATACAATAAACATTATAAAAAAATTATAAATTTTAGAATAACATATTTTTTAACATGATTCATAGATGTTTTTTAACGTCTCAAATTTAACTCAAATTAAATTCAAATCATAAATTTTAATAAACAAAATTGAAATTGAGCTTGAGTTTCACTCGTAAATTTTCTAACTCGAATTTAAATTTAAACTCACCTGATGAACAAACTTTAACTAAACTCAAATTTGTTTGAAGTTAAAATTTCTAATTCAAATTCGAATTTAAACTCAACTAAATTTTAACAAGCTATAATTAAACATGATAAAATTTTACTCTGCTGGATTCCTGAACATCCCTACTCGAAAGTCACCGTCTTCTTGACCGTGATGTCTCTTCGTCTTCCTCACTGAAATAGTGAAATCTGTTTTCCCTATCTCCGGTGTGTCACCTCAAATTCTCAAATTTTCATTGTCAAAGAAAATCATGGACGCTTATGCTCCACTTCTGGAGAAAACGAAGGTTCCGCAGCCGTCTTTACAGAAACTCGCTGTGGTTTCTATCTTCTCGAAGCTCCGCACAGCTCCTAAGTACCTTGACGCTGACTCCGAACCTGGCAGAGAAGCAATCTCTAACTGCCTACTGTCCCCATCCCCTGCAGTTGTCGACCAGGCGGATCGTGAGCTCTGCCGTCTCGTTTCCGATTCCACATTGCATCTCTCTCGTGGTATTGTTGAGCTCCAGTCAGCTCTTGAAGGAACAGAGGACAAGTTCGTTACCTTGTTTGTTAAAGGCCTTGGGTTTCTAGTTAGGCTGGGCTTTGACAGGAGCCATGTCTTCTGGCGGTTTACTTCTTCCGAAAATCATCCTTTTGTTAAGGTTGGTGAATTGATCATTTTGTTCCTGATATCTTTTGATTGTTCAGTTCATGCATGTTCAAGGCAAACCAAGCCTTTTGCCTTTCTGTTCTCTTAAATAAATTCGCAACGGTTCTTTCATGACTTAAGACCCTGAATGCTGGTCCTGCATTCCTGGATGCAGATGTTGCTGTGTAGAAGCCAGGTTCAATCTGAATTGGTGCAGCAAGTTTTAATGTTCATGGCAAAGGATAGGGGGTTGGGGATGGTTGATGCTTGTGAATTCTTGAGACCCGTGCTAAACTTTTCAGTACTAGGCGGTTAATATCATCAATGGCACTGAGCCAAACCTATTAGCACCTTCTCTGGAGCATTTTAACTAACTTTAGCTTTTAAGTGGAGAAGTTTCTCAAAACAATTGGGAAAATCATCCATTTAGTTTACAATTGAAGTTTTTTTCTTGAGACTCATAGTTGAGTTTGAGTACGTTCTTACACGGTTATATGTCTCACTATATGGTTTTCCACATAGGCACATTTTAAAGTCCTTGAGAATTGAACATTTTGTGCCTGTATCGATGATTGTTCCCCTAAAATCGAATCTATCTAGTATCTAACGAAAAGCTGTAGTTCGAGTCGGTTCTGATTTCCTCCTGTCAGTATGTGTTCTTGCTTCATCAGTTCCATGCATTGTTCATCACATCTGATTTTGTCTATCTGTTTTACAGCAAATTCAGTATCAAAACCTGCTCTAAGTGAAGAACTCCTTTTCATGTTTCCTGTGCTTAACCTTATGTCATCCTCTTCCAAATCAGTTAAGGCTGCAGCAACTGATTTAATCGGCGTGGTTGAGAATTGTGTAGTTCAATTATTGAAAGCATTAAATCCTGAGCTGTGTGTTGGTTTGAAATTTCCTCATAAGAGCACAGTGGGGACCATCGTGTATAGGCTTTTGCAACATTTGTGGGTACAGGTTTGGTTCCCTTTCTTCTTCTGATATTTTAGTTCATATTCTCATACTCTACTCTTATTGTTCTTCATGCAAGTTGCAAATTTTTGCTCTCTAATTAGGGATTCATATTCTTTGATTGCTAGATTGTGCTTTATGGTTTTCCTAGTTTTTTTCTGGAACCTTTGGCACTGTTAACAGAGTAGATGTTGTTGCTTGTGTTTAGACATTAAGTTTGTGCATTTGCTCAGTTTTCAAATGAAAGAACATTGCATTTAACTCTTCATCATCCTTAATGTATGACTGTATGAGTTGTTTGTGCGGGTATAAAGTGACGGTTAGTATAATCTTAACTCTCTGTTAAAATACTCGGGAAAAATTGTCAACTCTACTTCGTGCTATATGGATCTTATTTCTTGTGCCGAAACTCATGATGAAGAGAAACCAACACTGGGATTTCGGGGCTGGGCTTCTAAAGTTAGAGAGTACTGTTTGTGGATTACTGATAGGCGGAAATCCTCTGTGCCCCTATCTCAGTTTGAAGAAGTTTTCTTGAAAGGCAAGTCATGCCAAACTTTTTGCATTCATTTAGTTTAATTCTTTTTTCCTTAAGGTATTTTGTTCAGTCTGTATTGGAGATTGTTCTGTCATTCTAATCATCCTCATTGATCTCCAGAGATACCACCATTACTCAGTGCTGTTGGTGGTGTTTTGGTGATCCATCAGTTACTGGGCAACGATGCAGTTGCTTTGTTGGCGGCAGTCGGTATTATGGATCCTAAACTAGGAGTTTGATTATTGCTCTTTGTGCTATTTTACATCAATATTTCTACAAGAACATATCTCAACTGCCAGAGTATGCTGGTATTTCCCTATCCTACTAGATTCAGTGCAAGTCTTTCCTTCACTTAACTATCCTCATACCTTAGTCAATGTCCTTGCAGCCACAAATATTAGCCATGCTTCCGTCACTTGCTGCACACAACATAATGGTTCCACTCATAATTCAAATTATTATGCCAATGCTTCGGACAGAGGGGAAACAGTAAGTTATCTTTCTAAGCAAAAATTGGGCTTCATGTTCATTTTTTCCATTTTCCCTTTGGCCTCTTAATTTTTGTCGGCATAACATGCTAGATGCATGCATGTTGGCAATTTGTATCCCTTCCATTTCTAATCTGGGTATGCAAGCATCAAGGTAAGATTTGTAACCATTCTGCATGCAATATCTTTTGAGTGTAAGTGTCACTCATGCAATTTGTGTGAATCTGTTTGTTTGTTGTTTCCAATTATTTTGGTACAACCATGTGACTCTTAAGGACAATGTAAATGTCATGTGGACATTCGGTCACAAGTGAGTCAGTCTGGATGGTAAAGTTGGCCACTAACGCTATATGCACAACAGAAGTCTTGATATGTTCCATCATTAAGGTTATGGGTCCCTTCGTTCAATGTGAAGTGTGCTACTGATGATTAGTAATGTGGGTAATGTGAAGTGTGCTACTGATGATTAGTAATGTGGGTAACAATATTTGCTCTGGGGTATTTCAGCATGCCTCTCTTGATGCATCTCCTTGACATACTATCTTGAGATTTGTTAATATATCTTTGTAGATCCCTTACGAATTCAATCCTTGTCTTTTATGTTAACTTCTATTTCTATTATTTAGTTTTGGCTACTCAAACACATACAATGAACTATTTACTAAAAATCCGTTATGTTAACTTGGACACGTTCCCTTGACTCCATTTATGGAGGACTAGTCATGTAATCAGTGGGCTACTTTTCTGTAGTTTTTTTCCTTTGAAGATAGACCTGGCGTACTTTTCTTTAGTTAGAATAAGCATCTATTGGTTCACACTTAAAATATTCCAATAATTTGTGAACACTAATTTTGCTTTTGTATGGAATTCTGTGTATACATGTATAAATTTAGTACATTTGAGTCTACTTTTAACCATGTTCTTACTTTGTCACATTCAGAGTGTTGTATGACACAGGCACCCGCTTGCTTTATCAGACCTGGGCAATGAATGATCGAGCTTTTGTAAGCTTGCAGGTAAGGTTATTTTATGCAACTTCCTTTCATGAGTTTGTAACTGTATCTAATGTTACCATTCCATGCAGTACAGGCCACCTCTGTACTCAATGGGTTTTCTTCTGTTAAAGTCTGTATTGCCTTAAAGTTGCTTGAGTAAAGTTTTTTAATGATATGTCCCAAGTAATGCTAAGATATAACATTACTTTCCAAAGCTGTTAAGCATGTGGGCTATAGTGGTTTTCTTGTTTAGGCCAGAACATAAAAGTGTATCATATTTACTAAAAGTACTGGTCTACCAAGATGCCTAGGTTTCTTCATGCTTTAGCATAAGAACATATTATATGCTATTATTGGAGCTTGATTTATCCCTTGGTTGTTTCCTTATTTTTGCTATGTTGGATTAATGATCTGTTTTATTCAGGCAGCACTTCTTCCAAACGGGTTTTCACAATTCAAGTCGGAGAGAACTACCTGTATAAGTTTAGCTGCTTCCGTCAGGGATGTTACTGAAATGACTGCAATTTGTATTGTTCTTATGTTAAAAAAACTTAGCTTCTTCTTCTTCCGTATTCCCAACCAGGCTTGCATCGAGAGCCGAGACCCAATCATTCAAGCTCTAGGTTTTCAAGGCCTGGCACATCTTTGTGAAGCTGATGTTGTTGGTAATCTTATATTTCCGTGTCAGAATTATTAAAGTACTTTTTCCTCTATATTTTTTAATTATTTAGGGTTGGGTTTGGCAGGAATGTTGGATGGAATTTAGATGACAATAGTAAAGTTCACTTTCCAAAATATTTTCGTCGATCTAATTTCCCATATGATAGCAAAATACTCAAAATTCCATCTATCTTTCCACCTGTCAAACCAAGTTTAGATATCTTATTCGTATAACTACTTACTGCAATAATAAGTTGGGATAAATAAGCTAACTTGCTGCTACAAGCCTACAACTAAGGACATATAATAAAGAAATAATAATTGAGAATATTTGGATATACATATATTACTTTGAAGGTTAGGGACACTGCTATCTTGTGATCACTCTGGTGGGTCTGAGTGGCTTGGTTGTCGTATTGGAACGTCTAATAAGTCCATCTCATCCGCTCACAATATGCGATTCTTGACTAGAAGAAGAAGATAACTGTTTTATCTGTTTTCAGAATTCTATATAGCCTGGGATGTCATCGCCAAGGATGTTCTAAACTATTCCATAAATCTTGTTCTAGCACAAAGGTAAGCTTAGAGCTATGCATGACCTGTATTATAAATTAAAAAGATATTATAGAGAAATAGAAAGATTGATGATTGTTATTATGGTTCTAATGGTCGATAGGGATATGTATATATATGAAGATTGAGAGAATGAATTACTTTTTTATTCATGTCCTGTAGGCTCAATATATACAATAGGCCTCCTACTGATTAGGGAAGAAAATATTTACTATCACTACATAATAGGATCTGCTAGCTAAAATAGGGTAGGACTAATACTAACATGGTAACTATCTTACTAGCAAATAAAATAAATAAGATCCTAATATATAGAGATGAGGATGGGATTTCTTCACTCCCACTCAAGCTTGGTGTAAATGTTGTGCAGACCAAGCTTGGACTTGAAATGTTCGGATAGTTCTTGTGGAAGTGCCTTTGTGAGTATGTCAGCTATTTGTTGTTTGGACTGGACATATCTCACATCCACAACTCCCCGTTCCACCTTTTCAGTGATAAAATGCCTGTCTATCTCGACATGCTTAGTCCTGTCGTGATGTACAGGATTCTTAACAATGCTTAAGGCTGACTGGCTATCACTATATAGTGTAGCTCTTCCGTGTCCTGGTAACTCTAGCTCCTTTAGGACTCGTTGTATCCACATTACTTCTTGAATCCCGAGAGCAAGAGCTCGGTATTCTGCTTTTGCACTGCTTCGTGCAACAACCGACTGCTTCTTGCTTCTCCACGTTACCAAGTTTCCCCACACATAAGAGCAGTAACCTGTGGTCGATCTCCTTGTTATGATCTCACTGGCCCAGCTTGCATCAGTGTATATTTTCACTGACCTGATCTCATTCTTCTTGAACATCAGCCCCAATCCTGGGGTTTTCTTTAGGTATCTAAGGATATAATTTACAGCATCCATGTGCTCATGCTTTGGTTCATTCATGAACTTGCTAACCACACTTACGACAAATGCTATATCAGGTTGAGTTTGTGCCAGGTATATTAGCTTTCCTACAAGCTGTTGATATCTACCCTTGTCTGCTCTTTCCCCATTCTTTTCTGCACTGAACTTTATGTTTGACTGCATTGGGGTATTCGCCTGTTTACACCCTGTCATACCGGTTTCTTCTAGCAAATCTAGGATATACTTTCTCTGGGATATAGAGAGTCCTTTGCTTGATCTGGCCACCTCCATTCTAAGAAAATATTTCATTTCTCCCAGGTATTTCAGCTCAAACTCAGTTCTCAGTTTGATCTTCAACCTCTAAATCTCCTCATTGTCGTTACCTGTGATTATAATATCATCGACGTAGACAATTAGGATGGCTATCTTGTTCTCAGCTCCATGTTTCACGAACATTGTGTCATCTGTTTGGCACTGATGATAGCCATTAGATATTATGGTTGCTGAAAATTTTCCAAACCAAGCTCTCAGAGACTGTTTTAGTCCGTACATGGACTTCTCTAGCTTGTAAACCCTTCTCCCGGTTTGAGCATGAGGCACCCTTCTGGAATTTCCATATATACTTCCTCTGTTAATGCTCCATTTAGGAATGCATTTTTGACTTCCATTTGATACAGAGGCCAGTCTTCATTCACTGCAACTGACAATAAGATCCGAATAGTGTTGAGTTTTGCTACCAGGGCAAATGTTTCCTGGTAGTCAATCCCATACGTTTGTGTAAATCCTCGAGCCACGAGCCTAGCCTTATATCTCTCCACACTGCCGTCTGCCTTGTATTTTATTGTAAATAGCCATTTGTAGTCTACTGCTTGTTTCCCTGGTGGTAGGTCAACAATCCTCCAGGTTCCATTACTTTGTAAAGCTCTTATTTCCTCCAAAACTGCCTGTCTCCACTCAGGTATTCTCATGGCCTCCTCTATGTTGCGAGGTTTTGTATCCAAGTGTACAAATTCAGGGCTTAAACGGCCATAGTGAACGTACCGTTGTATCGGATGACGAGTGCACTCTCGAACTCCCTTCCTTAGTGCAATAGGCTCACTGAACAAGGTTTCATGTTGCACATCTTCTCCAGCGATATCAGCACTCTCAGTTTGAGTTGCTAGTTAACTGTGAGTTTCAGTTCCCTCACTGTTTACTTCAGCTTCTGGTTCGGGCTCTATATTAGGTTCAAGTCTCTGTCTCCGCTGGTAAACATGTTGAATTGCTTGTCTGCTCGTCTCTGGAGCAGGTTCGGGTTCGCTGCCCGTAGAGATGGGAGGGATAGTTGGTCCATCCAAAGCAATTAAATTTTTCAGATCCAGGGCCAGATCCAGAGCTTCTTCTGCTTTTGCTACCATTGGCTGTGTCACCCACTGAAGCTCTGGAGTGGTGTAATAGGCGAAGGTTTCGAAAAATGTCACATCCATAGTCACCATAATTTTCCTGGTGATAGGGGAGGAGCATTTGTAACCTTTCTGCCGGGGAGCATAGCCAATGAACACACACTTCTGTGCCCGTGGATCAAGCTTGGTCCTTTGATGTTGCTGGATGTGGGTGAAGGCAAGGCACCTGAAGACCTTGGGTTTCAATTCGAACATATATGCACGTACATGAGGGTATGCTTGCATCAACACATCTTTAGGTGTTTGATAGTTGAGGATGCAACTTGGTAAGCTATTGATCAAGTAGGTTGCTGTTAAAACAGCCTCCCCCCAAAGGTACTTTGGAACCTGTTTTGTGAAGAGCAACGTTCGTGCTGTTTCGAGGAGATGTCGATTCTTGCGCTCAGCAATTCCGTTCTGCTGAGGTGTGTCAACACATGAACTGCAGTGAACAATCCCATGTTGAGACAAGTATGACCCTAGGACTGAATTGAAGTAGTCATGGGCATTATCAGATTTGAGGACCTGTATCTTGGGTTCCAAACTGATTGAGTATCATGTGATGGAATTCCTGAAACATGGTTGTAGTTTCCGTCTTTTCTTTCATTAGGAACGTCCATGTTAGTCTGGTATGGTCGTCTATGAAACTAAGGAACCATCGTGCCCCGTTGATGTTCTTGACCCGAGTAGGGCCCCAAATGTCACTGTGGATAATGGCAAAAGGCTTCATAGGTTTATAACTCATTCCTGGATAGCTACTATGGGTGTGTTTAGCTAGTTGGCAAACTTCACATTGCAAATCCTTGGAACTTTATTGAGAGTGAAAAACATCAATGGGGCCAGATGGTTCATCACATTCATAGATGACCATACTAGGCTCACTTGGACGTTCCTAATGAAAGCAAAATCTGAAACAACAGTAGTGTTTCAGGGGTTCTACGATATGATTCTCACTCAGTTTGACCCTAAAATTCAAGTCCTTAAAACTGACAATGCGCATGATTATTTTAACTTAGAACTAGGGAACTACCTCTCTCAACGAGGAGTCATAGATTGCAGCTCGTGTGTTGATACCCCCCAGCAGAATGGTATCGTGGAGCGCAAGAACAGACACCTTCTTGAAACTGCAAGGGCCCTTATGTTCACTAAGCATGTACCAAAACATCTATGAGGTGAGGCTGTCCTAACCGCTACCTATCTAATCAATAGACTGCCCTGTCGAATCTTACAATATCAGACCCCCAAGGATGTACTGATGCAGACATATCCACATGTCCGCGCCTATATGTCAGCTATGGACCCGAAGGTATTCGGATGTCTTGCGTTTGTCCACATTCAACAGCACCACCGGACCACACTTGATCCAAGGGCTCAGAAATGTGTGTTCATTGGCTATGCACCTCGCCAACAAGGCTATAAATGTTACTCTCCGATTACGAATACGGTAATCATAACCAAGGATGTAACACTCTTTGAACCCTCCGGATATTACAGCAATCCAGAGTTTCAGGAGGAGAAACTCTGGAAATGCTAATTCCGATGGAGGACGCTTCAGCCCGAACAATACCTCAGGTTGTGGTCTCCTTATCACACTCCCAACCTGAACCTGAACCTGAGGACAGACAACAGCACACGCCATACAACACGTTTACCTACATAGAAGAAGAACAGCTTCTGAGAGTTCTGAGGAGACTACAACTACAGAAAGATAGATTGATGTGGAAGATACGGTTGCACCCGAATCAACTCCACAATTAGAACATGAAGATCCTACGGTTGAGGAAGTTCAGCCCGAGGACTATGACCTATACTTGCCAATAGCTATGAGGAAAGGTGTCCGGGAGTGCACCCGACATCCCATTCAAAGGTATGTCAACTATGGATGCCTTAGTCCGGAATTTCGAGCCTTTACAACTCACCTGGATATTAAACCTAGGACCATTGAGGAGGCAATGAGAATACCTAAATGGCGATAGGCTGTCCTTCAAGAAATTGCAGCACTGGAAAGTAATGGCACATGGAAAATAGTCAACTTACATCACGGTAAACAAACTGTTGACTGTAAGTGGATATCCACGATCAAATACAAGGCAGATGGGAGTGTAGAGAGGTATAAGGCACGGCTCGTAGCTCGTGGCTTTACTCAATCCTACGGAATCGACTATCAGGAAACATTTGCTCCTGTAGCGAAGTTGAACACCGTAAGGATCCTACTATCTATTGCCACGAATAAGGATTGACTTTTATATCAAATGGACGTCAAGAATGCCTTCTTGAACGGAACCTTACTGAAGAAGTATACATGACCATTCCAGAAGGAGTACAACACACCAGAGATGGAAGGGCTGTGTGCAAACTAGAAAAATCCTTGTATGGATTAAAGCAGTCACCTCATGCATGGTTTGAAAAATTCTCTAGCATGGTGATTTCAAATGGATATCATCAGTGTCAAACGGATGACACGATGTTTGTCAAACACAGTGCAGGAAATATGAGATAAAGGACTTGGGAGAAATGAAGTACTTTTTGGGAATGGAAGTGGCCAGATCAGGTGTAGGAATCTCCATTTCCCAACGAAAGTATGTTTTGGACCTACTAGATGAGACAGGCATGGCTGGCTGCAAACCAGCTGACACCCCTATGTAACAAAACCTCCAGTTCAGCAGAGAGACATCGAATAGACAGATAGATAAGGGGAGATATCAGCAACTAATGGGGAAGCTGATCTACCTCTCACACACACGACCTGACATTATCTTTGCAGTGAGTGTGGTGAATCAGTTCATGAATGAACCAACTGAAGAGTATATGGAGGCAGTAACCCGCATCCTAAGATACTTGAAGAAGACTCCAGGACTCGGGTTATTATTCAGGAAAACTGATAACAAATCAGTGGAAAAGTTTACTGATGCTAGTTGGGCAAGTGAAATTGCTTCACGAAGGTCAACTACAGGGTACTGCGCTTATGTTTGGGGAAATCCAGTTACATGGAGAAGCAAGACGCAGTTTGTGGTAGTTAGAAGCAGCGCAGAAGCTGAATATAGAGCATTGGCTCTTGAAATTCAAGAGGCAATGTGGATACAACGAGTTCTTAAAGAACTCAACCTTCCAGGATATGGAAGAGCATCACTGTTCAGTGACAGTCAATCAGCATTGAGCATAGTTAAGAACCCTGTTCATCACGACAGGACTAAACATGTCGAGATAGACAGACATTTCATAACAGAAAAGGTTGAAACTAGAATAGTGGAAGTCGGCTATGTTCCTTCCAAGCAACAAACAGCTGATGTTCTCACAAAGGCTCTATCACACGAGCACCTAAAGTACTTCAAGTCCAAGCTTGGTCTTGTGAATATCTACACCAAGTTTGAGGAGGAGTGTAGATAATCCTATGTAGTTCCTAATTAGCATATGTATTTTCGTTTTCCTATAGTAATTGTATTAACTATAGTATATATTATTAGGTAACTATCTCCTAATAGGATTCCTAAAGTAGGTAAGTCTCATATGGAGACTTGTGTATATATACCCTATTGTCTACAGGCTATCATAATAATAAGAGCAGTCTATTCTCTTAAATCTACATTCATGATTATTTTAACTCAGAACTAGGAACCTATCTCTCTCAACGAGGAGTCATACACTACAGTTCTTGTGTTCATACCCCACAGCAGAATGGTATTACAGAACGTAAGAACCGACACCTTCTTGAGACTGCTAGGGCACTAATGTTCACTAAACATGTGTCGAAACACTTATGGGGAGAGGCTGTCCTAACAACTACCTACCTAATCAACAGACTACCATGTTGAGTCTTAAACTACTAGACCCCAAAGGATGTGCTTGTGCAGACATCCACATGTGCGAGCTTATATGTCAGCTACGGACCCGAAGGTATTCGGGTGCCTTGCGGTTGTCCACATTCAACAACACCAACAGAAAAAACTTGATCCACGTGCACAGAAATTTGTGTTCATTGGATATGCACCTCGCCAACACGGCTACAAGTGTTATTCTCCATCCACAAATAAGGTATTCACCACCATGGATGTAACCTTCTTTGAGACCTTCGGATATTATGGCAATCCAGAGCGTCAAGGGGAGAGTGGCAGGAGAAGAAACTCTGGACATGTTAATTCCTATGGAGGTTGAACAGTAATGCCTCAGGTTGTGGTCTCCTTACCAAGTTCTCAACCTGAACCCGAGGAGAGACAACAATCAGCTATTCAACACGTGTACTAACAAAGGAGAAGAACAACTCCTACGAACTCTGAGGAGATTACAACTGCAGAAAGTCTTGCTGATGTGGAAGATACAGTTGAACCAGAACTGCCTCTACAATCAGAAAATGAAGAAACTGGCTATCACGACTATGACCTATACTTGCCAATAGCAATGAGGAAAGGCGTTCGGGAATGCACTCATCATCCCATTCAAAGTTATGTCAATTATGAATGTCTTAGTCCGGATTCCGAGCCTTTACCACTCACTTGGATACTAAACAAAGGACCATTGAGGAGGCAATGAGAATACCTGAATGGAGACAGGCTGTTCTTGATGAAATTACAACTCTAGAAAATAATGGCACATGGAGAATAGTCAACTTACCTCACGGGAAACAAATCGTTGACTGTAAGTGGATATTCACTGTCAAATATAAAGCAGGTGGTAGTATAGAAAGGTATAAGGGACGACTTGTAGCACGTGGCTTCACTCAATCCTATGGAATTGATTATTAGGGAAACATTTGCCCCTGTTGCAAAATTGAACACTGTGAGGATCCAACTTGTTAAATTATAGCAATAAGTAGATTGTGAGTAGGCGTAGAAATCAAAGTAGGTTAGCTGTCTTATTTGATTCTTCTAGCCTAATCTATGCAGAATAATAGTAGTAAGTAGTAGGTAGAGTAATCCCTGATTTATAGGGATTACAATAAGGTGATTCTGCACCCTAATGGTGCAGACCTTGTATATATATGTATATCAACAATTCAGAAATATCAATCATACCAGAAGGGTATATCCATTAGATCTAAGCCCCATTCACCTTCTCTAAACTCCTATCTCCTTCTCTATCTCTCATCCTCCAGTCATGACCAACGCTGAAAACCCTCGCACAGTCTCCCCTCCATAGTCGCCCTCTGTGACTACAGAGGATCCGTCACTGAAACGCACGAATCCAGCAGCCCTATCAGAGACTGTCCTAGGCTGCATCACAAATCACAGGCTGAACGGAGACAACTACCTACAGTGGTTGTCATCCGTTCTGAAATTCATCTCAGCGAAAGGGAAGAGAGGATATGTGACTGGGAAGACAAAACAGCCAGCAGAAGAGGATCCAGAGTTCGCCAACTGGGACATTGAGGATAACATGGTTCAGTCATGGCTCCTAAAGTCAATGACCACGTCCATTGGTGAAAAGTTCCTCCTCCACCAAACTGCTCATGAGATCTGGGAAGGAGCGAGACACACTTACTCCAATCAGGCCAACAAAGCAGAGGCCTTCGAAGTGGAGATGCGTCTCCATGATCTCAAGCAGGGGGAGAAATCAGTCACTCAGTATTATGACGAACTGAGTAAGTGCTGGCTACAGCAGGACCTATACGACATCCACCTATGGAAGTGTACGGAGGATGCAGACCTCTACAGGCAGATCCTCCAGACAAAGCGAACCATCCGGTTCCTCCTTGGTCTAAATCAGGCCCTAGATGAGGTCAAAGGAAGGATTATGGGCCGTCTTCACCTTCCTTCAGTTAGGGAGGCGTTTGATGAAATCAAGTGGGAAGAGAGCAGGAGAAGGCTCATGATTCCTGACTCCAAGAACACCTCAGTGGAAGGTTCTACCCTTGCTACTCAGTACACTGGAAATCAAGGAAGTGCGTACACCAAGTCTGGAAAGCTTCGACCTCAGTGTACTCACTGTAACAAGATGGGACACACTAAGGAAACATGCTGAAAACTTCATGGGAAGCCTGCGGACTGGAAACCTAAGGTAGAAAGGGAGGCTTTTGCACAGGCTACTGCAACTGACCAAGCACAACAGTTTGGTCAGATCACCAGAGAACAAATGGAGATTCTCCAGCAGATGATGACTCAATATACTGCTAAGAAGGCATCTGCAGGTCCCTCTGAAACTCACCACAGCCTGTTTGCTAGCCAAGGTATTAGATCCACTACTTTCCTTACTCAAAATCATTTTAAACAACACTGGATATTGGATTCTGGTGCTACTGAACACATGACGGGTTCTAGACAGCTGCTCCACAATATCCAGGCTCATGTGGGGAAAGCAGGGGTCCGTATTGCTGATGGAACAATTGCTCCAGTCGAAGGGATTGGGACAGCCTACCCGACTCCGAATCAGGCTGTGTTCCCTGTCCTATATGTTCCTAAGCTGAATTGTAACCTAATTTCTGTTAGTCAGATCACACAAGATCTTAATCGCTGTCTAACATGCGATCCATCACAATGTATATTGCAGGAGGTGGGATCTCAGAGGATGATTGGCAGGTTTGAGCTGTGTGACGGACTGTTCAGTGTACTCACTGTAACAAGATGGGACACACTAAGGAAACATGCTGAAAACTTCATGGGAAGCCTGCGGACTGGAAACCTAAGGTAGAAAGGGAGGCTTTTGCACAGGCTACTGCAACTGACCAAGCACAACAGTTTGGTCAGATCACCAGAGAACAGATGGAGATTCTCCAGCAGATGATGACTCAATATACTGCTAAGAAGGCATCCGGCAGTCCTCCGAAACTCACCACGGCCGTTTGCTAGCCAAGGTATTAGATCCACTGCTTTCCTTACTCAAAATCATTTTAAACAACACTGGATATTGGATTCTGGTGCTACTGAACACATGACGGGTTCTAGACAGCTGCTCCACAATATCCAGGCTCATGTGGGGAAAGCAGGGGTCCGTATTGCTGATGGAACAATTGCTCCAGTCGAAGGGATTGGGACAGCCTACCCGACTCCGAATCAGGCTGTGTTCCCTGTCCTATATGTTCCTAAGCTGAATTGTAACCTAATTTCTGTTAGTCAGATCACACAAGATCTTAACTGCCGTCTAACATGCGATCCATCACAATGTATATTGCAGGAGGTGGGATCTCAGAGGATGATTGGCAGGTTTGAGCTGTGTGACGGACTGTTCCTTCTGAGTGCAACAAGCGGATTCAGACCAGGGGGAGAGGGTTCCAAGTCAGTGCATCTAAGTTCTAGGACGAACCAGTTAGATTGTCCTGTCATGATGTGGCACTACCGGTTAGGCCACTCTAGTTTCTCTTATCTTAAAAAACTGTTTCCTAAACTATTTATCAATAAAAATCCGAGTTCTTTCTATTGTGAGGTCTGTCAACTTGCAAAACAAACAAGAGTCTTCTACCATAGCCTACCATATAGGCCAACACATCCTTTTTCCATCATTCACAGCGACATTTGGGGTCCGTGTTCTATAAAAACAGTTAGTGGGTTTCGATGGTTCATCACCTTTATTGATGATCACACCCGTTTAACATGGACGTACCTCATGAAATCAAAGACTGAAGCAAAAGATATATTTCAAAATTTCCTAAATCAGGTCAAAACTCAGTTTCAAACTCCTATTCGAGTTCTTCACACTGATAATGCAAAGGACTATTTCAATCAATCCTTAAGTTCTTTCCTAACGGCTAATGGCATTGCTCACAGTAGCTCATGCCCTTACACCCCTCAGCAGAACGGAATTGCTTAACGCAAAAACCGTCACTTGCTGGAGGTTGCAAGGGCATCACTGTTTGCTGCCAAGGCTCCAAAGAACTTATGGGGTGATGCTGTCCTCACAGCCACTTATTTTATCAACCGTCTTCCAAATCAAACCCTACGGTTTAAAACTCCTCGTAGTGTTCTACTCAAAATTTTTCCTCATAGTCATGCTCTATCGTCTGACCTCCCTCTTAAAATATTTGGTTGTACAGTGTTCGTCCATCTAGATTCATCTCTTTCTACTAAACTTGATCCTAGAGCAGTCAAATGTGTCTTCCTTGGATATTCTTCTCATCATAGTGGTTACAAGTGTTACTCTCCAAGTAACCACAAAGTCTATCACTAAAAAAATGTCACGTTCTTTGAAAATCTTCCTTACTACTCTCACTGTCCGCCTCAGGGGGAGAATCCTATGGTTGAGTCCTCCATTGGGAGTATTATTACTCTCGACTCTCCAATTGTTCTAGAGTCTACTAAGGTAGTCCAATCCACTCTCACAGAAAAAACCAGCCAAATCCCTCCTCTCCTGGTTTATCAGCGTAGGAAGAAGGCGACAGTCAACACACATGCTCAACCTGTCCAGGAATTTGATGAGACCCTGGCCTCCCAAGAAGACGAGTCAAACCAAATGGATCAAGGGGTTGAACATGGTGATGAGGTCGGGAATCATGACCAGACAAAGGAAATTCAGGATGCTATTCAGGATGCTGGTGTAGAGGAGACTCAGATGGATGACACAGTCTACCTTCCAATTGCACACAGGGAAGGAACTAGATCCTATACAACTCATCCTATTGAGAGATGGGTTTCATATGGAAATCTAAGCCAGAAATACAAGGCTTTTGTAGGAACTCTCGATGATACACAGATTCCTCACTCTATTGAAGAAGCTATGAGTATATCTCACTGGAAGGCAAAGAGTATTGGAAGAGATAAATGCACTCCTGAAGAATAAGATATGGGATATAGTAAGGCTGCCAACAGGGAAATTCACAGTCGATTGCAAGTGGATATTCACAGTGAAGTATACCTTAGAAGGAAAGATTGAGAGGTATAAGGCTCGTCTTGTAGCCAGAGGATTTACACAGTGCTATGGAGACATTTGCTCCAGTAGCCAAGTTGAAAACTATGAGAGTTCTTCTAAGCATTGCAGTGAATCTAGATTGGCCTCTATACCAACTAGATGTGAAGAATGCTTTCCTAAACGGAGATTTAAGTGAGGTGTATATGAACGTTCCAGCAGGTGTCACCACTGAACCAGGAACGGTGTGTAGACTGAGGAAGGCACTGTATGGCCTCAAGCAGTCACCACGAGCATGGTTTGAGAGGTTCTCACAATCAGTGAAAGGGTACGGGTATTATCAGTGCCAAACTGATCACACTATGTTTATAAAACAGAATCAGGAAGGAAGAAAGGCCATTCTTATTGTATATGTTGATGACATTATCATCACAGGGGATGATGAAACGGAAATCAAAAAGCTCAAGGAGAAACTGGCACTGGAATTCGAGATAAAAGACCTAGAAAATTTGAGGTATTTTCTAGGAATTGAAGTGGCACGATCTAGTAAGGGACTGAGTTTGTCCCAACGGAAATACGTCCTAGACTTGTTAAAGGAGACTGGGATGATTGGGTGCAAACCTGCTAGCACACCAATGGAACACAATCTGAAGTTTGTTCTTGGCCAAGAAGCAGCGCCAGTAGAAAGGTGGAGTTACCAAAAATTGGTAGGAAAGCTAATATACTTAGCACGCACACGTCCAGACATCTCATTTCCAGTAAGCATCGTGAGCCAACATATGCACAACTCAAATGAAGAACATATGGAGGCAGTGATGAGGATTTTGAGATATTTAAAAAGCACACCAGGTGTTGGACTACTAATCCAAAAACACTCTGGTCGCAGAATTTCGATATACACGGATGCAAGTTGGCTGGAGACCTTACAGATCGAAGGTCAACCTCAGCGTATTGCACCTATGTATGGGGGAACTTAGTGACCTGGCGAAGTAAGAAACATATTGTGGTCTCAAGAAGCAGTGCTGAAGCAGAGTATAGAGCACTGGCAGACGGCATTTGCGAGGGAGTTTGGTTAAAGCGTATCTTGAAGGAACTCAAGATGGAGGATGAAGGGCCTGTTAGAGTGCTGTGTGATAGTCAGGCAGCACTCAGTATTGTGAAGAATCCAGTTCATCATGATCGCACTAAACATGTTGAACTAGATCGTCATTTCATTTCTGAGAAGGTAAACAACAAGGAATTTGAGATGGAATACGTCCCATCAAAGCAGCAGATCGCAGATATTCTTACTAAGGCACTGCCTAGAGACATGTTTGATGATTTACAAGGCAAGCTTGGCCTCCATAACATCTACAACCAAGCTTGAGGGGGAGTGTTGAATTATAGCAATAAGTAGATTGTGAGTAGGCGTAGAAATCAGAGTAGGTTAGCTGTCTTATTTGATTCTTCTAGCCTAATCTATGCAGAATAATAGTAGTAAGTAGTAGGTAGAGTAATCCCTGATTTATAGGGATTACAATAAGGTGATTCTGCACCCTAATGGTGCAGACCTTGTATATATATGTATATCAACAATTCAGAAATATCAATCATACCAGAATCATCATTATTCTGGATTTCTACACAACTATCTGTTGCCACCAATAAGGATTGGCCTCTATACCAGATGGATGTCAAGAATGCCTTCTTGAACGAAACTCTGACTGAAGAAGTGTATATGACCATTCCAGAAGGTGTCCAACATACCAGAGATGGAAGAGCTGTGTGCAAGTTGGAATCAATTTTCCAGTCTCCTTGTGCTTTGTTTGAAAAATTCTCAAACACGGTGATTTCAAATGGTTATCACCAATGTCAAACAGATGACACAATGTTTGTTAAACATAGTGCTGGAAACAGGAGTGCTATCCTTATTGTCTATGTTGATGATATAATAATCACAGGCAATGTCGAAGAAGAGATTGAAAAATTGACGGTCAAGCTGGGAATAGAGTTCGACCTAAAGGACTTGGGGGGAATGAAGTATTTTCTGGGAACGGAAGTGGCCAGATCAGGTGCAGGAATCTCCATTTTTCAAAGAAAGTACGTCCTGGACCTTCTAGATGAGACAGGCATGACAGGCTGCAAACCAGCTAACACACCTATGTAGCAAAACCTCCAGTTCAGCAGAGAACCTACGAAGAGGCTAACAGATAAGGGGAGATATCAGAAGTTAGTTGGTAAAGGCGATATACCTCTCACACACACGACCTGATATTACATTTGCAGTGAGTGTGGTGAGTCAGTTCATGAATGAACCTACTGAAGAGCATATGGAGGCAGTAACCCGCATCCTGAGATATCTGAAGAAAACCTAGGACTCAGGTTATTATTCAAGAAAACTGATAACAGACTAGTGGAAATGTTCACGGATGCTAGCTGGGCAAGTGAAATTACTTCACGAAGGTCAACTACAGGATACTGCTCATACGTTTAGGGAAACCTAGTTACATGGAAGAGTAAGAAGCAGTCCGTGGTAGCCCGAAGTAGTGTAGAAGCTGAATATAGAGCACTGGCTCTTGGAATTCAAGAGTGTGGATACAACGAGTCCTTAAAGAACTCAATCTTCCAGGACAGGGAAAAACATCATTGTTCAGTGACAGTCGATCAGCACTGAGCATAGTCAAAAATCCTATCCATCACGACAGAACAGAGCATGTCGAGATAGACAGACACTTCATAACAGAAAAGGTTGAAACTGGGATAGTGAAAGTCAGCTATGTATCGTCAAGGCAACAAACAGCTGATATTCTCACTAAGGCTCGGTCTCAAGAGCTCCTAGAATACTTGAAGCCCAAGCTTGGCCTTGTGAATATCTACACCAAGCTTGAGGGGGAGTGTAGAGAATCCTACAGATTAGCTAAGTAACTTATTATACGTCCCCTATTAGTTGTATTGTGTATTATTAGGTAATTATCTCTTAATAGGATTCCTAGAGTAGGTAAGTCTCATATGGAGACTTGTGTATTTACCACTTATTGTCTACGGGCCTTCTAATATCAAGAGTAGATCATTATTCTCTCAAATCTACATACGTAACCTATTAGCCGTATTATTTATTATGAGGGTAATTACCTCCTAATAGGATTTCTAGTTTAGGTAAGTCTCATATAAAGACTAGTGTATATAACCCTATTGCCTACATGCCTTCTAATAATAAGAGTAGATCAACATTCTATCAAATCTACACTTTTTAAGTTGGTTTCCTTTTATTTTCAGTTTATACTGTAACATGCCAAACTTTAGATGATTGGTTGTTATGTAAAGCCTACTAATTCTTTGACATATTGGACATTTTACCAAAAAAGAATGTGTTGGGGCCACTTATGAAACTTGTGTGGCTTCACTATCTTATTGTGCGGTTTAATTTTGAGAGAGAAAAGGCAATACTAGTCAATTGCCTGGTGCAGCTCTTTTGTTGATGTCGTTTACATCTAAAGAACTGACCAAGCGAGTGCCGCATAATGTAAGATCTCAATAAATAGATGTTTACCTTGATAATTCGAGTTGCTTATGTTCATACTTTTATGTGGTTCAGGTAACAGTGGATGTCCATGCAAAGTACGAGACTGAACTAGCTGAAATTTCTGCATCTCTTCAGCTCTCAAGAAACATTTTTGCTGCACTTCTTTCCCTTGAATCATGGAAATCCTTCATGTATCATTGGATGAATGCTAATGTTTCCTCTCTTGACGCTAAAGCATCATCTGTTGGAGTAGACAAAAAATGTAAAGCTGCAAACTTGAAGGTTCATTTTTTCCCTCGAATTTTTTGCATGATGTGGATGAATCTTTTTCTTATCACTATCAGTGCCAATCTCGTAAAGATTTCATTTGACATGAAATTTTCCTCTTTTCTTATTAGTTTTAGTTGTTTCGCAGAGTGTTATGCAATTAGCAGAAGAATCTTTGCTGAGAGCTGCTGAGAACATGGCACTTGCTATTGGTGCACTTTGTGCGGTAAAAGTTCGTTTTCTGATTGCAGTCTCTAGTAGTTTTAATGGATGGCAACCATACATACCTACTCATATTCATCCAAAAAACCACTCCTACTCATAAAGCCACCAAACTGGATACATGATTCCTAACCACCTTATGGGTGTCAAATGGAATTCTTTTGTTGATGTGGTCAATCTTTCACATATTGATGTGCCAGCACATCTTAGCAGTTGTCAACTTCACTTCAACTAAATGATCATATTGTGTAGTCTTTTCAAATTATTAATTTGATTTCCATTTTTCTCTTACTAGACATTGAAATGATTTTCTCAGTCTGATGTTTGGTTTTACCAACTGTGGTCAGGTATTGCATGCATCTGCCCATACTATAAAATCAGCTGCATCAAAATTTCTGTTGAGTTGGTTATTCCAGCATGAGCATCAACATCGGCAATGGTCAGCTACAATGTCCCTTGGGCTGATCTCAACTGGCCTGCATGTAACTGATCATAAGCAGAAATTTGAAAACATCAAAGAACTTCTTGAGGTATATATATGCTGTTGCTCACATTGACATAGTATTCCAACTTGAGAATGCTTTAACAAAAAAATTTCAACTTCCATTCTAATTGGATATGTGATCAACATATCTTAGTGGAAGGTCTCATAAAATTTGGTGATGGTCTTTCCTGTTGATTTTAGGTACTGTGCACGAGCAGAAATACTCTTGTCAAAGGAGCTTGTGGTGTTAGCTTGGGCTTTTCATGTGAAGATCTCTTGATCAGGGGTGATTACTTTGTTAACAAAGAGAAAGAGCACTATAGACAGCAGGAGGTCAACTTAATTTCCAGAATTATTAGTGCGTTACTTCTTATGACAAGCCAGCTCAGTGAAGCTTCAAATGATTTTATGGAAGGCTTGTCTGCATATCCCCCACTTTGCAAGAGCAATTCCAAACTAAATGTAAGTTCTAAGTTTTTGGTCAAAGAGTCGGATGAGCTCATGGAGGATGCATGAGGTGTTGCTGGTCTTGTCCTTGGCTTGGGGTTCTGTGTTGGTGCAATGTACTGGGCTGGGGCATATGATGCTGTACAAAAGGTGAAAGACCTTCTTCTTTCTTGGATCCTACACATAGATGTTTCACCGTTAAACCCTAGTTTCCTTAAGGAAGACCAAGAGAAGGTCTTATCAGTAGGATCCTGTCTTGTTCTTCCTAATATTGTAGCTTTCTGCCTGAAAGTAGAAATGATGAATGGTGTTGAGCTAGATCATTTACTTTATGGATATGAAAAGCTTATTAAGGAACTCTTAGGCATGAAGAAATTTGGTACTTCCCATCAAAGTTTATTGGCAGCCTCGTGTATAGGAGGAGGAAGCCTTCTTACCTGCATTCTGAAGGAAGGCGTACAACCCATTGACACAGAATATGTGAAACGCCTGCTTGAATTATTTAGAAGTTGTTATACTACTACCTATCCATCTATGATTAATCTTGGTGGGATGTTTGGAATAGTCAGTGCCATGTGAGGGGCAGTTGGGGTTTTGGTTCATGACTTTGACTTTTCTTCTCAAACGAGAAGTGTTCATGAACAGGTCCATTTTTGTCCTCATGGTTCCGAGTAAACACGTCATGAAATTTAGTAATTTATATCTTTGATATCTATTGCAGGATTCTTCAAGTCTTTTAGGTCCTCTGGTTTCAAGTCCAGCTTGTGAACCAAATGTGACTTCATTGGTGCAAGAAAGATTTCTTGTTGCGCAGAACTCAAATGATCTTATGATGAAACAGACTACAACTTGGGCATTGTCCTTCCTGAGAAATCATTTATGGTCACATGAAGCGAAAAATACTGATTCTACTGGTCAGGTTGATATTGTCGACTCCAGAATAATTTCTCATAGCTTTCCCGATGACAGTTCAGTGGTGAAGCTATCGATGTGGCTTTTGAATTTGAACTATGCCGAGGTAGGTTCAAACGATGATACTTGTCTGAACTAGGTTCCTATTTGGACCATCTCTCATGTTCACAAACCTTATTAATCTTTTAGGTTTAATGTTCCTTGACCAGTAATCTAATTCTTTTCTAACTTATGAACACAGGCTGGGAATGTAACGTTTGTTACAAATGCAGCCACTGTCCTGAGATGCCTATCACGAGCTCCACGGCTACGAGCTGTAAATTGGGGTAGCATCATTAGACGCTGCATGAGATATGAGGCTGAAGGTTACAAATCTCTGCCCTCAGATTCAGATATTAATAGGGCAACACTTAGAGAGGAATGCCTAAAATTTTCCATATCTCATGCAAACAAATTTGATCAACTCCTTACTTTTCTTGATGAACTATCTCTCCTATCTAGGTTGAGGACACTGAAACTGAGTTTGCAATCATGCCTCCTTATTCAGCTGGCTGGCCTGATTAAGGTTTTCTCAGGCTCTCGGCTACTTACCTTATTTGATGATATGATGGAATTCTTTTCTTCAGATTCTTCATACAACATGTGCAGCCTGGATCAGAAAAGTTTTTTGTGGGTATCATGTTGGATAGGTATATGTGACTGTTTAGATGAAGCTTCCCTCGACTCTCTGCAGTGCATATCTAGTATAGAACAGTGCATGGAGATTCTGTTTACTCTGCTGCCTCGGCCAGAATTCGCTGAGAGTAGTAGTGACTTGCCTAATTCCTTACAAGAATGGACTGAAGTTGTTAAAAATGTTTTGCGAAGGCTCGTGGGGTTTGGCTATGAAACTTCCTCCAGGTAATTTTCTTTATCCAACATTTTAAAAATATTGTTTTTCCAGTGTTGAGTTAATATCGCCCCCATTGACTTTTAACGATTGTCCACATATCATCATCATCCATGATTATTGGGATTACCTCTCCATTATCCCAATTTTGTCTTAGCAGAGTCTTTCATATATCCCATTTTCTTGTAGGCAAGTATGTCATAATCCCACCCTCCTTTCATAGAAAGAGTCTGTCTCTGCACTCTAGTACTAACATAGATGCAAAGATACAGTCATCAGTTATGTTGAAAAGTCAAAATCAGCACACATAAACATGCCGTGTGGCGTTTCCTATGCTTCTGTTTTGATTGCTTGTACATCTCTCAGGTTCCCTTGGTGAATCTAGTCGAAGGGGAAGGCCAGTACTCCGGAGTCCTAAAGAAGATTCTAGCAAAAGCAAAGCTTGCCAGAATGAGTTCTTTGCCTTTAACCGAGCTAGGAAAACTGAAAACTTATTTATTGAACTCCAACTCAAATGGTTAGCTTCGCATGTTCTTATGTTCTTAACATATTGTAAACATTTCAGTTTCTGCTTGGTGCATCCTTGGATCTGTTTCCGAAAAACGATAATTGCTTTTCCAATTTCCACTATTGGCTTGCTTGAACACACAAGTGTTTGGCACGTTCTTGTAGAGATTATAGCAGCTTTGGAACGCGGAGAGGGGAGTGTAAAGAGGCAGTGGCTGATTGATTCGGTGGAAACAAGTTGCGTATCAACCCATCCATCGACGGTAAGGTTATAGGTTTTTATCTTTTATACCATACCAACCATTATGCAGGCTCCTTGATGGCATCAGTGTCCATTCTTGTGTAATGACTAGTCCATAATTCCTTATGACTATTACCTATTCTTGTCTAGGCACTGAGATTTGTGGGTCTTGTATCTGGTATCTGCTGCAAATACATGCCTCTGTTAACCTTTGACATGTTAACGGTTCTAAGTGATCTACTAGTGACTCTGGCCGCTCTCCTGAAGGAGCCCAGTTGGGAATCTATTGCCATATCGGTTACTTGCAGTCTATGTGCGTCAACAGAACGAATGTATGAGTGGATTACATCAGGATACAACAGGTCCAACACTCAGCCTATTGACGAAAGTGAGAAGGAAAACGGTGCCTTGTTATTGTGTACAATCCATTACACCTGTGTATGTTTGAAAGAGTACTTGCCGCTAGAGAAGCAGCGTCTGCTTGCCAACATGATTATCAAGAATTAAGATCTCGATCCGGACTCTAGTAATCTTTTTCATTGTTAGCTTTAGAAACAGGGCTCGACTTCACTTTTAGTTGTAAACAAAAAGAGCTGAATGCTGACAATATGTAGGGTCAAAAATTGGGTCTGATTGCTTTGAGTAAACCCAGTACGTCGCCATTGATTCATATATAACACATATATACCGTACTTACCAACACCACATCAGATTAAAATAGCCCTTCCAATTCACATTTGCCTCACAGTTGTCCTCAATGAAACCTTATTTATTCACATGGTTGGTACCATACTGATGGGCAGCAGAAATGCAAGTTTGGTCTCGTGGTTTTCCAGCTTTTCTATGGACAAAAGTAGGGAATGAACTTCTTACTTAGACCTCACGAGAGATCGATGTTGAGACTAACAACTCACAAACAAGCGAATCAATAGGCAAAACAATTGATATTAATCTATGTCCAATTCATGATAAACCATGTGTGTAAGTGTAGTAGGATTAGATGGGAAGGATAATGAATGAGACAACCTGCCCAACCCAACTCATAATAAACTCTCTATGTACTTTTTTCACAGTTTCATTATTTCCGACAGAATATGAAACTAGACAAATTAATATTACCCCTTTGAGATTACTGCAAGTGTTGCCATAACTTGCTTGAAAAACAACTTATCAGTATCGTAATTTGTACCAGCTCCAACTTTATCTGTGGTTGTACCAAAATCACTTTTGCACCGCGATGAAGCAGCCGCCGTCCTCATAGTATCCAATCCTGTAAATTTCCCTCCTTAAGCATTAATTTAGTTATAACACTGTTTCCCTCCGTTGGCAATTTTGATATCATCCAACTTATGCCCTGTGAGCTGTGACTTCACTCGTATAAGTTTGTTCTGTGATGTAAAATCACTTCCATAGCTTCAACATGCAATATTGACACCCTCTTGCCATCTTCCAACACAGTTTATGGTTTTATTATTTGTTTAAGTGGTGTATACATATATACTTGAACCATAAAACAGGCCCAACAAAGAACAGCTGTACATATATACAAGAAGCATGAACTCACACCCAAAGAAATACAAGAAGCATGAACCACCCCTGCAAACTCGAAACCCGTCACACCCAAAGAAATACAAGAAGCATGAACCACCCCTGCAAACTCGAAACCCAGCAGCCCAAATAAAAAACCTACAGAGCCCCAAAATAATGCAATGCCGCCCAGTTCACAAGCAGAACAAAAAAAAACCAGCCAATTCTGGAAGCAACATGCCCCTAACCTTACACACTTAATTATTGTCATACGCGAAACATACCCCAGGTATGAAGCCAAACAAGGGTTCCAACAGTCATCTTCAGCCCATCACCCCCTTTTCTGTGTCTCTTGACAATATATATGAAATGCTACACTGCAGTGTACGCAAATTAAGAAAATATTTAGATTGGGCAGAAAGCCTTAGCAACTTCGCATTCTATGATCCAATTTTAGCGCATACCGCTGGATTAGTACCGTCAAGTTTGAAATAGGCAGAAGGGCAACATTTTCCCATTCTAGGACCCATTTACAAACTTTTTCTTACATTATTAAGGCAACTGATGGGTTCTTCAAGATGAAAAATGCAACCAACAGTAAGATAGTATGCAACCTCGTTAACCATTTATGTTTTTATAACGACAAGACAAAATAAGAATCCAAAAAAATATCAACATAAATCAAACCCACAACCCCAGTTAACCACACATAATATCTTTGTAATGAATTCCATTTTGTTGATACTTCAATAAGAAAGGTCAGTAGTTTCAACTTTCTAAGTATTCCAAATTGAATGTTTATCATTGAACCAAAAATTATAGAATTTCCAACCCTTCAGAAGAGTTGCTTTGAAACCCCCAACTTGGAGAATGTCAAATTTCAAAATACCAATCATATATTAATATAAAAACCATCCCTTCATATATGTGTGACAGATCTATGTGATCTGCAAATTGATCCTTAAAATCGGGAAACAAAGTCACAACTACACGTAACGAAGCATTTTATGATGTTAAGGGACATGAATAACATTGGCTGAACTGAAAAAACCCACAAGATCATCATATTGCTCATAGGAATCAGAAGATTTTTCCAACAGAATTCTCAAACCCACATGATAAGTTGCCTCCATAATCAAACACAAGTACCCTTCGATTATAAACTTAATCAACCCCACCAAACTGATTTCTCGAATGGGCAGAAGGCAAACCAATATTGAGAATGGTTCCCTTTCTAGGACCCAATATGGACAACTCACTGGAGACAACTGTATTTAGTGTTTAAAACAGGAAGAAGAATAATTTGAATTCCACTTTTAAGCACCTTTTCCTCTGTATATTTAAAGACGGCAAAAAGGCAACCGAGGTTCCTTTTTAGGACCTACAACTATTGCAACAAACTTATGTCCTGAATGGGCAGAAGGCAAACTCAGATCACCATGATTTCCTTTTTAGGACCCGATATGAACACCTCACTTAACACAATTGTAATCAAGTTTAAAATAGAAAGAAGGGTAGCCTGATTCCCACCTCAGTATAATTAGAAGGCAAAAAGGCAACCCAAAGCGAGGTTCCATTTTAGGACCTTCATATATTGCAACAACCAAAATGTCAAGAACGGGCAGAAGGCAAACCAAGATGGACATGATCTCCTATCTAGGACCCGTGAGAACCAGCTTACATAAATGATTCCAATTGGTTTCAATAGATAGAAAGATAACTCTAATCCCTTTCTAGGGCCCTCAATGAGGTTCATTACTCCTCAGAAGCTTTAAATAGGTAGATTCAGCTTTATAAGATCATTCAGGGACCCGTTTGATATCCTTTACTTGCGTAGTTACAAGTTATGCATTCTTAATGACATAAAGGAAACACATAGACCAAACCCACAATGCATATAAGATATTCTGAAACTCTCGAAACGCTTCGTCCCAAAAGAATCTCTCGAAATCCACATGAATGATAAATCTAGGAAGGAAGCCGAATTAAAGCGATGAAATCCAGAGATCAGAGACAGAAAACGGACCTCTTATTGACAGATCCGAACAAAAAGAACGTTATGTCACCATAAAACGTCATCGAATAACCGGAAGAGGTACCTTGATTCACTGCCAAGCATGTATCAAACGGAAGACACACCAAACCTTAATAGATAGCCACCATCTCTTGATACCGAGTACTCAAACACCGAATCTCATATAAGAAACCAGCCACTCATAATCGTGCCTCAAATTTTTTTACCTCATGCAGCCAAATCAAAGCATGAAAAGGAACCCAGGAAACGGACGTTTTGATAATAATGATTGTCGGACTAGAAATGCTTGTTCGTAAAAGGATCTCCCAAAACCCACAAGAATGCTAAATCTAGGAAGGAAGCCAAAGTAGTAAAGGGATGAAAGCAGGAGATCAGAGATAGGAAATGGACCTCTAGAATCGTTCATCGGAAATCTATAACCACCGGAAGAGGTGCTTTGATTCACCACCTCAAGTACCCATTCGCGAGAGACGCAACCATCGGAGGAGCGCCTTGCCACCGACTTCCATTTTTTTGGGGGTGGAATCCACCGACTTTGATTGCGACCAAAAGGAGAGCCGTTAAAGGCTTTTTCTTTGGGGATAAAGAGAGCCGTTGATCTGCTCCTTTGTTGGTAACAGAGTTATTCTTATTAAGTTTAATTAGTAGAGAGTAGAGAGAGACACACGTTTTGGAGTAAACAAAAAAAGAATTAGTGTAAACTCTAGTATTTAATTTATTTGCGGATCTGAGAAATTGTTTCGAGGTTAAAATTTTGTTTTTTTTATAATATTGTTGTGGGGATTGAACTTTGATCCGTCTTTCTAAGTGTAGCCCTTGACATCATTGCACCACTGTGACCGACTTGTTTTATTTGACTGGTCGGCCTATCTGATGAGAGTCGGGCTCAGTCTTTAGTCAAAATTCATCTGGATTCGGTTATTTTACTTTTTTATACACATTTTTTTAGGATATAGAGTCCGCGATAAATATTAAAATAGTATTTGCTGCTAGTAAGAAGAACTTGAACCGTTCATTTCAGACGTTATATCTGACGGATAAAAAGATCAATTTAAATTAGGGGTAAATTTGTTACTTTGTCTTTCTATTTTTATAAATAATAAAATTTTAGGTTTAGGGTTTAGAGTATTGGGTTTTCAAATTTGGATTTTAGATTTTGAGTTTCAATTTTAGATTTTGGATTTTTAAATTTAGAGAATAGAGTATTGGATTTTCAATTTTAAATTTTAAATTTTAGGTTTCGAATTTTTTTTATAATGACCAAATTGCCGATGTGGGCAATTTTTTTATCGCGGCAAATATCCATAGTCTTTTTTTACGCTTGTATATGCGGCTTTATATTCATTTTTCCACATAATTTTTTTATAAGGTAGATAATGGAAATTTTTATTAACTTTTTTTATACTATACACATATATGTGTATATTTTTATAAAATAAATTCTTCTATTTATTACTTTAAATCTAACTTAATACATATTTAAATTTTAATTTCACCTCATTTTAAATTGTTTGAACATATGTATATAAGAAAATAAAATATACTCATGAGAATGTACACCTTCATTACACATTCACTCCCGGCTACGCACCCAATTGAAAAAAGTTATCAAAATTGTCAGTTTAAAAAGGTTTAAGATACGCAAATAATACATTAGTGGAGTTTTTCATTTCCCCCCTAAAATCTCAATATATATGTCAAAATAATTAGATTTGAGACGATATGTTTTAGTCGAAGGTACATGCGACCTACCAACAACATAACATCTACATATATTAATAAATTGATTTTTTTGTCACACTTGACCTTTTAGTCTGTATAAAATAAAAAAAATGATGTTAGATAGATATCTATATGTGAAGTGTAACTGAATTTACACCCGGTACTTCCTAGTTAGTGAGCCAAAAAATCGAATAAGGAGTGTTTGTTTTTATCCTAAACAAAATTAAAAATCAACAACATAATAATTAAAATCCGTATAATATTTAAAAATAGTTCAATAAACATTGCTTACAATGAAAAACGACATGATTTTATATTCTGAAAGTCCTATAATAGCTCAATAATAGTTTCAAGCGTATGTTTAGAAATAAAATTGTAAATTTAATAATGATAAAAAGTAACTGCGGCAAAGATGGAAGATTTGATAACACCTACATGTTTGAATTTGCAATGATACCAATATGGTAAAAGAAATGAATAGGTACCTTGGGCTTGACCAGCAAAATCTTGATTAAAGACAGCAATCAGGTGAGTAAGCTTGTAATTGGGTGGGTTAGAGTTGGATTTATATGAATTTATTATTTAATTGTTGTATTTTTGAATTCGGAGAATTCTCGCTTGATGATAGTAATCGAATTTAGATTTTGTACCATCCCCACCCATAACTGGATTTCGGGTTTGATCGTGGATCTGAAATTGATCCAAAACATACTAACCAAGATTGAAAACCAAGTTTAAATCAAAGAAAAATCAACCAAACGATCGTCGAATTATTCAAAATACTAATTTTTCGTAACAACCTTCATTAACAAAACCCATTGGAACAACTAGCAACATAAAACAAACAATAATCCCTCCAACGGAAATATAAACCAAACTAATCTAGTGTTTTTATTTAGGTATATATACTTCCGGCCGGAGTGGACCGGATACCAATGAATCCGATATTCACCCGTCGCATGTCACCTTCGGATTTAAATTTATCCGAATAAATCCAAATTCGATCCGCCACCCGATCAAACCAAATTTTACCCGCATTGACCGGATCGAATTCGAGCAATTGTTCGGACTCCGAACTAAAATGCCAAGCCTACGGGTGAGGTTGTAGGAAACTGCAAATCAATCCAGGGTGCAACACTTGCAACTCAGACTATCGAAACAGCTGCAAATGAAGAGAGTTTCAATCAGAAAGGCTGCAACTTTTGCGTCTGATGGACCTCCCACCTTTCCCCCAAAATCTTCCTTCTCTTCTTCTTCTTCGCTGCAACTTGTTCCAGAGCAGCCAACACCGAAACCCCTGTCGAACCCATTCTACAGTTTCCTTCCTCAAAGTCGAAACCCCAACAACATTGTAAATCTCATCTCCTCATCCCTGAAACAACAACAACCGGCTGATCTCTCTCTTCTCCGTGACGAGATGAACGACCTTCTTCCCCATCTGGGTTCCACTGAAATCTCTAGGGTTTTGCTTCGTTGCCAGTCTGATTCAGTTTCAGCTTTAGCTTTCTTCAATTGGGTGAAGAATGATCTCGGTCACATACCCACCACCCACAATTACTGCCTCATCGTTCATATCTTGGCTTGGTCCAAGGAATTCAAGCCAGCCATGAAATTGTTGACTGAGCTGATTCAGTTTGTTAATGATGATGATGATGATGATTCTTCATCCGTGTTCCAGAGTTTGCTCCTTCATTCTCAAGATTGCAATTCGGACCCTGTTGTTTTCGACATGCTCATCAAGGCTCATGTCAAAGTCGGAAGAGTCAAAGAAGGGTTCATCACTTTTATGAAGGTTATGGATTTTGTTGGCTATGTTCCTACAGTGAGCTCCTGTAATTGTCTTCTGAACGGTCTGCTGAAATCGAATTTCACTGCTCAATGTTGGCAAGTTTACGACGAAATGGTAAGACTTGGTATACACCCGAATTCATTCACCTTTAATATTTTAACTCATGCCTTCTGCAAAGATGGAGATAATGTCAGTAAAGTGAATGAATTCCTTGAAAAAATGGAGGAAGAAGGCTTCGAGCCCGATATCGTCACGTATAACACACTGATTAGTAGCTATTGTAGGAAGGGAAGATTGGCTGACGCTTATTACTTGTACAAGATCATGTATCGACGGGGTGTGTTACCCGATTTGGTCTCTTATACTGCATTGATCAACGGTCTTTGTAAAGAAGGCAAGATGAAAGATGCTGTCCAGTTCTTCCACAGAATGGTTCACAGAGGTTTGAATCCGGACGTGGTGGCGTACAACACTTTAATCTGTGGCTACTGCAAAAAAGGAAGGATTCAGGAGGCTAAGTCATTGCTGTATCAGATGATAGGTAACGGGATCCGTGCCAATAGTTTCACTTGTCGAGTTTTGATTCGAGCCTACGTGGAAGACGGCAGGTTGATTTCGGCTCTGAATTTGGCAGTGGAGCTTGAGAGATTTGGTGCATCGATTTCTTGCGATGTTTATGATTATCTAATAGTTCGCCTGTGTGAAGAGGATAAGCCGTTTGCAGCGAAGAGTCTATTAGAAAGGAAGTGTAAGGTTGGTTATAAACCAGATATGCTAATCTACGAAAAACTCGTCGAGTCTCTGAGCATGGTCAACAGTATAGCTGATGCATTGCTTCTCAAGTCTGAGATGATTTGTAGTAGGAATGGGAAACCCCTCAGTGTTGCGGCATACAAAGCTCTGATTGCCGGTTTGTGTAGAGCGGGCAGAAGTGCCGAAGCGGAATCTTTGATGGATGAGATGATTAAATTAGGTGTCGTTCCGGATCGAGAAGTATGCCGGGCATTGATATCCGGGTACTGCAAAGGAAGAGCTGCTGGGAAAGCTGAGTCATTGCTGGAATCATTTGCCAGGGAGTTTGGCATATTGGACAATGAGAGTTACAATGAAGTTGCGAGAGTCATATGCGAAGATGGTGATGCTGGTAAGTTGATGGATCTGCAGGATAGGATGTTGAAAGTTGGGTACGCACCCAGTAGCATGACTTTCAATTACACAATCAAGGCTCTTTGGAGAACCGTGGGACTCAAACAAACAGAATAAAACTTATCATCCATCAACTCACTGAGAATTCCAAACCCAGATGTCAATTGTTGTGTTATGATGTATGTACATTCACTTCCATTTTCTTTAGGTTTTCGTCCATTTATGAAATCGAAATGTACATACAACAATTTATCAGTTGGTAGAGGTGTAAAATTTTGCAGCGGTATGGATAATAGATTGATTGTTCAAATGGATAAATTGATTGTGCAAAAAACGTAGAGATTATTAAACAGAAGTCACCATTGAACCACAAACACAAAACCAAAATCAAGCATTTCCCTCTACTGTTCGGGGGCCTCTAATTCTCAAAGCAAATCATACAACTGAAACCTTAGCACCGGCTGCTTCCAGCTGCTTCTTAGCTTCCTCAGCTTCTTCTTTAGAGACTGCTTCCTTCAACTTCTTCGGCAGCCCTTCAATCAGCTCCTTTGCCTCCTTCAACCCCAAGTTTGTCAACGCCCTTACCGCCTTGATCACTGCAATTCTAACGTTGCTCGGCACCTCCTCTATTGACACATCGAATTCCGTCTTCTCCACCACTGCCTCCGCGACGGCTTCTCCACCCGCTCCGGGAGCGGCTGCCACTGCGGCGGGGGCGAAAGCGGCCGCGGAGACTCCGAGCTTCTCCTGCAGGTAATCCACGAGAGTGCGAGCCTCTTCCAGAGTCAGTGAGGAGATGTCGGCGCCGAGCTTCTCGATTTTCTCGGGAGCGGCGACGGCGTGAACCGGACGGAGGCGAGAAGCGGAGCGGCGAGTGGAGAGGGAAGGGAAGGAGGTGGGGCGGAGGGGCAATTCGAGGACGGGAAGTTTCGCAGTGGCTGTCGAGTAAGAGGATGGAGAACAGTAGAGGGTGGCGGAGATGGACAGAGATGCTGCAGTGGACGCCATTGTGTAGTTGTTGTGAAGCAGAGAAATGGGGGAAAAGGGATTGGAGAAAGGATAAGACGAAGTGCAGAAGGAAGCGTGGAGCGCTGGAGTCGCCACCAATGTTTATGGATGATGAGCGACCGTGAATAGACTTCACTACCCTTGGCTGTTTTGGGAAGTGCTAAGCGGAAGAGTGGGGGATGTGGAGGGTAGAACGGGAAACTAATATACCAACAATTGAAAATAAGGAACAAAACAAGTAAAAGGGGGCATTCGGAGAATCGAACTCCGGACCTCTCGCACCCAAAGCGAGAATCATACCACTAGACCAAATGCCCTCAATGTTGTAACTTTAAGACAAACATTTTATCATTTTTCAAGATTACATTCACTTATGAGCAAGAAATACAAGCAAAACAAGCAGTTCATAGTTCTAAAATCTATATCACTACCAGCACGTATTTTCTTCTTGCACATCTCATTTCTGTCAACGTTCTTGAACTTGCTCGACTCCATGTTATATATCTCTAACAGCCAAAGGAAACACTGGGGCAACTACGTAAGATGTGCACTCTCGGATGATACTTTTTTCCATACAAACTCTCGGATGATAATGGCGAGAAGTGGGATAATCATATCTCATAATCATGATCAAGATCAAGATGTATTTCTGTAGATCCTAAGGCCCTATATGTATTAGTGGTACAAGTACAACAAGGGGAATTGTACTACAGAAGTTCACTTACAAATGTTTCAGTAACCTACACCATTTCACAGATTATAACCTTACCTCCATCAATCCATCCATTCTCTCTTTCACCACCTCTTACGTCTCCTTCCATACCAATATGCAAATGCAGCTACCGATGCAGCAACAACAACGCCAGCTGCAGCGTTCCAATGATACACTGATTTCTCCACATCCAGGCCAGGAGCATTCGAATTCCCATTCGCATCAACGGGAGGAACCGGGGCAGATTCAACCGGTTTCTTGCAGATTGCTATTGCAAATTCCAACCCTTGACTTTCTAGCTCAACCAAGTCTTCAACTGCCGGTTTCGCCTTTGTGGCCATTGCTATGGCTTCATACTCTTCTTTTGTTCCCCCTTCAAGGAATGATCCCACAAGGTGCCCTTTACTTACCCAGTATCCCCCAATTCTGTTCCCTGAGAAGTCCCCGAAGTGAACCACTTCTCCTGCATTGTCTCCGTAAAACTGCCAAGAGAATGCAAAGACTCTGGAGTAGAAAAACGGCAGGTAATCAAAATCATCAGTCTTCTGGGGCTCCATTATCGCGGACACAGCATGCCTTGCTGACTTCCTGGCACAGTCAACGTGCTCCAGCCTCCGAGTTTCGCCAAATAATTTGACTGGAAATGTTGCAACGTCTCCAACTGCATACACCGAGGAGTTGCTCGTCTGCATTCTTGCATTAGTTTTGATCCCACCCTTCTCCAAAGTTAGTTGGCCTTCAAATAGACTTGTGTTCGGTCGTATCCCAATTCCCACCACAACCATGTCTGCCGGTAACTGAGTTCCATCTCTAAGATTCACAGCTGTAACCTGTTGAAGAAAACTGAACAGTGAGATTCAACTGATTACCAGTTTCTCAATGCTTTCATATATAAGACAATTGACCATCAACGGACGCACACTTAACAGCCAAAGTAGCTATTACTAACATGGTATTTCCAATCTCCAAATATCTAGGAGTTAACCTGTTAAGGATCATAGTTATGAATGATCTGACTACCAAGATTTTTACCTGTCCATCAGCACCAAAATCGAAGGACGACAAGACGGTGCCTTTGACGAATTGTACTCCTTTGGATTCATAGTATTCTTCATAATAGCCAGCTATCTTGGGTGAAAACAACCTCGCCACTGAGAAAAGTAAAATTAAAATAGAGAATAAATAACAAGTTTATGATCTTTTACTCGACGCTTGACAGTCAGATGTGAAGTAATCAAGTCGCGAAAGACTACAAAAGACATACTGCAATGTGCTTCTGGGAAAACCATAGCCACGTTCATCTTATTGATCACTAAAGATGCTGCACATTCCATTCCTATGTAGCCACCACCGATGACAACAGCATTCTCACCAGCTCGTGATCCCACAACATCAACAAGCCTATTTGCATCTGCTATATCTCGTAAATAACACACATTTTGAGCATCCGATGCGGTCACACCAAATTCCTCTAGCTTCAGAGCCTGCGTCATCAGATGAAAATCAGTTAAGAACGATAAATTTGACTTCGAATTAGCCAACCATATTATTAACAAGAGTTTCATTCATCGAAATGAATATGTCTTGGCTTGTTGAATTTCTTGCACTCTGGTCTTTAACCCATCCACCAATGTGAATGAATGTCAACTTAGATCTATCAGTCAACTTCAACCCAGTGGAGATCAGTTTCAATACCCGAGCACCTGTGGCAATAATTAGAATCTTGAAACTTATAGTCTCTCCTGTAGCAGTAAGCAATGTTTTGCGCCTCATATCAGCAGATATAACTCGAGTCCCGAGGACTAACTCAATCCCTAATAAGAAACATAATCCCACAAACACAAATGTTTGAGTTAGAGAAAAGTTACAGGTTAAAATACAAAAAACGACGTCTCTAGATCTGATGGCATCGTATAAAAATGATCAAGAAGATTATATCTGAAACGAAGTTGATGTCAAATTGACAGGATAAACATTGCATGGAAGGCATATTACCATGTTCTTTATACCATTTTGGAGATAATTTCTCCTCATTAGCTCCAACACAGGTGTGGAAAGATGGAAGCCTTGATGGAGCTGCATGTTAAGCACAAATGATCAGGACAACAAGCAAAACTGGACAAAACATAACCCAACAGATTAAGGAAAAAAGTCTCTGGTTTTGATCATCTGGCAAACTAAAAACAGAATTGTTGAGTGAAACCACCCTCTGGCTAGGAAATTCCAAGTATAAGCCTAGTGTTCCTGGCATTCAAATATATCACTGTGATTTGTAGCTTAATCTAACTACAAGCATGTAAAACATTAAAATTCAAACAGACAAAAAGGAAATAAGTAAAAGAAAACACTTTTTCCTCTGGAGAAATGAGAAACTAGAAGTACTCTTTTACCTTCTGGTAGTAAATAACCTTTACTGAGAGCTGGTCTTTCATAAGGTGCAACCTGAAAGAAAGTCGGACATTTTTAGCATCTCTGGACTTATTGAAAGCAACAGCAATTAGCAATAAGCAAAAGAAGCCATACATACAATCAAAGCAAGTACATTACTTAAGAAGGATAAGAAACCTTAAAACCCAACAGATAAGGAATTTCAGCCACATTTTAGACTCCCTAGCTTACTGTCAACTCTGTTTCTCAAAGCATAGCTATGCCAAGAATAATAAATCAAAAATCACATTCCGTATTGTACTTGTATAACCCCTCATTGCCAATTCTAAGATGAAGAAACGAAGACATTGGATTGTCTACAAAACGAAAATAAGAGGCTAGATGTTGCTGCAACTGACTAACCCTTCATCACATCCAGCCATGTAGGCAAAAAAACACGAAAACCCTGAAACCCCCCATTAAAATCCCATGCAGAGGAAATGCTCTTTGCGTGCCATAATTCAAACAGATGAAGCCTAATCTTCCCCGCACAACTTTAACTTTATAATTTGAAGAAAATTAATGGACACGAAAGCTGACATTTGAATTCCACAGGAACTAGAAAGGAGCGCCGTTTCTTTCCCGCCGGAAGCAATAAGAACAATTCACGATTACCCATCTCAGCAATGATCCTAACGAAGCACTGATGAGAAATCAAACAAAAGGAAATGAGATGGGGGGGGAGGGTCTCACAGGTTCTTCAGAGATGATGCAGAGTTCGCCAGGAGCAACGCCTTTCCTTGTAAATTCAAGTGCTGCGTATCCAGCTGCCACCCCTCCTCCCAGAATCACGTAAACAAATGCTCGTCCCATCTAATTCCAACCCAGCCCGATTTTCTTCTCTTCCAGCGAATTTCTTCAATTTTCCCTGTTCTTTCTTAAGTTTTTTCCCAGGGAGTGCCTCTCGCGCCTCCCCCAGAAACAAATGAAAATGAAAACCCCACTGATTTTTTAATTTTGATTTTTCCCTTTTCTTTTCGTCCCCTCATATATGTTCTTCCGTTATCCTCCACGGCTCAACCTGCTCGCGCGGAGTTTTTTAATTTATATATTATTTTTTACATTCCCAATCCTTCGGGTTTATCGAAATAATGTATAGCCCTTTAACTTTTGTCTATTGGTTGATACAGTCCTTGAACTTATTTTCAATTGCTATAGTACGACCTTCGATAAGTTAGCCCCCTCGACCACTTCTTTTAACACCACAAATAGCAACTACAAACCTTTCATTCAAAATTATTGGATATTCAGACATAACAAGTCATACATGTCCAATACAAATCAAAACTAGGATAACAATAAAATAATAATTCCAAGTGACATTTTGTGTGTCCACTCTCACTAATAATCTCTTATCAGCGGTCTCTCTCGTCATTTTATGAAATTATTCAGAACAATGGAGTGTTATTGATGCACAAAATACTCCTCCCAACAAAATAGTCGAATTACCCTAATATGCTTAGAAGGTATGTTATAACTTTGCCTAGGTGATAAAAAATGTCATCCTCCTAAATATCTAAGAGCTAGCCTCCCATAAATATGTGTTTCATTTCCGAATTAATAGTTTCATCCAAATAAAGGTATATTCACTTAAGGGAAAGGATCGTGATAGTTTGCTGGAGGCTGCCCGTACTCTCATAAATCGATCAAATGAAAACGTGTGATTTATAATCTTCTGTAATCATAACTTGACCTCATATTCATTGTGACAACATTTCATTAGTAATGTGCTAGATTTAATTGTCTACCTTGACAATTATATGTCGAACCAAGCTATACAATATTGTATGGTCCTTACAATTAATAACATTGCTCTATGATATAATAAAGTCGTTGTAAACATATGAAACGACAATCGATAAACCTATAATTTATGAGCTAGGTTGAGGCATGTAAATTGTACACCAGTATCATATATGGTTCAAATGTAGTACTGATCAAGAAAGTTAAGGAGACCGTATTGGTCACTAAAAATAGTTGGGGGACATGTTAGGTTGTTAACCAATGAGCACAAATTGAAGAAGCTACGGTGAACTTGCTTGCTGGCTTGTTGTTTAGAGTAAAAAAAAAGTATACAAATCAGAAGAAATCAAGTCATCACTCCATTCCTCCCTCCACCGTCAGATCCAACAACTGGGCGGGCCCCACTCTGGCATCGGAAGGTTCTTACGGTTTCGGATCCGTAAAGGGACCATGGCGTAGCCTAGTCAGCCAAGGGAAGTTGGCCAGTTGGATTTCTTGGGAAAAGGGATAGCGATATGAAGGGAGGAGGAGAGTAGCGGCCAAGTTGGAGAAATAATGAACATGATCTGATAACGTTAGAAGAAATGAACAACTCATTGAAAAGGATAATATATATATATATATATATATATATATATGGTTCAAAATTATCCACTTCTATTTTCTTTTTGTGGAAATGGAATATCTTTTTCTTAGCTTTCAGCTGGAATTTACAGATTGGATGTGTTTTGCCAGAAAATATCCATTCATATTTATTTAACATGGATTTTCAAATGCATCTACGTACTATGTCAGAGTCTACGGTATATACGGCAAGTTGTACACAAATTAATTAAAGCGTTGTGTATAGTATTTGCTTATTCAATTTTGGTCTTTGATGTTATATATAGTATATCTACATCTAGCCAATTGAAAAGCCGGAAAGAAGTGAGCCAAATGCCATTCACCTTAGTACGTAGAGACAAAAACGCTCTCAAATGTCCGCTTCTGTTCACAGTCAGTTGCCGTTGGATGTCCAACCGGTGGACCGCCCACCAGAACCCGTCGGGTATACTGGTCGTGATTTTGAACCTGTGATTCACGTGGAGATGAGCGTCGCTGATACTGCGCCATCCCAAGCTGCCGCTCCCTCTCTTCGCTCGTATGCTACCCTATTTACAGAACCTAAGAATCCTCAAACTCCGGCTGTTGCGAGAGCCTCACCGGGTGATATCCAGCTCGCAATCAAGGACGGTGCTCGTTATTTGGATACTTCAGTTCCGCTCCGGGATAAGATTTATTAGCCAATGCACCAATCTCCGATTCTCCATATTGTTGGTATGAAGATTGACATTCAATACCTCTACAACAGGCTCCGGTCATTGTGGATGCTGGTGGGGCATTTCTGCATGGTTGATCTTGAGTCTGAAGTGTTTCTCGCCATTCTTGACGACAAAGAGGATTATTTTCACGCTTTATCTGGTGGTCCCTGGACTATTCTGCGTCACTATCTGTTTTTTTTTTTGCTTAGGAGTCTCAAATTCGTGTTTCGGGTAACCTACCACAATGAATGGTGGTTTGAATTTGTTTCCCTCGCCTTCCGAAACAGTATTATCATCCTGACATTTTGGAAGGCCTTGGTAATTTGGTCGGTAAATTTGTGCGCATTGATCCCCCTACACAAAACTCGTCACGTGGAAAATTTGCTCGCATCACCGTTGAGATGAATCTCTCTGAAGGGTGTCTATGCTGATGGTGTTTGGAATCTTGTTGAATACGAGAACCTCCCATCGTTCTGTCAGAATTGTGGCCGTTTTGGTCATGAATAATCTCTTAATTGTGATTGTCACGACTCTGAATCCTGTCCTACGACAGTTGCTGATCCTAACTCGTCGGAGGCTTCTCCGTCGACGGTCATTAGGCCGGCCACTACCGCCACAGCGGAGCCGAAGGTCCCTTGGTAATTGGTGGTCCCGAAATCGCGTCGTCCGGATAAGATAACTCCTCTTATTCCCAATGGTCCTGCGGAATCCAGGGCTAATGGGAAAGGAAAGTCGTTCCTTGGAAAGGGAAGGAATCAAGCACGCACTGATGGAGCTCCCTACAATCTCGCTAGTGGTGGAAATAAACATGAGATTTCAAAGACTAAATCTGGAAATGCATATTTACTACATGCTTGTAGTAACAGGTCAGCAAAAATACACGGGGCTTTAAACAGGCCTCATTTGAGCTCTCCGTAAGTGAGTTTACTTATAAACAAAAGAAAAAGGTGGAAACTGGGGGCTCCCTTGTTGCCCGTCAGTCAAAGGCCAGCAAATTGACTATTGGGCCTATAACTCCACTATCAGCCCGACGTTTTTCCAACTCTCCTTGCGGCCCGACTGTCCTCAAATCCTCTGGCCTACCAAGCAAGCATCCTCAACCGAATAACCAGTCCTCGTCTCTGCCAGCAACCAGAGCTGCGTACCTACCTTGATGGCTGCCCCTACTCCGCCTCTCTCTCCGGCCTTGAATCTTCGAGCAACCATGGTAGTTAATCCTAGGCCGTCGCCCAACATTTCCACTATCACGGAGATGCCGATGCACTTGAATCCCGTCTCTATGACCTCTCCCTTGGTCTCCCTGTCACCTGCAGATCCTTCGATTTAATTATCCCGATGTCCATCGTAGAACTTGCTGCCACCATCGGCCTCCATAGCAAGAGTGCTGCTCTGCCTTGTAAAATATCTGCTCTAAGTTGGACCCTACACGGATTGTCTAATCGTCAGCGGAAGCCGAAGGAACCGCCTCGGGGAAAACAAAGGAAAACTCAAAGTATGGAGTCGATTACTTTCAATACGTTCCAATCATCAGAGCTGCGACCTTCCAGAGCTTTCCCATGTCACAGTTTCAGCTGATGTCATAGTTGAGGATGTAGATTCGGTTTCCAGTGGTAGTAGCGAGGAAGGAGCGGGAAAATTGGGTGTGCCGATCTAGCAACCTGCTGTTTTTTAATTAGGGATGACCCTCATCTCTTTTTAGTTATGTCGATGTCTTTGTCAAATATTTTTTTCTTGGAATTGTCGAGGTGCAGCTCATAAGTATTCCCTCTCTTGTTTTAAATCTTATGCTCAGTCTAACAGGTGCTCTATAGTGATTATTGTCGAGCCTCAAGTGAGTGGAACCATTGTTGACAATATTGTCAAGAAATCGGGGTTTTTATCCTCTTTCTGATATGAAGCTATTGGTTTTCGTGGGGGAGTATGGCTTCTCTAGGATCCTGCCAGGATTAATTTTGATATTCTAGAATTTGGAAACCAATTTATCCATGCTCGAGGTTCTTCTGTTGGGGATGCTAGTTTTCTTCTTACTGCAGTCTATGCGAGCCCTCGTACGACCGAGAGGGATCTCCTCTGGGACTCTCTGAACTGGTTGGCTAATAACATCGATGAGCCCTGGACTATGATCAGTGACTTCAATGTGACCCTCTCCGTTGCTGACAAATAAGGAGGTTCTCCTTTTGATTAGGCTCGCAATCAATCTTTCATCAATATGGTGGATACCTGTAGTCTTCTGGATCTCTCGTGTTCGGGTCCTAAGTTTACTTGGGCTCGAAACAAAACCCTTGTTCGATTGGACCAAGCTCTTGTTAAAGACGCCTTACTTCAAATGTTTCCGTATTCTTCCATTGTTCACTTGCACAAGCTCAAATTGGCCCATCGACCCAGTCTGCTCTGCCTGGCTAATCACGTGTTTCAATCCAATGCTAAACCTTTTCGTTTTTTAGCTACTCGGTTTTGGCATCCTAGTTTTAACCATGTGATAAGAAAAAAATGGCTTATAGGTTACGAGCTCCCAACAGCTATATCTGATATCACTTCTGTCTTGCAAGACTGGAATAAAATGGTTTTTGAGAATATCTTTCGCATATATTCCGCAAAAAGGCTAGGTTGATTAAGGACATTGAGGTTGCTGAAAGAACTATTCCCTTACATGCTTCTTCTTCCAATATTGTGGCGGAACAAGATATTAGACAAAAACTACAGTTGGTCTTATGACAGGAGGACCTACTTTGGATGAAAAAGGCTCGTACTAAATGGGTAGTGGAGGGTGATAGAAATACCAAGTATTTCCATTTGACCACTCTCAAACGCATGTATTTCAATCGTGTCATGGCTCTCTCCTTCTTCAAACTTATGTATCAGTCGGCAGGGCTTCCTTCCCATCATTTGGTTGGTTTCTCGACCTTGATTCCTTTTGAGGCTAGAGAAGGATTAACTCGTTGATAGGGCTAGAATTTGTAGCAGTTATCTACACGCATTTGAGTGGTTATTAGCATGTTCGCACTTCATTTCTCTACAATTTCGTGTTTTGGCGTATTGTGTATAGATCCGTTCATTTGGACCATTTCGGTCAATTTGATGTTTTCTTTGTAGTATTTGTTACCTACAGGTATTATGGAGATAGGTGATCTGACCATGAAACCAAGGGCGTGGTGTGTAGAGCATTTGGAGTTCGAGAAAGGAGGTCGAGATTGGATTTGGCGCAGCAGAGGGACTGCACACTGTGCAAGGCTGCACGCCGTGCAGTCCATCAAATTACTCAAGAGCACGACGTCAAAACAACCGCACGGCGTGCAGCAATGCACGCCGTTCCTTCCTTTTGGCGTCGCAGGATCATGAAGATTGGAAGCAGCACGGCGTGCACTACTGCACGCCATTCCCTTTCTTTTAGTACGCGGAACGGACATCTTAGAGAGGTGCACAGCGTGCACACCTGCACGGCGTGCACTCTCCAAATCCGTCTGCTACTATAAAAAGGGAAGTTGGAGGAAAGAGAAACCATTCTTCCCCAACTCGATTTTCCACGATTTTTCCCGAGCTTTTCCTGCAAAAACCAGCACATAACCTCCTCTAGAAGCCAAATTGAAGATCCAAAGGAGCTCCCCTTGAAGGATTGAAGCTAGGATTGAAGATAGAAGATCAAGAGCATCGATTGGAAGAAGAACAAGCCGAACATTCTCTGTAATCATATGGTTAGGGTTTCTTTCCAATTGCTTTCTTCTAGAATGATGAGTAGCTAAATCTTTTGGGATTCTTGGATGAGATGTAGGAATTAAGCTATGAAACCTGTCTTGGATGTTTAAGAACAACGTTTGTGGATGTTTGATTTGGAATGAAAGATTGTCTTGATTGTTTGGGTGTTCAACCTAATTCTTGTTATGGCTAGAATTAGGTCAAATGTTTGAAATCCTTTGCTTGTGATAGGCTTAGGAATTCATTAGGTTGGCAATCGAGGATAGAATTAGGTTATTGGTGGGGTAAACCGATAACCTAATTCTACCTTTTGTGTTTTCCCGGTTTTAAGTGAAAGCCATGTTGTAATTGGCGGGCGCTCTGGTTTGCACCCAATGGACCAAGTTGGGTGTAGTTATCAGTAGCTTAGGCCTTGATAGACCAAGTTAACGTTATTTCCAATTACTCATGGGTTCTGTTAATTCCGGTAAAGCACCCTTTCACTTTGTAGAACTCCTTGGAGTTCATTACTAGTTAGCCCGATTAAGGAGATTTCTACCTTAGTTGGGAAGCTAGTAGTGGAAATCGGCATGCATAATCGTGCCGCGGATTCATACGAGTGTTAGGAGGATTCTTTTCATTCCATTCAAGTCCACATTAGTTTGTTTTGAAAGCATTCTAGCGGTCGAGCTTAGTGACTCGTCTCTTCTAAGAACTCAGTTTCTCCTTTGAATCAACTTAAAGTCTTTTAGTTTAATTTAGTCATTAGAATAATTAGCATTAAAAACCAAATCTTTTAGCCTAAACCGTGTTGACGAATTCGAGTAGAAGCATAGCGAGAGGGACTTTCGGACACAAACGACACTTGTGTTGTCGGAATAACTTGGCAGTTATTCGGGCGATCAAGTTTTTGGCGCCGTTGCCGGGGAATCTACTTGACTTCACGAAAGGTGTAGGATTGCTCGCTTAGTCTTTATTTTTTCTGTTTCACCCATGTATTTGTTGTTTTGGATAGTTCAGCTTTGTTTGCAGGACGAAGTATGGATAACCATGCACAGATGCAGTTTGACTCTCCTAATCAAGGCTTCCCATCGGTTCATTATGTATATCAGAATGAGTATGATTGTGGTTATGGGGATTTCACTAATAGGGGCTCAAATGATCAAGGTTATTCAAATTGGCAAGACCAATCTGGATTTCATGGCGATTCTCAATTCCATGACTCGATGAATGGGAATTATGGTCCCTCCACTTCCAATGAAGATATTTTCAAGCTAATCCAAGACATTGAAGCTCGCTATCGTGCCGATATAGCTATTCAAGCAGCTCACAATGCAAGGATTGAAGCATCTTTGGGAGAGCTTCAAGAGTCCATCAATTTCATTGCTTTCCAACTCAAAGAAGAAAAAAATAGTCACCGAGCATCTCAACAAGAAACTAGCTCTTCACGCCCTATCATGGAAACAACAAGTGTTGAGAAGTTGTTAAGTGATTTTACAAGACAACTTGGGGCTAGATTGGTAAAGCAAGAAGACAAGATTGATCGCTTGTCAAGTCAAATAGAAAATCTCCAAGATGCTTTCTTTGAATTGGAACACAAGACTCGAGTTTGGCATACGGGCATTGGAGAAAGAATTAAAGTGGCGGGACCAATTGAAGATGTTGGTGCGATCGAAGAGGAGTCTAAAGATGAGAAGGCTTTTTTGGCTAGGCTAAGACAGGGCGACATTGAAGAATTTCCGTTCTACTTCTCCGATGAAGAAGAGGGGAATGCTTATATGGCTAAGTTAAGAAAGGGTCCGATTCCTAGTCCTCTTTTGGTCAAAGATGTTGACATTCCATCTAACTTTTTCGGAAGTATAGAGGATGAGGAGCTATGTGGAGTTTACAATGCTAGCATCACTCCCATGGTCATAGATGCTTATGATGCACCCAAAGAGTCTACGATCTTAGAAGAACCAACCACTTCAAATGAAACATCAACGGAATTCTCCGAACCTACTACTAAGTTAACCAAAAGAAAGCGCCTAAGTAGAAGGAAAAGGAAGAGGCGCCGCAGAGAATTGATGATGGTTGAGCAAGCTAAGAACAAGGAGGATGCGCCCCTATTTAGTCCTTTGATGAAGATTGATACCACTCCCAACGGTTGTGTTGAGTTTACTCATCCGCAATGGGGAAGCATTCAAGTTACTTTTCCTAACAGCATCTACTCAAAGATCAATGATGATATGAACTACAAGGAGCTTCTTGGATGGGATGGTGATTGCTAATCGACCTCCGCTTCACCACGTCAAGCTAATGACGTTAACTAAGCGCTCCCGGGAGGCAACCCGAGTTTCTATCCTTTTCTTTTAATTCATGTGCATGATCATTCTCTAAATGTCTTGAGTGTCAAATTTTGTTGTGGTTATTTCATGTCAATTTGGGGTATTGTCGGTCTTGATTTGAGTGAATTTGGTGATTGTTTGGTGTTTAGTTGGGTGAATACTGTTTTGCTTATGTTCTGGAAAGTTACTGTGTGTTTTGCTGTCTGAAAGCTTGTCACGGCCATGACACATAACCTGTCACTGTGACTACACAACGCGCTACTGGGAGTTTGAAAACCTATCACGGCCGTGACGCACAACATGTCACGGCCATGACGTGTTCGTATCCAGCAGTCCCCTTCCCTTTCTAGAAACAGAGAACACCCAAAACACCATTCCCCCCACCGCCGACTCCTCCTTCTCTTATTCTCTACCACCCTTCCTCCTATCTCTCTGGCACCAGAACTCCTCCGCCGGCGCCGCCCGCCCCTTCTTCTCCTCCTCTACTCCTTCTCGACCTCCCAGCATCCACCAAAACTCCCATAAACTCCCAAAAATCCCCAACCAACCAAAAACAATCCGAATACCCAAAACCTTCAACTTCACACCAACTCTGATCAGGCGTCTACTCCGGCCTTCTAAAGCTTCTCCGGAGTCTTCCTAAACCCAAGGGAGCTTCTAATTTCGTCCTCCAACCTCCAATTTCGAAATTTCTCAATTCTCGGTGAGTTTTTCGATTTTTAGGTCGAAATTTTGATTTTCAGAATTTGTGCCGATGGAGTTGCAATTGATGTGAGCATTATGATTGGAATACTGTCTATGATTGCCTAGGATGCTTCTTGCATGATCAGAACGTGTCGTTCGCTTGATTTTTCATGTTCTTCAAAATGGTGGAATTTTCGGGTTTACTCAATTTTGGAGAATCTGCAATTTGAAGTTGTTATTGATGTCCAGGTGTTTCATGTGACTAATTTCCATCGTTGTATACTTGTGATGCTTCTTGTTTGATCGAAGTCAAACTTTTGCTTTTAATTGTGATTTCGCCAAAATCGGTAAAATTTTGATGTTTTGTCGATTTTGAGAATCTGAAATTTTGAAAGTTGTTGCTGACTTCTTGGTACTCATTGTGACTACATGCATCTCTTTGTGCCAATGCTACTTATTGTTTGATCAGAATCATTGATATGAATTGTCCTTGAATTTTGTCAAAATTGATCAAGTTTCAAACTTGTCCATTTTGTCCATTTTGAGTTCATTGTTGATGTTTCTGTTTCGTTATACTTTTGGTATGGTAATCGGTATTCATTGTGAATTGTGATTCCATTGAACTTCACTTGTGCTAGGATATTGGTTTGTTCTCACTTTGAATAACTAGCCATTCTAGTCATTTTTGGAGTTATCTTTTGAGCTTTCCATTTGCCTTGACTTGTGCTTATTTAGGTTCATTTGCTCTACTTGTGTTATATTATTCCTGCAAAGTAGTCTATGTCGAGCAAATGATCTATTTCTTTTTGTCAGTTGGGATTGATTAAACTTGTTCGAGAGTTTAATGGATTGGGAAGCGCTGTGCAATATATTGTTAGATTGTGATTGTTTGGGGCTTTGGATTGCGTTTGGATGGCTTGATTTTGCAGATGTCAGGTGAGGGCTCTTCTCAATCACGGGGATGATCAAGGAGGAAGAGACATGTTTCTGGCGCCGTTGCCGGGGACTTCTCTCGTTCCTTCGAAAGGACTTAGTCGGCGCCGATTTAGGCATTCGACTCCAGTTTAGTTTTGTTTTCCTGTCTTTTTGTTGTTTGTTTGGGTTTCACTTTGGTGTGTTGTTTTTGGATGTGCAGGAGTTTAGGTGCAGATTATGAGACAGTCTAGCCGGATCCGTGAGCGACGACTTTGGAATCTGCAAGGCACTCTCACACCACCTCGGCTTTTGTTTTCTCCTCAACAACAACCCATCCGCAACTTAGAGATTGTGCTACCAGCACCTTGACCACCCCATTCACCACCCTCATCGGCATCCTCATCACCAACGGCTTTTTCTAACTACAACTCTTCAAGCGAAGAAGCGGATTTTGAGGAACCCATCATAATGGAAGATGCAAAGACGCACACTTGGGGACTATGCTAAGCCTACACTTGTAGGCACCGGCTCGAGCATAGTTCCTCCTCCGGTTGACAACCGGAATTTTGAATGGGGTGCAGCAGCGACCTTATTCGGGCAACGATCACGAGTGCCCAAGCGAACATCTGAGAAACTTCACCGAGATCGTTGAGCTAATGAAATTCAACGGGGTCCACGCGGATGTGGTTCCCATGAGGCTGTTCTCCTTCTCGCTCCAAGGGAAGGCTAAAGCTTGGTTGGACAACCAACCAATCAACTCATTCAAGACGTGGGATGCATTGGCTAGAGCATTCCTGGAGGAGTTCTTTCCGCCCTACAAGACAGATGCAATCAGGGAGCAAATAAGTAATTTTCAGCAGAGGTATGGGGAGCTTTATCACGAGACTTGGGATCATTTCCAAGCATTGTTGTACTCCTGCCCTCATCACAACATGGAGGAGTGGACTTTAGCGGATATTTTTGCGCGTGCTCTCGATTATGAGAACACAAGGATGATCAACCAAGCTGCGGATGGTGATCTAAAGTTGCTTACTCCGACCAGGTGTTTGCAGATATTCAGAGAAATGGCTGTTAAGACCAGGAGTTGGGCGCGCCAACAGGCGCCGAGGACCTTACAGGCACCAGTTGCTCCACCATCATCAAGCACGCCCAAGCAAGCCCTCGAGGATAACTCTGACCAATCTCTGCATCTCCTCCATTCCAAAGTTGATGCATTGGTGCATCAGATGAATAACATGGCCTTGTCCAAGGCACCTGTCAAAGAGGTAGCGCCACCTCCCAAACATCAACCTCGGAAGGCGGTTGGGCGCGCCAACAGGCGCCGAGGACCTTACTGGCACCAGTTGCTCCACCATCATCAAGCACGCCCAAGCAAGCCCTCAAGGATAACTCTGACCAATCTCTGCATCTCTTCCATTCCAAAGTTGATGCATTGGTGCATCAGATGAATAACATGGCCTTGTCCAAGGCACCTGTCAAAGAGGTAGCGCCACCTCCCAAACATCAACCTCGGAAGGCGGTGATGGTGTATTATTGCGAGGGTTGTGGACATGAAGGACATGATGTGTCGACATATCAACTCTTTTCAGAAGAAGCTGCTCCTGAAGAAGAGATGGAAAACTTTGAGCAGGTAGATTATGTTCAAGGTGGTCAAAATCAACAGGTTGGGTATAACCACGGAGGTTATCAAAGTAACTTCCGATCCAACCAAGGTGGATATTACAGCTATCCAAGGAACAATCAAGGCTACCGAAATTACCAACAAGGTCTGGGACCTCAAGGGCAAGTTTCTAACCCTCCTCAGACAGCTCCTCCAGGACAAAGACCTCCACGACAATTAAATTTCGGGTATAACCAAGGGTTTCAAGGAAATCAGGGCTACCGTCAGGATAATCAAAGGGGGTACCCACCACAGGGACAACAACAAGGTTTCAAGCAGCAAGCATCTCCTCCCGGATTTTCACCACCATCTGCACCTCAAGTTGGATCCTCTTCCTCAGCGGCACCTCCGACAGACAACAATGCCATGTTGCTTCAACTCCTTCAGAACCAACAAATGTTCATTCAGAATCAACAATCTTCAATCAACAAGTTGGAAGCTCAAATGGAACGCCTCATTTCCATTCGACAACCAGGTACTTTACCTGGAAATACTGAGGAGAATCCCAAGGGTGATTATGCTGAATTGAAGACCATCACTACTAGGAGTGGGAAACAAGTAAATCCTATTCCAACGGTAGTGAAGCCTCCCGTAGCGGTTCCCCCAAAGTTGGTTGATGAAGATGAAGAAGTCATTGGGGATGAGTCGCCTAATGTTGGTGAAGTTGGAGCAAATGGGGCTGAGGAAGAAATGCTCTCGCATCCTGTGGGAAAAAGGGTAGCAAAGACTCATGGAGCTAGCTCTAGCTCAAAACCAATTTTGGCGCCTTACAAGCCAAGAGCCCCATATCCTAACAGGCTTGATGAGGATTCTCGAGCAAAGAGTTTTGCCCAATTTGTTGACATGCTAAGGGGAGTACGCCTCACCCTTCCCTTCACTGAGGCCATTGCTAAGATGCTTATGTATGCGAGATTTTTGAAGGAGATCTTCACCAACAAGAGGAAGCTCACGGAAGCGGCAAATGTCACCCTCAACGAGCAATGTTCAGCCATAGTCTCCACATTCTTTCCGACCAAACTCAAGGATCCGGGTAGTTTCCATATCCCTTGTAGAATTGGTGAACTAGACATTGAGAAAGGTTTAGCTGATTTAGGTGCTAGCATTAATATGATGCCATATTCTGTGTATAGAGCACTAGACCTAAATAAACTGAAACCGACTAGGATGAGAATTCAGTTAGTGACAAATCATTGAAATATCCTAGGGGAGTGGTAGAAGATGTCTATGTTCGGATTGGAAATTTTGTGTTCTTGGTTGATTTTGTGGTGGTCGATACCGGAGATACAGACTTATCTCTTATTCTAGGTAGACCTTTCCTTAATACATCCAAAGCGATTATAGATGTATTTGAGGGGACTCTTACCTTGCGTGTTGACAAGAAACAGACCACTTTTAATTTGACAAAAAGTATGTAGTTTTCTCATGCCCAAGATGATATAAATTTTGACGAGGTTGAATTTGAGGATGTAGATGTCATCGCTTCAGTTTTTCAAGTTAATGGTTTGTTTGATCTAGATTCTTTGGATTCGTCCTTGAGTAATCAATTGCTGCAAGAATCACATGATGAACAGGGTTTGAGTATAGAGCAGCCAGAAGATCAAACAGAAGTTACTACGCTCAAGGGAGTCTCTACAGTCAAGCAGACATCATATGAGGAGCCGCTCGAGCTCGAACTGAAACCGCTTCCAGCTCATTTGGAATATGCATTTCTTGCAGAAGGCTCCAAACTTCTGGTTATCATCAACTCATCTTTTACACCGGATCAAAAACAGAGATTGGTGAATCTTCTCCGACATCATAAGAAGGCAATTGCGTGGCAGATCTCAGATCAAGGGCATCAGTCCCTCTTTTTGCACGCATAAAATTCTGATGGAAGAGAATTTCCGCCCGGTGGTTCAGCCTCAACGGAGACAGAATCCGAAGTTGCAAGAGGTGGTGAAGAAGTAAGTGGTGAAATTGATGGATGCAGGCATTATCTACCCCATCTCAGACAGTGAGTGGGTTAGTCCTGTCCACGTGGTCCCGAAGAAAGGAGGCTTCACGGTAGTTGAAAATGAGAAGAACGAACTCATCTCCACCCGTACTGTTACCGGGTGGAGAGTCTGTATTGATTACATGAGGCTGAATGACGCCACAAGGAAGGATCATTTCCCGCTCCCGTTCATGGATCAGATGCTCGAACGCCTCACTGGACATGACTATTTTTGCTTTTTGGATGGGATGCCGGGATACTTTCAGATCCCGATAGCTCCAGAGGATCAGGAGAAGACGACGTTCACTTGTCCTTTCGGCACCTTTGCATACAGAAGGATGCCGTTTGGATTGTGTAACGCCCCCGCCACTTTCCACCGGTGTATGCTTGCGATATTTGCTGATTTGGTGGAAGATATTATGGAAGTATATATGGAAGATTTCTCGGTGTATGGGGATTCTTTCGACCATTACTTGTAGAATCTGAAGCGAGTTTTATAGCGATGTGAAGAAACCAACTTAGCTTTGAGTTGGGAGAAATGCCACTTCATGGTACGTGAGGGAATCATACTTGGGATAAGGTGTCCGGAAAAAGGATCGAAGTGGATAAAGCGAAGCTAGAGACGATAGCAGGCCTTCCCCTTCCTTTGTCTGTCAAAGGGGTGCGGAGTTTCTTAGGCCATGCGGGATTCTATCGCCGCTTTATCAAGGATTTCTCGAAAATAGCAACACCCTTGAACCGCCTTCTGGAGAAGGATGCTGCATTCACCATCACTGATGAGTGCAGACGTTCTTTTGAGCTACTCATGGAAAAACTCACTATTGCACCGATTCTCACTTCGCCTGATTGGTCACTCCCGTTTGAGCTGATGTGCGATGCCAGCGATTTTGCTTTGGGAGCTGTTTTGGGACAGAGAAAGGGTAACCATTTCCACCCTATCTACTATTCAAGCAAATCATTGAATGATGCTCAGAAGAACTACACCACCATCGAGAAAAAACTGTTAGCTGTGGTTTTCGCTGTCGACAAGTTCCTATCTTACCTAGTGCTCTCTCATACCATGGTTTTCACCGACCATGCGGCTATCAGGTATTTGATGAGCAAGCCGGATGCTAAACCACGCCTTCTCCGGTGGATTTTACTATTGCAAGAGTTCGATTTGGAAATTGAAAAAGTTGTTGCTGAGAAAGCAACCTGCACGCCGTGCAGGTGGCTAATTTTCGTAATCCGCGGCCTTAGAGTTGAGGAACGGCGTGCACACCTGCACGCCATGCTTTGAAAATCAGCCCGCAACCAAGCAAAATCCTCGAGCCCCAAAACAAGGAACGGCGTGCACACATGCACGCCATGCTTTGAAAAACCGCCCGTAACCAAACAAAACCCTCGAGCCCAAAATTAGGGAACTGTGCACGCCGTGCTTCCCAATTCCTCCTGCTACCCTCGTGAGCCAAAACAGGGAACGGCGTGCCACCCTACACGCCGTGCGCCCTGTTTCAGAACCGCCCCTTCCCCCTTTCTCTCTCCACGGGTTTTCCCCTTTACCCCTCCTTTCTCCCTTCCGCCTCCTCCTTCCCTTATCCTTTTCCTCCCCAAAATCCACCCAACTTCCCCTTCCCTCCTCCCCTTCCTTCCTCCCCTCCTTCCCTCCCCTCCTTCTCTTCCTCCCCTTCCCTCCTTTCTCCTCCTTTCCCCCACCCGCGCCGCCCCCCCCCCCTCTCCTTCCTTTTCTCCCGCCGCCGCCGCCCCCTCCTCTCCCTTCCTCCCAACCCGCCGCCTCCTTCCTCCTCCTTCCCCCACCCGCCGCCACCACCCTTTCTCTTCTCTCCCACACTCCTCCCATCCCTTTCCCCTTCCCCCAACCCCCACATCTCTCACTCCAACCAAACCATTACCCACCACCACCACCACCCACAAACTTCAATTCACCTTCAATTAGGGCGATTTTCGGGTTCTCATTAGTCTTCCTCAACTTAGTGGCTGCCGAATTTCGATCTCCAACACTCAATTTAGATTTCCCCCAATTTCGGTTAGTGTTCAATTTTTTTAGGTCAAACTGTGATTTCTCTACAATTGGGTTAATTGGGTAGATGCTATATGACCATTGTGATGTAGGTAGTGAACTAGACTGCTTAGGATGATGTTTATGCCATGTTACTTGTGTTTTGCTTGAAGTTTCGGATTTTCAATATCGGTTGAATTTTCGAGTTCTACCCTAATTTTGAAATTCTGAAATTTCGAGCAGTCCTTGTTTACATTGTGTTTGCTATGCCTTGTTGAGGACTTTTTATCCCTATGCCATGCCCGTTTGTTCCAATTGTGTTGCTTTGGTTGTTCGTGGATGTTAATCTTTCCTAGGTGCACTTACATTCCATTTGGTCTTTATATTGCATATTTGGTTTTGGAAATGTGTCACACCTAGTGTTGAATGTTTTGGATCAAATTGTGGGAACTATCGGTTGTGGATTCTCGTTTTGCTTACCAATGTGTGCTTTGCCATGCCTTATTTTTCATTTCACGAGGACGTGAACATTTTAAGTGTGGGGGTGTGTATTCTCATATTTGGGGATGTTGGGATATTACCCAATTATGCAACCTTGTGCGATTTTTGTTTGCTATTATCAGTGTTGCAGGATGCATCGGAAGAAGACTCCCGCCATAGGGTTAGGCAAGGTTACCGACACATCAAAAAGGCCGCGACCATCCACTTCCACTGAGCCTTCGTCTGCTGGGGGTAGTCCACCGCCATCTCCACCTCGGGGTTCTGTTTCCACCCGTCCACAGCGGGGTGGAGCTTCATCTTCGGCTAACGCTCGCCGCTCTAGGGGGGTTTCTCAGCCAGAGACACCGTCGGACCCCATTCCGGCTGCTGCTACTGCTGTACCGACTCCAGAGGTGGAGCAGTTGATCTTCAACTTCAAGCCTGGAAGTGAGTTCGCTCGCCGATATGGAGTGTATCGGACGTGGGAGACGGCACCTCTAGGATACCTCGACTTCCAGAGATTCATGGAGGAAGGATGGAACACATGGCTGATGGCATATTGCCAGAGAGCAGGCATCTGGCCGCTCGTTCGACTTGATGATCAGGAGCTCCCGCATGCCACTAGGGGTTCTACTCCACTTTGAAGATATCGAGGTACACCTCGACTCAGGAGGCGGGAGGCATCAAGTTCCGACTTGGAGGTCGGATGTTCTCATTCTCAGCAGATGAGCTGGCGCAGACCATGGGTTTCTATACCCCGGAGCAGGTGGCCAACCTGGAGGTGATGTCGTTGGCCACGATTGATAAGAGGCCAGTCCCGAACCTGAGGGAGTTCTGGAAGGACATTGCGTGGGACAATGTTCCTTACTCCGCTCGGTCCTCGAAGGCGAAGCGGATGAAGATTCCGAGGATGAGGCTCCTTCACCTCCTCTTCCGTCGGAGCATCACTGTTAGGAAGCAGTCTAGCAGCGGAGGAGTGGTGAACACCACGGACTTGTGGCTTTTCTACTGCCTCGAGAAGGAGGTGAAGGTCCATTTGGGAGACTTAGTGGTGAACTTGTTCAGACACATCTCCGACCAGAAGGGAGTTGGAGTTCTGTTTGGGGGAGGCTACATCGCACGGCTGGTGCGAAGGCTTGGAGTGATGGACTCCTTCGGAGCGGATCCGCTATTTCAGCGCGGCTTCCCCATCACAGTTCGGAACCTCAAGGAGCATGGGGTCCCGAACCTACTGGCTAAGATAGTGGATGAGGGGCCAGATGTCAGAGAGGGGGAAGGAGCAGACTTCCCCCAGATACTATGTAGACTCTGGCAGCACAGATTGGAGGGCTGCAGATGAACGTCGGTGACGTTCTCGACGATCGATCTTCCTCGGCCCGAGGATTTTCACCGGTTTGACGGTCGCAGCAGAGCTGCCTGGGAGAACCTGGACCAGAGGACTGAGAGGATTGAGAGCGAGGTGCGTGGACTCCGCCAGGATCTTCAGGAGTATATCGCCGAGAGCAGGGAGGCGAGGACTCGACAGGAGCGCCGAGACGAGCGGTTGATGGAGGCTCAGGCTCAGCAAGGCCAGTGGATCCAGCAGCAGGGACGGCAGATCACTTACATCCACGAGCAGCAGCATTGGCAGAGTGGACACATGTCCTACCATCAGAACACCTACTTCATAGGAGCTACCTACCCACCACCGTGGCCAGCTTATTCACCACCACCAAAGTGGCCGGAGTACGACCCTTATCCTCAGTTCCCGGGGTATCTGTATCCTCCGCCAGATCAATGATCGCTTGGGACGTATCATGATTTCATACTTTTGTGTGTTTGTTTTAATTACAAGACTTTGTCATTTTTCTTTCTTTTTATTAATTTTTCTCTTTGGCTTGTATAACGGATGACAACTTCGGTTGCATCTGTCATTAGTACTTTGTGTGTGTTATGGTTAGCAGGTCCCGAACAAAGCTTTTATTCAGTTTCACCATCAATCTTTGTTTCATCGGTATCACCCTTCTGGCTCTCTAGTGTGACTTTGATTGTGAAATGTGCTGAAAATTATGGGATGAATTAGGATGCTAGTTTTCCACTTGATTGCTTAGTTAAATCTTTGTCATTCAAATACTTGAAACTCCCTCTTAAACTCGAAATTTTGGTTGAAATTGGAACACATGTTTAGCGTAGTAATGCTGCTTGAGGGTGAATAGGATGCATGATAGATTATTTTTGGGCCACCTCCCATTTTTCTCGAAATGAGTTTACAGTGGATTTATGTACTTGGTTATTCGATCTTGATGTTTACCGACTTGTGTTCAATTAATTCCCCTTTCGAGTCGCTCTAAGTGGTTTAAAGTCATATTTGACTAGATGGTCCAAATAAGGTGCAAAAGAGGCCAATGTGCCCAAATTGTCATGGGGGTTCGGTTGCGATTCAACACACTGGCGACTTTAGGTCTGCCGCCTGTAAGCTAGTCCCTTCAGGCTTCTTTTCTCACCTCTTCCTAGTTGTGGGTCGGGGTTTTTCAGGTAAACTCGGTCTATGTGGATGAGATCCTTAGCCCGATCAGGATCGCAACTACCCCCATTTTGAAAGATACCCTCTAAACTATACTTAAAATTTTGAAAAGTGAGCTTGCAATTAATTGAGTAACTCAATTGACTCACATGTGTTTAATATGTCATGTATAGTTAAATTGTAAAAGAAGAGGGGAGTGCTTTTGATCAAAACATATTATTTAAAGTAAGTACTCCCTCCCTTAGGACGGGAAAAATACCCGGTCAGGACCATCTGTTTGAGCATAGGTGATAGGGGAAATATTTCTTGTCGGTGGATGTCGAGTGGTATTAACCATATGCATAAGTTTGTTCTTGATTTGGATTACAGAACTCGGTAATTGTAACTGCATGGTTTGGTGATCTAAAGTGCATTCTTGGCATCGTGAAGTAGGTTTGAACTGTTAGCATATTGTATCGGTCTCTCCATGTTTAGAGTTTGTATAGAGTGTGAAAAGTAAAGTTGCTTGAGGACAAGCAAGGTTCAAGTGTGGGGGGATTTGATAGGGCTAGAATTTGTAGCAGTTATCTACCCTTTTTCTACACGCATTTGAGTGGTTATTAGCATGTTCGCACTTCATTTCTCTACAATTTCGTGTTTTGTCGTATTTTGTATAGATCCGTTCATTTGGACCGTTTCGGTCCATTTGATGTTTTCTTTGTAGTATTTGTTACCTACAGGTATTATGGAGATAGGTGATCTGACCATGAAACCAAGGGCGTGGTGTGTAGAGCATTTGGAGTTCGAGAAAGGAGGTCGAGATTGGAAATGGCGCAGCAGAGGGACTGCACACCGTGCAAGGCTGCACGCCTTGCAGTCCATCAAATTATTCAAGAGCACGGCGTCAAAACAACCGCACGGCGTGCAGCAATGCACGCCGTTCCTTCCTTTTGCAATCGCAGGATCATGAAGATTGGAAGCAGCACGGCGTGCACTACTGCAAGCCGTTCCCTTTCTTTTAGTATGCGGAACGGACATCTTAGAGAGGTGCACGGCGTGCACCCTCCAAATCCGGCTGCTACTATAAAAAGGGAAGTTGGAGGAAAGAGAAACCATTCTTCCCCAACTCGATTTTCCATGATTTTTCCCGAGCTTTTCCTACAAAAACCAGCACATAACCTCCTCTAGAAGCCAAATTGAAGATCCAAAGGAGCTCCCCTTGAAGGATTGAAGCTAGGATTGAAGATAGAAGATCAAGAGCATCGATTGGAAGAAGAACAAGCCAAAAATTCTCTGTAATCAGATGGTTAGGGTTTCTTTCCAATTGCTTTCTTCTAGAATGATGAGTAGCTAAATTTTTTGGGATTCTTGGATGAGATGTAGGGATTAAGCTTTGAAACCTGTCTTGGATGTTTAAGAACAACGTTTGTGGATTTTTGATTTGGAATGAAAGATTGTCTTGATCGTTTGGGTGTTCAACCTAATTCTTGTTATGGCTAGAATTAGGTCAAATGTTTGAAATCCTTTGCTTGTGATAGGCTTAGGAATTCATTAGGTTGGAAATCGAGGATAGAATTAGGTTATTGGTGGGGTAAACCGATAACCTAATTCTACCTTTTGTGTTTTTCCCGGTTTTAAGTGAAAGCCATGTTGTAATTGGCGGGCGCTCTGGTTTGCACCCAATGGACCAAGTTGGGTGTAGTTATCAGTAGCTTAGGCCTTGATAGACCAAGTTAACGTTATTTCCAATTACTCGTGGGTACTGTTAATTCCGGTAAAGCACCCTTTCACTTTGTAGAACTCCTTGGAGTTCATTACTAGTTAGCCCGATTAAGGGGATTTCTACCTTAGTTGGGAAGCTAGTAGTGGAAATCCGCGTGCATAATCGTGCCGCGGATTCATAGGAGTGTTAGGAGGATTCTTTTCATTCCATTCAAGTCCACATTAGTTTGTTTTGAAAGCATTCTAGCGGTCGAGCTTAGTGACTCGTCTCTTCTAAGAACTCAGTTTCTCCTTTGAATCAACTTAAAGTCTTTTAGTTTAATTTAGTCATTAGAATAATTAGCATTAAAAACCAAATCTTTTAGCCTAAACCGTGTTGACGAATTCGAGTAGAAGCATAGCGAGAGGGACCTTCGGACACAAACGACACTTGTGTTGTCGGAATAACTTGGCAGTTATTCGACCGATTACTCGTTTCCTCTCACCCTTAGAAATTCATTCTGGTCTCAAAGGTATGGGCAGCCTCAAGGCTCTGGGAAAGGATGGTTTCCACCTCTTCCAGAAATATTGGGAGGTGGTGGGAAAATACTTTATTGCTTTTGTGGGTGAATGCTTTCGGAACCCAATCCGAGTGGAGGAAGTCAATATTATCTTAATCACTCTTATTCCTAAGAAGTAGAATCCAGCTACCATGGTGGATTTCCGCCCAATCAATCTTTTCAATATTGCCTATAAACCCTTATCAAATGTGTTGCTAACCGCATCAAGGCCTTCATGGGTTCTCTTACCCACCCCTCTCATACTAGTTTTGTTCCTGGTAGGCACATCAGAGATAACATCCTGAATCTGCAAGAAGTCACGCACTCTATGAGTATTGCGGGTGTCAGAAATCCATCCATGGTGATTAAAATCGATCTTTCTAAAGTGTATCATAAGATTGAATGGAGCTTCGTCCGTGATACCATCGAATCTGTGGGGTTGCCTCTTCATCTTTGTGAGGTGGTAATGAATTGCATTTCCACTGTCTCATTCCAAGTTATGTGGAATGGCTCCTGTTCTGATAGTTTCACTCCGGGTTGTGGCCTTCGATAGGGATGTCCCTTATCTCCCTATCTCTTTACTTTGTGTATTGAGCGTCTTAGTCATATGATTCGTTCTGCTATTTCTTCCGGTGCTTGGAACCCGGTTAAGCTTGCTGCTGATGGTGTTCCTCTTTTCATATCTTCTTTGCGAATGATCTTTTTTTCAGCAAAGCTTCGAAGGACCAGGTTCACATCATTGTGGATATTCTGGATCGTTTTTGTGCTGCCTCTAGTCAAAATATTAGCAAGAAAAAATCGCGCATCTTCTTCTCTGAAAAGTGCTGGCGGACTACCTCTGGAGCTATTTGCAGAATTCTTGTAATCTCAGCTACTCAAAAGTTAGGGAGATATCTTGTAGTTCCTCTTATCCACAAGAGGATTTTGAACGCTACCTATGATTTTCTCTTGGATCGAATCAATGCAAAGCTGGCTAGGTGGAAGGCCAACACTCTCTCCTTAGCAGGGCATGCCACTCTTACCCTTAGTGTTTTAAACTCTTTTCCTTCTTATATTTTGCATATTGTATTCCTTTATGCTACTTTGTGTGATCAAATTGATAAAATCAGGGATTTCATTTAGGGATCTTCATATGGCGTCCACAAAATTCATAACATAACTGGGAGATGGTTTGTAAGCCTAAAAGCTTGGGTGGTTTGGGTTTGTGTAGTGCTTGAGATATGAATATGGCTTTCCTCATGAAAGTGTCTTAAGGAATCATGCATAGACCGGATGAGCTTTGGGCTGAGGTGATTATTACAGTGCAATACAGATGTTGGTTATGTCAACTCGAATAGGAAATCTATATCGACGGCTTGGAGAGGTGTTCAGAAATTCGGGCTGCACATTGCTAACGACATGCAATGAGCTATTCGATCAGGGCTGCAAACCAAATTCTGGACAGATAAATGGGTTGATAGCAGGATCATCCTAATTGACCATGCTACTAATATTCAGTGAATTGTTGCTTTTGCTACTGTCTCTGATTTTGTCCTTGATTCTGGAATGTGGAATGATACTCTAATTCTAGCTTATCTACCTGTTGATATTGCAGCTCAGGTCTTGGGAATGAAACCCCCCAAGGAGTCTTTTGGACCAGACTCAGTGGTTTGGGGGTTAGAACCCTCTGGCCGCTTCACTATTCGATCGACGTATTTCTCTTGAAGGACCTTCAGGATGAGTCAAGTTTCTCAAAGTGGAAGAGTGTTTGGAAGTGTTTGGAAGTGGTTGGCTTCTCATGATAGACTTCTCACAAATTCTGAACGTGGACGACGCCGACTCACTAATCAGGTGCTTTGTTCCTTTTGTTCTTCTAAGCCTAAGACTTGTGTACATATTCTTAGGGATTTCTGTTTTTCCAAACAGGGTTGAGCCAAGTTCCAGCCACATATCATCTCTCCTATGCCGTTGAACAAGACGAATGAAGGATGGCTGGCCGATAATATCAACAACTCACAACACTCCCTGGCTTTTGGTGTTGGTTCTTGGTTACTCTGGCAAGCAAGGAACAAACTTATTTTCGAGCAAGCGAATGACACTTTTATGGATGTGCCTCGTTGGTGTGATTATTGGGTAGCCCTTGTTACTTCGAGCTGGAAGGCTAGTCAGATGGGTTGAGAAGCGGCGAGTTCGGTTCCGCAAGCCCAACTGATTGGATGGCGGCCGGGTAATAAGGATTGGTATATACTTAGCACTGAGGGGTCTCTCCACTCTAACTTTGGGTCTAATAGTGCAGCTACATGGGGCTTATTCGAAATGATAGAAGCTCCTCTGTCAAAGACTTCACTTTCAATCTTGGAAGATGTTCAATCACCCATGTTGAGATGACATGCATTGTCAAAGGCCTTGAGCTGGCATGGTTGTTAGGGATTCGTAGGCTCCGTGTCCAATCATACTCTAAGGCGCTATTGCTCTCCTTTCTAAGCCTTCTTCTCTGGATCACCAACATGTCATTTTTGTTTTGCAGTTTTTAGGAACTCTGCAAATGTCACTGGGAGATTGACGTTTCCGTTATCTACCGCTAAGCCAATTGTGTTGCGGATTATCAGGCTAACCTTTTCCATTCTTATTTGTATGGTTTACACATTTTATATTCCCCAGATCGGGGCCTGTCCCACTGGTTGAATTATAACTCCATCGGTGTGTCTCTTCCACGAGTTTTACTGGTGGGTCCTAAAAATACTTATCGATGGTCAACCGCTGCCTTTTAAAAAAATAGTATATCCAATTTGATCAGCAAGTTCATTTCTGTCAAATTTTGTTTACCAATCCGACTATAATTATCAATCCCTCATCTAGCTAACACTCATTATTTACTACCCAATTTGAGATTTTGTTGTTGTGAGTATCCATCTACACGGATCCAATATTTTTCGGGGTTATCCTTTCTAATGTTTACAGATTGTAAAATCGTTAGATGAGATTTTCTAATCGTCCATCAAGAGGAAAGACAACAATTGGGAGGAGGATGGAGAAACTTGTAGGTCTAGAAACCCCATTTTTTCTTGATTTAAGTGTCACAAGATGTAGTCCCAAGACGGGGTCATTGATGTGAAGCTTTGGATATTGGGCCAATTCTGCAGATGAACTATACTTGTTCATTTTGCACAGTTCGCTGAACATTGCTCGAATCAAGTTAGGTTATGGAGACATCTTTAGGGTTATCGAACAGTTAGAATTCCTACTTAATTCAAGAGCGGTCCAATTTTCAAATTTAGTAATTTACGTAAAATTACATACTAAATTTAGTAATTTACGTAAAATTACATACTAAATTTAGTAATTTACTCTCTCGTAATATTTTACATTTATGGCATTTGTTTCATGTTGTTGGTATGAAGAAAAACATGAACAAATTGGCACATTGAGTTCTCTCAATGTATTTTCTTTAGTATCACATGTCATTGTGACAAGCAACTCTCATTTAGCTATGTGATTTGTGCATGCATATATATTCACCATTAATAATACCTTAACTTTCTAAAAATTAATGATTGGGCCTATTTACAGCTTGAGAAGAATTTGTCTTCTTGGGCCTTATCTCATTTCCCTTGCAATAGTCCAATTAGACTTTTGCGCTTATGATCTGTTACTTCTCGAAACCAATATAAAATCCAGGACTTTTTGTTTCAGGATATCCAGGATATCTAAACCACATGGGCATTTTTGGTGGTATAAAAATATTTTATTTATTTATGAAGGTTCTTCGAAGCTCATTCATCGCATCCATGGTGCATATGTCGGCAGGGGCAGCCTGTCCTTTCCGTCTACATTCGTATCGGATCCGTCAATGGTGATACCATACTGTTATCGATCTAAATTGATTGGAGAATGAAGTAGAAAGGAAAATCCAAATATTCGTCCACATCAACGGCAATAACCGACTGTTCGTTTGAAGTTAATAATTTTATGATTTAAGTTACTCGACCTCCTCAAGACCGACGAACTTGAAGATTTCAATCGATCTGAACCGATTGGAGAAAGGAACTAGAGAGGACGGTGGAGGGGGCAAAAAGTCGTCAAACACATCTGGAAATTTAGGGAAGACGACCGGTGAATATTCATCTTGGTACCCAAAATTTTAAGACTAAAAAATGAATCCTAAACTTTTATTAACTAACTATGTAATCTTTAATTTCTCAAACATTAACATCGATAACCCAGATACTTTCCAGTTACTACAAACCAGTGTTCAGGAAATCGCGTTGAGGCGGACGCCTAATCGGAAAAGGCGGTGACGCGGGCGAAAAACGCCGCGATTAGTGCGAGGCGGAGTGCAGTCCGCGTTTGTACGCGGAGGCGGTGCGGAATCGACGAGGAAGCGAGGAGGCATCGCGGAAGGCGCGCCTAATCGCGGCTGAAGCGGAAATGGCGGATTTAAAAAAAAACCCTAACCTAAAGGCTAAAACGCAGATCGATTTCTCACCTGGTCTGTTGAGCACTGGAAATCGCCGTCATCTTCCTTCCGACTCACCCTCATCTTACTTCCATCTCTGCCACTCTGTGCGTCGATTTCGACGGTCCTCTTCCTGGAAATCGCCGGCGGAAATTGAACATCCTTCCTCTGTGTACGTCGTTGCTGGAAACAAGCTATGCTCCCAACCATTGTGTTCTGCTCTCTTCCTCTGTGTCATCGTCGCTGGAAATCGAGGTGATTTCCTCTGCTCGCTTCCTCTGCTCGCTTCCTCTGCTCGCTTCCCCTGCTCGCTCCCATTAGGTTTTTGTACTGAAATTGTGCTCTGCTCCCATTGAGTTTTTGTAGTGAAATTGTGCTCTGCTCCCATTGAGTTTTTGTACTGAAATTGTGCTCTGCTCCCATTGAGTTTTTGTACTGAAATCGTGCTCTGCTCCCATTGATTTTTTGTATAGTAAAGCAACCATGTTGAAATGTGATGCTTAAAACACAGCTTTATTTCTTATTCAACTGTAGTCCGCTTGTGTTTGTCATTCTGGTTGCTTGTTGAAACTGCAGGTGGACTTGCGCTACGCAAGCACCATAGTTACTTAGTTGACTAAGGAAATAAGGCAGAATGTTAAATTCCAATCCAGGCATTTGGTCTTTTGAGCGCTTGATGGCTATAAAGACTGATGTCGTTAGACTAAACTGTTATGATTGAGAGTAATTGCTACATCGTGACATTTGAAATTTTTCTATGTTTTCAAACCAAACCGGTTTTTGCTGTCTAGCACTTTATGTGGGTATTGACTTCTCTGTTTTTTATGTGTTTTAGCTTCTGTACAGCTAGTCCATTATAGTTAAAATGTGGCGAACAGTTCAGTTTCTAATTCTGAAGCTATCCATATTACACTTACTTTACTCCATTCTTGATGGTGGTTTGGTGATTAGTGATTGGTGATTGGTTATGCAGGATTGCCATGGCAGATTCATCGGGAGTAGACGGTACGCAAGTTGATAGTAGTAGTACTAGTGGCCTTAAAAGAAGGTCGGGTGATATTGGGTGGAAATACGGAAAAATTGTTGATCCGAGTAACAAAGACAAAGTCAAGTGCAACTTTTGTCAACATGTTAGCAGTGGAGGTGTAAACCGTTTCAAGCAACACATAGCTGGTATTGGATCTTCAGTGGCTAAATGCACAAAATGCCCCAAAGAAGCTCGTGATGAATGCTTGGAATACTTCTCCAGTTTTCAAAAAAAGAAGAAAGAGAAGCATGAACGTGAACAAGTTCTGAGAGGATGTTAATGTTTCTTCTTATGCACAACATGAAGAGGAGATGAGTTATTTTGATAGTTCAAGACCGACTAGCTTGGGTCCTATGGATAAGTGGACACGTCCTATAGATCCTACTATGACTTCACCAATGCCAACACTCCATCAACAGAAGATAAACCAAGCACTTTGGAAGGAGAGGACACTTCAAGTCCATCAATACATTGCAAAATGGATGTATACACATGGTTAGTTTCTAACTATACCACTCATTTATTCCTTACAAACACAAGTTAATTTTTTCTAATTAAGTATGTGAACTTTTATTACAGCTATTCCATTCAATGCCATTGACAATGACGAATTCAGGCAAATGTGTGAGGCCATTGGTCAATTCGGTCCTGGATTGAAGCCTCCTTCTCCGTACGACCTACGAGAGACTTTGTTGAGAGAAGAATATGCAAGAACGAAGGGTTTGTTAGCTGACCATGAGAAAGACAAGGAAAAGAACGGTTGCTCGCTTATGACTGATGCTTGGACGGACATGAAGAGGCGGAGTATAATGAACATAGTCACACACTGTGCTGAGGGGACTAGCTTCATAAAGTCTACAGACACTTCAAATATTTCTCACACAGGTGAGTTTATTTTTGAGCTAGTTGACAATGCCATTGAGGAAGTTGGAGATGAGCATGCCATTCAAGTTGTGACAGACAATGCTTCCAACAACATGGCAATAAAGAATCTCTTGGAGAAGAAGAGGCCACGCATATTTTGGAGTTCTTGTGCAACTCACACCATCAATTTAATGCTCCAATGAATTGGCAACATTCCAAAGTTCAAGAAAGTTATTGATGAGGCTAAGGCTTTTACCATCTTCATATATGGTCATCATTGAACTTTAGAGTTGATGAGGTCCTTCACTAAGAGAAGAGAGATCATTCGACTAGGTGTAACACGATTTGCTTCTTAGTTTCTTACTTTACAAAGCTTGATGGAGAAGAGAGATGAATTGAGGAAGATGGTAGTGGATTCAAAGTGGACTTCTATTAACGAGACAAGTACAAAAAAAGGCCAAGATGCTTATGTCACAATTCTTAAGATGGGGTTTTGGAATGGTGTGGAGAGTTGCTTGAAAGTCTTTGAGCCGTTGGTGAAACTGCTTCGGTTGGTCGATGGAGATGTGAAACCTTCGATGGCTTTTGTGTGTGGCGAACTTCTAAAGGCAAAGAGAGAGCTAAAGGAGGCGTTAATTAGTGAGGAACTTCGCTGCAAAGAAGTCATTACTATTGTGGACAAGAAGATGAAAGGTAGACTTGATACTCCCTTGCATTTAACGACATATCTCTTGAATCCTCACTATAGCTATGCCGACCCATCAATATTCGATAATACCGATGTTACCACATCATTGATCACCACTGTTGAGAAATTCTACTATGGTTGTGATGAGGATATACACGATCGAGCGGTGAACGTTGAGTTCACCATATTTCAAAAGAAAGAAGGACACTTTGGAAAGAAGTTAGCAAGATTTTGTCGAATTTTGATTACAATCTCGGTTAGTACTTCTTCCCTCATTTCCTTATCATTTATGATTTAGTCTTATGAGCTAATTTAGATTTAGTTGTCTTCGTAGTTGCTTGGTGGAGAATGTATGGAGGTGAGACACCACATTTGCAGAGGATGGCTATAAGGATAATGTCATTAACCTCAAGTTCTTCCGCTTGTGAGAGAAATTGGAGCACTTTTGAGTCGGTTAGTCTTCAAATCTCTATCTAATTTCATTGCTATTGTGGAGAAGTGGATATTAGATGCAAGGTCATAGTTAATTGTTTTTGTAGATTCATACTAAGAGAAGGAATAGACTTACAACAACTCGCCTCAATCAACTAGTGTACATTCAATTCAACTCTCGATTGATGTCCAAACAAAGGAAGCTAAAGGATAAGAAGAATATTGATGTTCTCATGAGCTATGATTCAGTTGAAGCTCAAGGATTCATATATGAGGGAGGAGACATGCATACATTGCATGCGTTTAGGGATGAAGACGATGGAGGACAGGACGGCATCCCATGGAGTGTTATTGATGATGCAATTGGAGCTAGTGAGAGTCGTGAACCGCGTAGGAGTGCAAGACTAGTGAGAGAGCTTCATGATGAAGAGTTTGATTCCGAAGAAGAAGAACACAACGAGGAAATAGAGTCGATCGCTTTCGAGGATGATGAAGAATATTGACGACTTACCAAGCTATGAGCTTGATATCGCCTTTATGGCTTATCTTATGCCTTTATGGTTTATCTTATGTGTGCATTCTTCTATGTTAGAACTTGAACATTAGTTATCTGTAAACTTTGCCAGGTTATGTTTGAACTTTGCACTTAAATCTATTACATTTTTTCAAAACGCCTAATCGGCCAACGCGTAAGGCAGGACCTCACCTCCTTACTACCGCCTTACGCCTTCCACAACCTTGCTACAAATAGACCCAAAGGGTTACGAACTATTTATTTTACATTTAATGAGATTTTTAAGATTATAATTAATTAATTTTCTTTTATAACCAGTTATGTTTCTTTTATACGCAGTTATATTTCTTTTATAACCAATTATATTTTATAACTTGTTATATTTAATTTATAACTGGTTATAAGTAGAAATTATAATAAGTTATATATTAATTAATTAGAATTAGAGATTACAACCGTTTATATTTGAAAATATAACAGGTTATATTTTAAATATAACTGGTTATAATTATAACCCGTAATAAAAATACAACTGGTTATAATTATAACACATTATAAAAGTATAAATTGTTTATAATTTAAAAAATATAACGTTTATAAATTTGCGTCGGAAAATTCGTAGAAGACTCGCTAGAAAGTCACCGGCCGGTGATTGGGGGTCTCGCCGGAAAGCCACCGGTCGGTGACAGAAGGCTTGCCGGAAAAGTCATCGAACGGTGACCGGGAAGTTGTTGACCGGGCAACGTTGATGATGAGGTTGCGGTGTATTTTTATAAAAATAATAAATTAAATAAATTTATTAAAAAAACTTTTATATCCTTTTTATAAAGACAATTAGATCTAAAAACATATGAGATCTAATAATTTAAGATTGTCATGAAAATCCTAAAAAACAATTTCGCCTAAATTCCAAACCAGTAACTACTTCTGCAAATAAAGTTGATGCAGCAACCTTCAGTTGCTGTCTGTTTATTTTCCTGAGCCGCAATTATTATTTTTATTACAAATCGGCATTTATTGTAAGATTTCTTGTGTGCATTTTAAATAGGAACACAAAGCAACAAATCTTGAGTCCTTATTATTGTCCGTACAATTACGTACCTTTCTCGAAGAAATCTTTAAGTAAAAAAAATAAATCTTACAATAATGATATAATAATCCTATAAAATAAAAAAAAGAAGTGAATTGTGAGAATTGAGATAAACGTGCGTAATTGGTTATTTCTTAGAAGTAAGTAAAACGTGCGTTATTGTGAACATGGATTGCATGTCATTTTCACCGAAGTGCCGCTTCAAAAGGTGGTTGCAGCATGTGTTGTTACTACTATATTTGGGAACGTTTCAACTTTCAAAGTGGTATATGGTTGGCCTTCTAATCCGAAAAGGACTACAAACCATATATAAGAATTGAGTTGTGCTAATTAATAAGATAGAAATGATGTATGAATTGAATTACTGTTGGTGTGTGTGGGTTTATACGGCTAGCTAGCCATAGCCCATATGCAAGTCTTGAAACGTTGGGAGAATAATTCTGACTCTATAGCTATAGCTATCATCTAAATGTGAATTTTGATGTATCATGGCCGACCCACCACGTGCTTTTCCCCTTCACGTCCACATGTAGAGTTAATTACATTGTTGAACACATTAAAAATGTGCGTTAATTCAACATGCGGCTGCGAACTTGGTTTCAGAAATATTCACCACGTAAAACATTAAACATGTGACTCAATTCAAACATGCGGCTGAGAACTTGGCACCCCAAAGCCATCTCTGTTTTCTATATAAGCCGCTGCAACATCGGAGCCCAAATTGGTGTTGGAGTTATTAATCTCGATATCCCCAAATAATCAAAGCTCTCTTCTTCATCATTATTTTAGCATACTAGCTAAGCCCATTTCACAAAGTGTTTGGGGAAGTATCTGCATGCCAGTGTACATTTAGTAAAGAAAAAGAAGAAAAAAATAAAGTTACTTCTCCCTACGTACGTGCATGGCTGGTGCTACTTAGCTTCATCGTTATCATCTTTCTCTTCGCCCTACATACGTTCATCCTCATCAACTATATATATATATGTGCAGTTGGAAATAGAAGAGCTCTGATATATATTCAGATTTTATATATACGATCGATCATCAAGTTTACGGCTAAAGAGATCGACATGGATGAGCAACGTACGAGACAACGATGATAGTAAAGCTCGACTATCAAGTCATTGAGGTTTCACAATTTTTGCATGGTCGGTTGCCAAGTTTTCGTATGCTGCGTTTTGGTCAAGGAGATTCATGTAGCATGTGATATATATATACATATAGCGTATAATTAAGATTGTAGATACATTTCTAAAGCCCAGAGTTGTCATTATAAAAGTTTTAAGGTCACAAGCTCTTATATGTATCGTATCACACGTATGTGTAGGAGAGACAACTCTATAAAATTGAAATGTTATTTTCATATAGAAACCGTATTTTTTATGTTACAACTTATACAAAAAGAGATTAATGAGATAAATATACAATATTGATGAAAACAAGTCGAGAATTATATTAGAGGCATATGATGGGAATAATTAGGAAGAGTTTTAGATGGCAATAGTTAGGCGGAGGCTAGGGTTTGATTTGGCATGGGAATGCACAAATTTGTAAGAAAGCTAAAGATAAAATGAGCTAGGAATAGACCATCTAGACATAGCTTTCCTTTACGTATCGGTTTCCTATTGGTTGAGTTTGGCTATATATATATATATATATATATATATATATATATATATATTCTCCCTATTTATTGATAAATTAATAATGAAATAGAATGTGGTTTACACTGGATATATAACTAGTTACCGCCTTGGTAATTTTTTATTTTCCAGTAAAATCACTTGGACAAACCTACTAGTACAATATATACAAATACTATTAATCTATTATATATATATATATATATGTATGTATATGTGTGTATGTATATGTGTGTGTGTGTAAAAGCCCATATCTGCATTCTTTATATAGTATTTAAGACATATACCTCTTGCCACCCCATTAACACACGTAATATGTCATACATTTTTAATATAATGTATAGAGATATATAGGCAAACCCCAAAACGGCATCGTTTAGCTTTCATATGTGAGCTTTATTGATCTCCATTCAGGAGCTGCATAGACCAGAGCTCCTCTATGCTCCAGCTGTAACCTTCCGCAGACTCGGGAGGAGGAGGAGGTGGAGGCATGTTACTCGACGACCCAGAAGCCGCAATGTTGTTGGTGGGCCCGGCCGAAGCTCTATGGAAACCTGCATCAAGGTGGTGGTGGTGGTTGTAATGATGATGAGATGCAGGAGGGGAGTAATCCATCTCCATTGTGTCGGCCGAGACTTGGCTGGTGTTGTTGTTGTTGTTGCTAGCGGATGTCTCGCGACTCATGTTCATTATCTGGTCCAACCCGATACCCAGATGACCAGAGGGAAACATTTGCTGCTGCTGATTGTGGTGATCGGCTTGCTTGAGGTGTTTATGGATCCTCGTTCGCCAATAGTTCTTTATCTCGTTGTCCGTCCTTCCAGGCAGATGCTTTGCTATCTTGGACCACCTTCATATAACAATGTATTTGTCAGTAAACTTGTAACAAGCAGTAACTATACGATGCCAGTAATAATGATAATAATAAAAAGTGGTGGCAGAATGGGAAGATGGTGGGATTATCCGCTTGTGCATGTTCTGTGGACATAGAAGGAATTATTAACAATTCTGAGAATCGAGTCGACCATTAGTTTGTTCGAAGTACAACGACAACTCCATATTAATCTGTCCTCCAGCATTAAAGATATTTATAATAGTATGTTTCGAAGAAATGAGGGAACAGAGGAGAAGTCGGCAAGCCACTACGTCAATGCATGCACATGAGATGAAACCGTAAAGAGTAAGAAAATTATCAATATATATATATATATATATATATATATATGATGAACATATAATCAATTATATTACGTTTGAGGGTAAATGGTGGTAGAATGAATGAAAATTAATTAAATATTGTGCAGACAGAGAAGTGGGTTTAAAGTCAGCATCCAAGGGATGAAAAGCAAGAAAAAAACCTAACTCCGTCCACTAGTAGTATGTATATCCTTCAAATGGAAACTTAACATGTGCCCTAGTGGCCATGGCTTCATCATCTCCGTGACAAAATCAAACACGCTTTCCTTCCTTATCTATCTCCAACTATGGTTAGCGTTGACCCAAGGGTTAGGAAGGGTTAGGGTTCCCCTCCACACAAGAAGAAGAAGAAGAAGATGAGAAGAATGCCGAGAGAGAGATATATATATACAGAGGGGTAAGATTCACGACTTGGTGTGAATATATCAGCACGTTTCAAGTATAAAGCAGGCGCCGATTCAATCAATCACAGAAGCTAAAAATATCTTCCCGGCAGTCTCTATCCTTATAACCCTAGCTAGCTAGCTCTCTAAAAAAATATCTGAACGTGAGTGACAGAAAGTAATAGCAAAACAGGCAATGACCAAAGATCCCTTATGCTAATGATGCTGCTGTGATGACATCTTTTTCTTGCTAGCTGTTCCACCGTGGAAAAAAACCCTAAACTGATAGATAACAAAAGGAGATCTAGCTAGAGAGAAAAATATCTACAGAGAGATCTAGAATCAAAATATCTTAATCACCACAACAAGCTAAGCAACAAATTATCAGAAATCAAAACACAAAAATATCTATTACCTGTTACCCCATTTGGAATGAAGGTCCATGATGAGGAGCTGTTCCTCAGGAGTAATGTTGCCTCGCCGGACGTCTGGACGCAAGTAGTTCAACCACCTCAGCCTGCAACTCTTCCCCGTTCTCTTCAGCCCTATTTCATATATTAACGGTGCACCACCAACACTTCTATTTAGCCAGAGGATCGAGGGATCACGAACAAATACACACAAATATATATATATATATATATATATAAAACTTACCAGCGGCTTTGGCGAGGGAGTTCCAAACACCTTCGCCATGGCTGGCTATGTAGTTGATCAATATCAAGTCTTCCTCCATTGTCCATGGTCCTTTCCTCACCTCCGCTTCTATTTGCGTATTATTGCTGCTTATCCCCTTCTTCTCCATCTTTCTTTTCTCAGTTTTTTTTTCTAAGGAAGAGAGAAATGAAAAAATTAAAGAAAGTACTAGTTAGCTAGAGGGGTTGAGGAAAAGGGTATGAAGAAGAAGAAGAAGAAGAAGAAGAAGAAGATAATGATGGATGGTGAGATAAGAAAGTTGGAGCTAGCTAATCCACTGTTTTATAGACACAAAAAAACTTTATGTACGTACGTACTTTGATCTTGTAAAAATAAAGTCAAGGAGATTTGCTTCTACCTAACTATTTTCTTACTGCTTTGCAATTTGCATGCATGGGATCAAATAGGGTTTATTAAGGTTTGCCATAAAAGCCCAGGTTCAATGCCCATCTTCAGAAAGCCCATTAGCCTGCCATATCCAATTCTTTCCGCGGGCTGGGACTTGGGAATGATACTGCTGTCCGTCCATTTAATCATGATCATAGGGAGGGCATATATGGTATTATACATTTGACTCACCGACAACAAACAACAGAGAATAAGAGTGTATCTCCGCAGACCACAGGGGATTCTGCAGCTTGATTGATTAACTTCTGCGCTGCCTTCTCTCTGCATTCTCTTCCTCTGCAATTACTCTTTTCTTTTTTCCATAATATTTCTAACATTTTCTGTCTGAAGCTGTACGACGATGTTGGAAGCAGAGCAAAAGATTATAGCTATAAATACAATGGAGAATGACAAGTCTACTTCCCCAGCGAGCAGCATTTCCTCGGCGGGTGAATAGTTTGTCAAGTTTCGCTGCAATTGACTAACATTGATCATCATTGCCATTGGAATCCAGTCTGTTGTCACCGTCATTTCTCCAGTTTCTTTGGTTTTTTCCTTTCACTCGGTCAATGCTCTGTTTATCGTAAGCCGCGTTTTCATTTCCTCGTGCAGTAGTACACAATTCCATTGCAGCAGAGATGTTGTGAGGATGTATATGGGAGGTTGAGGGTTCGAATTCAATTAATGCAATGTGAAAAAAAAATTGAAAATCTGATGGGTCATGGGCGAAAATTGATGGTACTAATTGATGGGTGAAAATCTGATTGTTCACAGACAGCAGTTATTACGTGACCAGGGCAACTGTTGATTGTCCAAAGGCAGGTCGCATCAGCGCCTATGACAAATTTCACTCTAGATAGGTGATCAAATGTAACCACCTAGACACTTTTCTCTTCTCTCTCACATTCTCACATCACCTTGTGAACTGGCTACTACATGATCTTACATACAATGGATTGTACAAGTGTTGGATTAGGTAATCAAGTCCAAACCTAAGAGATCCCAGACCTATCATCACTATTATTGTTCACTCTAGACGTTAACTAAACAAAATCCAAATTAAATGACTTCGCCACTGCTCTTTTAGGCTTCATCGCTATGCTCAAACTCAGAACTCAGGTGCAGCAGAACAAGCGATGTCGGGTAAGTAGCCCATGAAGACAATTCGGTCCAACAATAAGCATGAAATTGAAGTCAAACAGTCCGGCTCAAACCCAAACGTCGGAAAAAGTTTGAATGGGAACAGCTAATGCTTGTTTATTTTCGAGCTCATAGCCTGAATAAATTATAATAAAAAAATCACAAATCTAAAAAATATTATGAACCACATAATACTAATGTTCAAAAGCAACAAAAGGATCATCTATTATTCTTTTCCCTTTATTTTCAGAAAAGGTCTGGATTAATTATTTGTGGCTAAGAATTAGAGAAACCAGTGGGGAAAAACATAACATGGACTCAATTTAATTCTAATATTAATAACGATTAGGTACTGAAGAAACCCAGGAGCCATTCAATCCTAAAGTGTCAACAAGACAACAAGCATAACGAATACGTGTATGTTTATGGAAAAAAGGTGTGATGGAGATGTTTGGTCTAGTTTGAAATGATACTTTAATTTTATTGATTAATAGACTGATTCCTAACTAACATCATCCAAAGTTAGCATTGGCCAATAGTAATTGAAGTAATCACTTTCTCATTTATTTCTTTTTCTACCATCATATGCCATCTATGTGTATAATTTGACACTTCATTGGAAAATGTTGGATTGGCTTCATTCCCAATATGGAAGGCTCCCCCATTTAAAATGACTATGGCTTGATGGTCAAGTACTCGTTTTAGTGGCTTTCCAAATCTTATCTAATTGGCTTATCCCCTTACAAAACCTAATTAATTGTATGTATATCATGATTAAAATCATATTCAAATTTTTCTTTAATTTTCACTTGTTAAGTCATACCGTTATTAATGTATGGATACATGCGTTTTTGTTACACTATATCTTATGTTTGTGTGGTTGTTTATGATCAAGTTAGACCACTTATGTTCTTGTGGCTCCTTTCTGACTGATTCTATTTTTCATTAGTATTGCGACAATATCCAATTCTTCAACTAAAGTTTGTGCTATCATGACTTTAGACTATGCATGCCATTTGTGTTTCAATTCGTTACAATTGATGAGATCATGCTCATACTGATGATGGCTCTTTTGTTTTAAATTATTTTTATTATTCAGATAATATAACCTGCGAGTTAATAATACGATTAACTTTTTCATATATTTTCTAAAAGGGATAGGTAGAGTTGACACACTCACTAGAAAGCACTACTAGCTAGTCCCTTTTGAATGGTTTGACCATCTAGGTATATAATTAGCAACTTTGGTCCATTTCCGAAGTAAATTGTGGTTAAATTCTTTGCAAGGATCAAGTAATTGATTAGTTGAAGAGGAAAAGAAATAGACAAAACTAAAATCTAGGAAAACGACAAAGGAAAGCTAGCTGGTTGAAATTAACTCTTTTGTTTCTGAAAAAAAAAAGATAAAAAAGGCATTTGCATCATTGCATGTGATCCAACTAATGCAATTGAAGGGCAGGGCTCCATCCCACATAACATGTAGTAATCCAATCAACTATATATATATATATATATATATATATATTATTACTCTAAAATAAAATAAAAATAAAAAGAATGAAAGTTTTTTTTATACAAATTCAACTCTTTCGATGAGCACCATATTAATATCGCCGGATAAATTTAAAGATTGTCGTCCATCAAACTATGTGAGATCGATGATATCATTACATGAGAATTGAAATAATTATATATGTTGAATTTTGAACCTAAGATCTTTATAAATAAAGTTAGACATGTGTACTATAACTTATTTGATGAAGAAAGGAGACTTAATGACAATGAAAAAGATAGATTAGGCCGTGGAGGGGAGGGACGGGAAGAGGTTAAGAGAGGACAAACCCATATTAATATAATCAATGAATCTTCTTTATTATCAATAAGACTTTAATTTGGAACAAAGAGATAATGGCTACTATTGCTTTATCTGCTTAATTCCACATTTGGGAAGACGGGTTCGACTTACAGTTGAATTCTAATGATGTATGCATCCACTAGATGATCCATCTTCATCCTCCAATAGAGAGGGAGACCCACTTACCCGTTTTTTATATGTGTCAGCATACTGTAAATCGAATTACTCAAAACGTCTATATATTCGCTCTAAGGAAAAAAATTATTAGTCGTTGGATCGTCCACAATTTAATCTACTTGGTGAAAATGAAATGGCATGAGCTTTTTGCTTTAGAATGGAATCAAAGCTGAAAATGGGTCTGGGCCGAAAATGTAATTGGGAAAGTTATTTTTATTTTTATTTAAGTCTATTTATTTTTCTTTATATTTTTCCTAATCTTAGTTTAATTACGATAACTCTTTATAGATTTATCAAAATATAATTTTTCACTTTACAAATATTGTTTATTTTAATATTTCGAATCCAATGAGATCAATTTTGATATAATTTTTTTTGTAAGAACAAATTAAAATTATTAATGTAGGTGTTAAGTACGTTTTATGACATCAAAATTTTATGAAGAATTTGATGACATAAAATAAAGTCACGCTTTTGCCAGTTAAGATAATGTCTCTTACACGTTACACTGTTATGTTACAGTTATGTTAATTTTACGTGTCTTTTATACGGTTGTTATGTCACTGTTATGTCCACAATACAAACAAACTTGTTATGCCACTTTTATAACGGTTTTACACGTATATTATGTCACTCTTACACGATTTTTATGTCACTGTTATGTCCACAATACGAACATGTTATACCACTATAATCGTTTTACACGTATGTTATGCTGCTGGTATGTTCTACGAATAAATTATGCCACTATCATGTGTTACAAGTCTGTTATATCCTACGAGTATGTCATATTTATTTTACAAGTGTGTTATATGATTGTTATGCCCATTTATAAAATTACTCTACGATATATGTTTCTGAAAATCAAATGTACTTTTTATATAAAAGTGAATTTTATATAAATATGAATAAATAACCTTTGGATCTATTAGTTACTTAATCCGACGGCCAATAATATATGCGATGGGGCGGATAGATGAACGTTTCAGTGGTTTAGAAAAACTGATTAGGATTAATGATCATGGATATGATGCACATGTTTGTGATTGGAATTGTCTTAATTTACACACTACTATTCTTTTTCGGTAGTTATTGAGTTGGAATTAATGTTTAGGAAGGTAAGGCGTAAATAAGGCGTAAATAAGGTGACTACCTCACGCCTTAGTTGATTAGACGTTGTTTAAGTTAGATACATGTTTTAAAAAATATAATAGATTTTAAGTTAAATGTGCTAAATCAAACATAACAATTTATAAATTTATAAAACTGTAGTTTTATAATTGAAAAAATTCAAAACAACCAATGTTTAAATTTTCATATATAAAAAAAACAAACATAAAAATTATAAGAAAATGATAAGATAAATCGTAAAAGAGATGACAACCTCATAAATTCTTAAATGGCGGCGAGAAGAGATGGAGTGGCGGGTGTGCAGAGTCGAGAGAGGGACAGTCGGTAGGAAAGTGAAAGATAGAGAGGGAGGCAGCTTCAATAAAGGCCGATTTAGGATTATAGCATTATAGGGTAAGGGATATTTGATTTTCAATTTACAATTTCTTTTAAAAAAATTGGCGCTTAAACACCCGCCGGTTTCTCACCAATTAATCGTCACTCCGTTTAATTCGGCCGCTCGCACGAGGCGAGGCATTATTCTCACAACCTTGAAGTTTTCGACATCGAAGTGGGCGCCTCCGCACGCCTTCCTGAACACACCAGGAATTATGAACAATGGGTTGTATATGTGAAGTTAGATTCCAAAGAGACTTTTGTTGCCTCATATGTGTTTGTGATGAAGATAAAGCCGTACGTAGGTGGTGTTTCTGGATTGGTGGGAACTTGTTTCAGCTTGCAATATGAAAAACCAAACAGTGTGTCTACTTTTTTCTACCTTTCTCTTATGTTTTCATGGCGGTGGCACACAATCAAACGATGACCAGTTTGTTTATGGTAGCACAGCAAGATGGTTCAAACTATATATATATATATATATGGCTACCTCGGCTGTTTCAGTGGCAGGTGGCCAACTTAGCCCATCACCATTTCCCTTAGTGAACTGCAAAAAAAATTGAAATCGGAATTTGTAATAATATTTCACTTTTATATAATTAGATCTTTGAATTTAAAATCTCATCTAGCCTCTTGGATAATGTTAATTTTTTGTGGACCCGATTCCAATACAATATTTACTAATAGATGTAGATGGTCGACAGAAACAGTTCGTTAGATATTGTTTATGAAATGATGATGGATAATTATACGAATACAAAACATTATAGTTGGTAGGATAGTATGTATAAAAGTTAAGAGTTGATTGACCAACTTATTCGCAGACCATTTTGGAAGACAATATGAAATCCAAATTGCGGTATAAATTCAGTTGAAATGATTTAATTGTGGCGGACATACTTGTAGATATTTTACTTGGTGTTGGATGGCTGTTGTACTTTTCCCTACTTAATGTTTACATGATGCACATATTTCGTTAGGATAATCACGTCCCATCTGGTGAGAAAAGAGCCTATTCATTACCCAACCTTGGATATGCGATTGTTAGATTTATTATACTGTCTTCGTTAATTCCTAATAATTCTTTTTAGGGGTTGTTTGTGCAAGTGATTGTTTTGAGTGATTTTGGGTAATTTGGTCTCTAAAATCTCTTAGTTAGAGATTTTTTCAAATAGATTGTTTGGATCACAATTAATTATGGGAGAATGTTAGAGATTTGAATTCTTGATGTGGGACCCAAGAGATTTTGAGCTCATATTGAAATTATTAGGTTAGGAAGGGGATTTTGGGAGAATTCATTCCATTTCATTTATTTTTTGAATTCTCTAGTCCCAACAATCACCTAAAATGACACAACCAAACATTCAATTTCTTGAAATAGCATGACTCTCATATTCTCTAGCTATTTAAATTCTTTAGCTATTTGAATTCTCTTCCTACGAATTCACCCGCACAAACGACCTCTGACGTCGGGGTTTTCAAGCCCTAACAGTCAAATGATTCTGAGATACCTCAGAGTCGAATTCTCCCGGGTCACTTGGCCTTCACTACTCAGCTTTGGTTCGCTGGTTAGTCGATCACAGTTTTCAATCAGTTTTATCCTAAACTATAAAACAAAAACGAAACAACTACTAGAGGAAACAGGAACTAGGATCGCAATTATATCACTCAACGGTTATAGATCAAATTAAGATGAGAACGATCATGGGAAAGGCCTTGTTCGGGTTTTGGATCATCCTAAGAACTATGGGAAATTGTTCAGCAACAGAATAAACAGAAACATGAATAATGATATATTTCGGGTCTTAAGATCGCGTTTGTCAACTCAACATCCTAAAACCACTTGAAACACCCACAATTATCCGCTCAAACGGACAATCGAGATAACAAGATAACAAGACACATCATTAAACAACATGAATCCACGATCTTATCACTACTCACAAGAACAATTCCACAAATCCAGAGAAATTCACAAAACCCAAACAAGAAGAAAACCTATTTTTCCATGGAAGATGTAGAGAAAGTTTCGTACCGCCAATCCATCGAAATAGAAGGTTGATCCTCCGTTGGACTTCGATTCCTCGACTATTCGGCTTCAAATCTTCATTCCGATAGCGTTCCTAGGCTCCCAAGCACTTTCCCCTTCGTCAATTTTGTGTTTAGTTCGTCATTCTCCTCCCCTCTCCCTCTGAAATCGCGTCTGGGGACAGAAATAATGTTGCTGCCCAGACTAGGCGTCACGGCCGTGACAGGTTACCCATCACGGCCGTGACACGTCCTTGACTGGTCAACAGCAATGTTGATCGACTTCCTTCAGCCATAATTTCTTCATTCGGACTCCGATTTCGCTCCGGAAGGTACCATCGGCTTCGTATTCGAACCCTCTATCCAACAGATACATGTAATCAAGGAAAAGACTCCAAGAAACAAGTGAAACGAACCGAAATGGTCCGTTCGAGAGGAAACGAGCACGAAATGCACTAATGTTCAAACCGACACTTATAACCATGAAATATCATCAAAACCGGAGCAAAAACTAATCAAGATAGGGTCAAAATGACTACCAATAATCAAGCTATCAACCTCCTAATCTCTAATGTATGGATTCCGTTGCCTTTGACCAAACAAATGTGCCTCCAACTAAAGAAAACATACCATTTATAATTAAAAAAAAAATACTAAACATGAATTTTAGAATCAGACCGTAAATCATACTGATGTCACTAACATTGGGGTCCAATTGTTACCGAAATTGAACTGTTTTGAATATTTTATAAGTATAAATTCATCAATATCCAAATATAATACCAAATAAAATCTACTTCGAACCGAAATTATGGCCGAGTACAAGGGCAACTTTATAAAATGACCATTTTAACACCCTTTCTCCCAAGCCCGACAAAAATCTGTGTCATCCAAAAAGCCCAGTAAAACCGATGTCATTGAAAAGCCCAGTAAAACTGCTGTCATTGAAAAGCCCAGTAAAACTGCTGTCATTGAAAAGCCCAGTAAAACTGCTGTCATTGAAAAGCCCAATAATAATTTGACATAACCACTGGACTACTACTGGAGTACTAATCATCGACCATCGTTGTATATAGCTTCCTATCCCAACGCTCGCAGAGATCATCAAATTCATCCCTTATGCGCCGCCGATAACAGAGAACGAGATGCAGATATTCGTGAATCTTCCGTCACAGCAAACCCTAACTCTAGACGCGATGTCTTCGGACACAGTCGTCGACGTCAAATCCGCAATCGAATCCCGCAGAGGAACAGCACTGTCTATATCAGATGACGACGATCAGTACTACAGCTTAATTCACGGCGGGAAGCTCCTGGAAGACGATAGCCTAACCCTGGCTCACTACGGGATAACGAATCAATTGGCGACAATCCAAATCCTGCCGAGGCTACTAGGCGGCGGAGGAGGAGGGAAGAAGAGGAAGAAGAAAGTGTTCAGCACCCCGAAGAAGGAGAAGAAGGAGAAAGAGAAGGAGAAGCTGTCGGTGCTTAAGCTTTGCAAAATTGTGGAAGAGAGTAATGGAGATGGGGATTCAGTTGTGGTTTTGCAGAGGTTGAGGAAGGAGTGCCCCAAGTGCGAGGGCAGGAACTTTCATGGCGGATCACAGAGATCGGATTTCTTGCGGCAAAGGCGGGTTGAGTTTCGCTAGACAGGCGGACGGCGGTGATGAGGCGGAGCCGGAGGAGATAGCGAATGATTCCGGTCCTTCAAATCCGTTTTCTAATTGTTCTGTCTGTCACTTTACATTGATCAATGCCGGGGTCATGTAGATACGGTTTTTTAACATCTAATGATTTGATTACTCTATTTTGCCCTATCATAACCAAACAATCTTTCCTTAGCTCTCTCGAAAATTTTATAAGATTGTGAGCATTTTCGATTGACAAACTTTGTCTTCGTAAATAAAAAAAGAAAAGGAAAGAAATAAGATGTCTATATATGAGAATGTGGTTGGATTTGAATCTGTAAGATGAATACTGATTTATTTAAGTAGAAACGATATATTTTTATTGAAACTTATCTCTTATTTTTTCCCTATCTCAATTGTTAATTTTTGCTAGTTCATTCAATTCTCAAAACCGGATATTTCCGTTACATGAGAATTAGGAGATCAACTCCATTACCCACCATATCTACAACTTGTTGATAATGATGATATGATTAGAGGAATATCTGGAGGTTCTATTGTTAAGGACGTTGAGATGTAAATAAACTGTCAAAGTCTTTCGATTGAAATCATTCTTCTCTAATTTTTTTGAATCTCTTAATCTATTTTCATTCAAGTTCCAACAACATTCGATCTATTCACCTATAATTGAATGATTATTGTGTTTAACCTTCAATTGCTTGGCGATATAAAAAAAGCTTACTTTGAAGATAATATTTGTTACACAGTTGTTCATCTGCCTTCTCTCTTTCTAATTATAGGTCATTTGTTGATTGTTAGATTTACAATTCTGATTTACTTCTTTCAATTCTGAATTGTTTCCTCTAATATACTCACAGTTACCAGCATAACTCAATATTTATTTTAGGGTTACTAAAGACGTTTTGATTTTCGAATTAAACAACGCCCTACATTTTATAATAATATAAACGTCCATTACGTAAAAATAAAAAATCTACAACTTCAATCCAAAAACCCCCTTTTTAGTACGTTCTATTATGTCTTAGTTGTTCGAAAACAGTATCGACGAATCACGATTCAAAATTTTAAGATACGAAATTAAATTTTAAATTGAAAAAAAATAGACTGACCACCGGACGGATCGGTTTTCCGTCTGGTCAGACCATCTAGACGGAATCGATTTTCGTCCGAGTGGTCTGACCGGGCGGAACGTCAGTCCGTACGTTTCATTTAGCGAGACGGAACGACGTTCCGTTCAGTCAGCCCACTAGGACGAAAATCGGTTCCGTCTGAGTGGTCTGACCGGATGGAAAATCGGTCCGCCCGATTTTTACATTTAATTTAATTTATTAATTTCTTTTAGGTTGGTTCGTTAAACCCTAAACTCTTAACCCTAAACCCTAAACCCTAAACACTAAACTCTAAAACCTTAAACCATAAACACTAAACTCTAAACCCTAAATTCTAAACCCTAAATCCTAAACGCTAAACCATAAACACTAAATTCTAACCCTCAATCCTAAACACAAAACTATGAACCCTAATCCCTAAACCCTAAATGATAAACCATAAACCCTAAACACTAAACACTAAAATCTAAATCCTAAAACCTAAACCCTAAACTCTAAACATTTAAACCCAAAATCCTACACGCTACATCCTAAACCCTAAACCCTAAAATCTAAACGATAAACCCTAAACACTAAACTCTAAAACCTAAACCTTAAACCCTAAACACTAAACTCTAAAACCTAAACCTTAAACCCTAAACACTAAACTCTAAACCCTAAAACCTAAACGTTAAACCGTAAACACTACACTCTACACTCTAAATCCTAAATACTAAACTATAACCCCTAAATACTAAATGCTAAACCGTAAACCTTAAACCCTAAAAACTAAACTCTAAACACTAAACCCTAAACCCTAAACCCTAAAAACTAACGCTAAACCCTAAACACTAAATTCTAAACCCTAAACCATAAACCCTAACCACTAAACGCTAAACCCTAAACACTAAATTCTAAACCCTAAACCATAAACACTAAACTATAAACCCTAAACCCTAAACACTAAAATATAAACCCTAAAACCTCAACTCTAAACCCTAAACCAAAACCCTAAATGATAAATGCTAAACCCTAAACCCTAAAACCTAAACACTAAATGCTAAACCCTAAACACTAAATTCTAAACCCTAAATCCTAAACACTAAACTATAAACCCTAAACCCTAAACGCTAAATGCTAAACCCTAAACCTTAAACCCTAAACACTAAACTCTAAATGCTAAACCCTAAACCTTAACCACACTAAACCCTAAACAATAAATTCTAAACCCTAAACCATAAACACTAAACTATAAACCCTAAACCCTAAACACTAAAATATAAACCCTAAAACCTCAACTCTAAACCCTAAACCAAAACCCTAAATGATAAATGCTAAACCCTAAACCCTAAAACCTAAACACTAAACACTAAACACTAAAATCTAAACCCTAAAACCTAAACCCTAAACTCAAAACCCTTAAAAATTAAACCCTAAAACCTAAACCCTAAACCCTAAAGACCAAACTCTAAACCCTAAACCTTAAACCCTAAAACCTAAACACTAAACACTAAAATATAAACCCTAAACTCTAAACACTAAAATATAAACCTTGAAACCTAAACCCTAAACTCTAAACACTAAAATTTAAACCCTAAAACCTAAACACTAAACCCTAAAACTAAACACTAAATACTAAAATCTAAACCCTGAAACCTAAACACTAAACTCTAAACCCTAAACCTAAACACTAAACTCTAAACCCTAAACCCTAAACCCTTAACCCTAAACACTAAACCCTAAAACTTAAACCCTAACCACTAAAATCTAAACCCTAAAACCTAACACACTAACTTCTAAACCCTAAACCCTAAACACTAACTCTAATAAACGGCTTGGTCGAAAAACATTTCAGTTTAGTATTTTTGACATAACTGATCGCTCAGAAGTCCGATTGATGCAAGACCGGCGGCATTGAAAAGATAGTTCGATTGTCTACAACTGTCATGTTCATGTCGAGGCCAAATTCTGACGAGAATAACCAGACGGACCGGATTTCCGTCCGGGTGGTCTGACCGGACGGAAAATCGGTCCGTCCGGTTCGTCCGTTCGTTTTTTTTCAATTTTATTTCAAATTTAATTAAATCTGTTAATTCGTTTAGATTGGTTCGTTAATTTCAATACTTGAAGTATCGGTTGGATGCACGAGTTATCGTCATGAATATGAGAATGATTGAGTTTGTCGAAGATTGAAGTTCGTATAAGTTTTCGAAATTTATTAAAGGATAATTTAGTAATTCACTTAACTTAGGGCGTCATCTAATTCGAATAGTAGGACATCGTTTAGGGATTCATATATTTTTAAATCGTCAGTCACACAACGCAACCAATTGCACTACTCTACAAAGATGCGATTGGTTTGTGAATAATGAAAAATAGACTGACTACTCTGGATACAAAAATTGTACATACTAGCTAGCTACTATATATATGGCTCTTTTATCATGTAGCTAGATTGATGCTGAGGACATCATCAACGTGTGTCATAATGAATGACCATTATATATATATTGTTCGAGTACTCGGTCCATGGGATCATATATAGTGGGTAACTAGCTAGCACAGTAGGAGGCGAAGAAGTCTCGGTTTTCTTTCATCAATCCTTCCCACCCTGCAATTGGTAACAATTATAAATTTGGGATAAAGAAAGGCGATGGAGATAGATATGGATGGGTAGCATGAGGTTGGAGGTAGGCATGCTTAGAGAGTGCGATGGCTCACTCATCTCGGCTCATATTAAGCATCAACCACCTCTCTATTAAGTGTTACCATTCTGATGCAATCTTCCGGGTGGCATTGCAAGCATGGGAGTTGTGGATGTAGCAGCTGCTCCGTCATGATGATGAACTTGTTCACACAGCGATCTTACGTACGTATATGAAGATACAAATTAAGAGAAAATGTAGACCAGAAAGAGATTCTTTGGGTCTACATAATAAAGTGATAATACATAACAATGATTAACGAGATATTGCAGTATTGTATAGACATGTGTTTGTTGTATATACAATAAGCAAACACAATGTACTTCAATGATAACTCACATTTTAAATAGGATTTGATTCGGATTTTCTATATCTCATATACAAATCAACTAATAGGTAAACATCGCGCTTTTAAAACATAGTCAATATTCCGCGAACAAGGCCAAATCGCTGCTTCCCTTGCAGTAATTAAGAAGGTCAAGCACAGTAACATCTGTTAGGTGAGGAGAAACTCGAGCCCTTGTATCACAACAGTCAACCTAATGGTCCCTATTAATTGAGACCCTGACCACCCAACCAATTGGAACCCGACCTCAAAATGAATCTTAATCCAACTAGGCGGGGAAGACAACAACTATATATGGGGGCTAAACTGTATGTGAAGGAGTTTGGGAAAGAGAAATATGGGGGCACCTGTTGGCGTATTAGAGTGTTCAAAGCGTATTAGGTAAAGTAAATAGTGACGTCGTTTTCATATATTATCCAAGTTCAAATAGATTTTTTACTTGTTGTTAATTGTTGTGTGCATTCCGTTGTCCTTACATCTACATACGAATCCTTTATTGCTGTCAATGCCAAAATGAAGTTTCTTAAGTAGTTTACAACAATCATGATGCCAATCCATGCACGCTATTCCCATCATTTAACGATAAATGAAACTGTGCTTTTTGCCTAAATGTTGCTTGTTCATCTGGAGAAAAAGTTGTTTGTATGTCCAAATATATATTGGTGGCCTTGTTGTTTATATATCACATGTCAGCTGATAAGAATGTTGAATTCATTTGATTTTCGTTCCTTTAGTAGCTAGCTTGACCTAGTTGCCGTCAGGGTTGGTGCAGAAACAAAGAAGGAACCAGCTAAAATAGGGAAGAAATCGAAAAGACAGAGGAATTAGCAGCTTAGTCACAGTAGGAGTGAGGGACATTCAGGCCAGTGGGTTCCCAGAAACACATGCCGGCTTAGTGGATCCTTTATTTCTGGATTGGCTATTCCTTCTGCCGGAATAATGTTGAAACAAATGTTGTATTGTGTTCATTCTCCCCACGCATTGGACAAGTTCAGCGCTGCTGTGAAACCCGTAATTAGTCCAAGCTTTACTGGTAAGTGTTGCTTCTAGGCTGCCAAAGACATCCTTTTTATCTCCCTCTCCCTTCACCTCCGGCCTCTGGACTCTGGTTGTTTGACAATGCCATTGCCAGCATGTTTGTATATGAGATACTCGTTGCCATAGAAATACTGTCTTCCGCTCCCTAGTTGACGGATTGGGCTAATATATCTCAGTGCTGTCTTTCTGAGAAATGCCTGCCTCGGTGTCTGTGTAATGATGTGGGATCCTTGTTTCAAATCTACAGCTCATCCAGATTGTTGATTGACACTGAATTTACTTACCAATGCAAATGACTAAATGTACTTGTGTTCTGTCTTGAAGATATATTATAAGAACATTTGAGAGACTCCTGAGGACAGGTACCAGGGAGAAGAAGGCATTATGTCCTCGACCTTCAAAAAGGCAAAGAAGCAGTTTGACAAGGCAATTTTCAGTTTCCTCAACCTTGTTAATTTATACGGTTTGTTCTTGGTCTCTGCCGCATAGAACTTGGCAGTACATTTCAATATATTGATGAAATGTCTCCAAATATTATCAAAGAGATGCTAATAAAGTGATGAATCAATCTTATCAAAGGAGGGATAGATCATAGATGGTCCATGGCAGGCTGTATGTGGTGGGTCTACAAGCAACGCATGCCATATATATAATATATACCCGCGACAGTAGTGAACCTCTATTTTGTATTTATGTACATGTCAATGTGTAAGCAAGTATTATTAAGTGGGCACAGTTACTACTTACTTACTTACAAGTGATCTTCCAAAGTGTCCAGATTCCTGTCAAAAACAAGTCACCTTGATGGGATCAAGGTCCAATCCCACTTCTTGGACGATTCATACAAGTTTTAAGATTCAATGGTCTAGATTGCTACGGATAAATAAGCCAACTCATCTCATTATTTAATTTAAATTAAAAATCCAGCAGCGATACGAGTTTAGGCTATTTTTTGCCGGCTACTCTTTTGGTCAACGTAGCTCGATTTCAAAAATAATTACGGCCAATGGAAAATTGTCGTTGGATTGGAGCTAATCTTTTTTCCGGCACGATATGTTGTACTCGATTTTTGTAGACGGTATATTAGTATATGTTTGTAGAGGAGTGCAAGACGTGTACATATCTTTGTCTTCATGTATAAAACGTCTTTTTTTTCCGAAATAGAATGTCTTTTTTTAAACACGTGTATAGAACGTTTGTACATATATACATGTCTTAGTTACTCGTGTATAGAGGCTCTGTACTCGCTTTTGGTAGACAGTATATGCCTATGTACACACTTTCTGTAAACGAGTACACACCCGGTGGTCGATGGCGACAGCCTGGAGGTCTGACGATCGCTGGTGGAGGTTTAGCGGTGGGAGGTGGTTGTATGTAGGAGAGGGTGAATTTCTATTTCTACCCCTTCAGTTTGAACCGTTAAGATGTAGTTTAGTTAAATCAAAGTAATTAGATCTGATGGCCCACATTTTATTTGATACGTCAAGAAACTTCCTTCCCCAATGCCAATCCGCGCTAATCTTCAAAACTGATAGATTTGGACCATCTTAAAGAGAATGTTACATTAGGGCAGAGTAATCAGTGTCTAGAAACAGAGCAAAGGTTGCAGTCATTCAAACAATTTCCATATTTCTTCTTTGCTAGTGTCAGAAAAGTCCCACTTTGAAAAGACAAAGAAGAACCATAGGTCCAGGCAGTTCCCTCATTGAAATCCAATGCTTAAAACTGCTTCTCCTATTCTCAAAGCTCCTCCTCCACCAGGAGAATGCAGGAAATAGTAGTCTCAGCTCCGCCTCTTTCTGTTTCAGCCCTGTCCCTCTTCAAACCACCGAAACAGCCACCATATACAACTTTCAGATTGAGTTCGTTGAACCAAATAAAGCCCACCACTCCTTTTCAACAAGTTCCACCATTTAATACACCCAGAAAGCTGTTTCTAGTTCCTGGAAACGGCAGTTCCACCAAGACCAGAGGTACCGGATCATTTTCTGGAAGTTCGGCTGAGAATGAAGGTGAGAAATCAAGTTCTGGCCAGCTGACTCGGACCCTAATACTAGGAACAATGTTTGGAGTTTGGTACATTCTCAACATCTGCTTCAACATTTACAACAAGCAGGTTCGCCCCCTCCTCCAAAATCTTACTTTCAAGATTCAATCTTTTTCACAGTTTTGAAGTTTCTGTTTTGTGGGTACATTGCAGGTTCTGAAGGTGTATCCATTTCCAGTAACAGTAACTTCCTTCCAATTTGGATGTGGGTCTTTGGTGGTTGTTACTATGTGGGCGCTAAAACTCCATCCCATACCTAAACTCACCTCTTCTCAGGTATCCCAATTGACAGAAGAATTGTAAGGAGCCTACTTACTTTCCAAGTTATAAGTAGAATTACCCTCTTTTTTCTGTTTCTCAGCTTGCAGCAATAATCCCACTGGCTCTGGCACACACAATGGGCAATCTTCTGACCAACGTTAGTATTGGGAAAGTTGCTGTTTCCTTCACCCACACTGTCAAAGCCATGGAACCGTTTTTCACAGTCATCTTCGCTTCTCTTTTCCTTGGCGAGGTAAGGTAAACAAAATATTACCTGATCATAGGTTCTCCAAGATGTTCTTCTGGGTGAGGTAACCTTTTTCCACTAACTTCATTGGAACAATTCTTTTATAAAAATAAACAGAAACCCACAATTTGGGTGTTCTCTTCACTTGTGCCAATAGTGGGAGGAGTGGCGTTGGCATCTTTAACTGAGGCTTCCTTCAATTGGTAAAGAGAGACCAAAACGTCTAGTTTAGTATATCTTTGTTTGTTAGCACAAGAATTATGATATGGTGGTGGGAACCAGGTCTGGTTTTTGCAGTGCCATGGCTTCGAATGTGACCAACCAATCAAGGAACGTACTGAGCAAAAAGCTAATGGTTAAGGAAGAAGAAACTCTGGACAACATCAATCTCTTCTCTGTTATAACCGTCATCTCATTTCTGGTGCTACTCCCGTCTGCAATCTCCATCGAAGGGATCAAGTTCACGCCTTCATATTTCAAGGCTGCAGTGAGTAGTCTATATTTATTTGTTTCTCTAGAGTGTAGCAGCATTATGGTTTTGAAATGTTTAATCTTGGCCTCGTCTTGTTTTGGAAGGCTAGTGAAGGCTTGAATGTAAGACAGCTATGTTTCAGATCTCTCATTGCTGGCTTCTGTCTCCATATGTACCAACAAGTGAGCCATTTTTCTGACTTTTCTCCAAACGGGTTTTCATAGTATAGAATGTTCAAGGCAAAATCCTGTTTTGAGTTACTGAAAGTTACAAGAAAAAACAGGTATCATACATGATACTGGGAATGGTGAATCCAGTGAGTCATGCAGTAGGGAACTGTGTGAAGAGGGTGGTGGTGATTGTCTCTTCCATTATCTTCTTCAACACTCCGGTCTCTCCAATCAACTCTCTTGGTAATACTTTCTCAAACCAATTATTCAGTCATATAGGGGGCTTTGCTTGGTTTCCAGGGAACTTTGACTATTGTTTAATTTCAGTCTCTGAACTTAGCTTGGTCATTAAACTTGGAGGTCGTCTCGTCTGATGCAATTTAAGTTTGGTTTAAAATGTTTGCTTCAGGAACTGGAATGGCGCTTGTGGGAGTGTGGTTGTACTCCAGAGCAAAGAGGGTGAAACCAAACCCTAAGTCTGCATGAATCATTGTGGCTACCCATATCTGTTGATGGTTCATGAAAGAAATGGTTCTCTTCCTCTCTCTTGTGCATTCTTCTCCTTTCTTTTATCTCTAAATCAACAAGTTAATCGATATGTTTTCTCTTAACTGATTCAAAAAGCTAATCGAGTTGAACCAATTTAAAACTGACATATTCATCAAACCTAAATATAGTTTATTTAATATGATGCTTCTCTCAAAATTCTTTTGATGGGCCTAATTAAGGTTATAGTCTTGTAAATTCCATATGAGTCATTATTTCTTGACCAATTCAAAACACATCGAATTTAGAAGATCACTTATATAGTTCATGTAGCATGTTTCCTTCTTTAATTATTATTTTCAATGATTAATTGATATTGCATTTTTCATTATATTTAACTATTTTTCAAAAATAATTTATTAGACTGTTATCCGTTTTTTTAGTTTCTAAATTATCATCTATGGACAAAGTAGAAACTAAAAAAATGAATAACGGTCTAATAAACTGTTTTTGAAACTAAAAAGGTTACATCTTGCTTGGGATCAAGGGTTTTGAAAAATTAATTTTCAACTTGATTTCTAATGTGCAATTACAGGATTGATTAAGAAACCTCCAGATGATTTCAGACATCTATCATGTATTCTCGAAGCTAAATAACTTTTTGACAGAAATTGTGATGGGCGTATTACATATATCTTTCGTACAGGCAACCGCGTTGCGGATGTTTTGGCCCATCATGAGTACTCCCTTCCCCTCAGTTGTAATTTCAATTTTTCTCTTTTTCACATTGATTGCTAATTATATTCATGCAGACTTAATTGGAGTTTCGTTTCCCCATAATATCCCTTCTAATAATTAATATCTAGCAACCATCCTTTAAAAAAAACGAAACCACAAACATTCCACCATAATAGTTTACTCAAAAAAAAAATCACAACAAAACACCAAATCAAAGTCAAGCAAGCGGGAAGTTCTAGTTGGTTTGCAATTTAAAAACACAGATGCATGATAATGAATTACTATTTCTCCTTCTTTCCCACGTCCGCCGCCGTCACACCTCCGGCTGCCACGCTGAAGTACTCCCATCATTCATCATCATCAGAAGACAAGGTTAAATCCACGAACTCCCCGCCGAATTTGGAATTACTGTCTCCCAACAAGCGCCCGCGGTGGCTGGACGCCGCCGTCGGCAGAGACGATTTATTCCGACGACAGGTGGCGATGACAGCAGCGGCGGGGGCGGAGGCAGAGGTAGAGGCAGAGGCCTTCGCAGATGTGGGTTTGCTGAACTCGCCGCGGAGGGCGGATGAGGCTGTGAGGGAGTCGATGTAGTCCTTGAGTGCAGCGCTTCCAGCTCCGTTAGAAGAAGCAGATGGTCGTGACGATGATCTTTTGTTGCGGGGGATGGAAATGCAGCGAAGTCGTTTGGTGGCGTTCCAGTGGTTTTTGATGGCATTTTCAGTTCGACCGGGGAGTCGTTTGGAGAGTTCGGCCCATCTGTTTCCCATTTCTTTGTGGGCTTTGATTAGTAACTCATCTTCAGCCTCGCTCCATCCTTCCTTCTGCAAGAAATAATGTTAGTCGTGTTTCTTTGTTCGGACGAGGGAGTTCCGAGATCGGAGTTACCAAGAGTTGTGTTTCGCATATTCGGTGCCATTAACTAAACTATCATCTATGGTTGGTACGATAAATAGAAAGTTAATAAGTACTATTAGTTTATTTTTTTCGGAACTAGTACTATTAGTTATAAGCATAAGTAACATCCGGTATTAAAAAAAAACATAATTAATTAGTACGCTTCGAATACCAAACACAAAGGCATCCAATTCGTACTCCCCAGGCTTACATTAGAAGGGAAAAAAAAAAGGAAATATAAGTACGTAAATCAGCTGCTGCTTAATATGTCATACACCTAATTCCAAATTCATTTAATATACGAATATCCATTTTAATGATTTTTTTGGTAACGTCATTCTTGCCACTTATAAGTTATAAGGCCAATATTTCCATCCAAGAAATTGTAATTATATGACTTTCTAAAAACATGTATAATATAACGATTATATCTTAACGATTTAAAAATATTAAGTTTAAATTTAAATTAAAATCCACGTACGGACACCATTTATGTTTTATCCATTTTTTATACTTAGTGAAAAGTTTAGTCCGAAACAAACCCAAAAATCATGAAACCGTCTGATAAAAAAAAAATCATGAAACCAACGTTTGCCGTTTTTCAACCCTCTCACGTTTTCTTGTGCGTGCAGTGCATGTAACAAACTTATTTATTTTGCTTTAATTACACCAGTCTGTCATTTTTTCATAAAAGGACAAATGATTCACATGGTAAACTCATTTACTCTTCATTCATCTATCTAGTCAACAACTTTTTATGGTAAAATTTTTTTTTTTGAGAATCTAGACTTAAATGAAGATGGAAACTCCACGTATTACACCAAATAAGCAGATTACATGTGTCATTATATATATATTCTTATAAATTTTGTTGTAATTTCTGTCTTATATACTTACTGGCACAAACAATTGTAACCATTTTCCATAAAACAAAGTTGAAAAGATAATTTGGAATTTGTAATTAATTAGATTACCTTCATAAAAAGAATTTTACAAATTATGAACCAAGATATTCATATATTTTATCTAATGAAATCTAGAGGCAACTTAACTTAATTAACAGTTAATAGATAGAGAATTATTATCAATAATAATATCAAAGAAAGAAGAGAAAAAGAATATAATGAATACCTTGATATGAGGCTTCAGATGGTTGTACCACCTCTCTCTGCATTGTTTTCCAAGTCTCCCACCAATAATATTACCAATTACAGACCACTTCTTCAGTCCATGCACACCCACCAATTGAATCAGCAATCTGTAAAATCGTCATCACACACACACACACAAAGAATTCATTTCAAAAATGTAAAAGGAGACATGCATCAAGGAATTAATAAATATATAATTCAAAAAATTACTTACTTGTCTTCTTTAGGAGTCCATTGACCTTTAATGATAAGTGGCTTTTCTAGATTTGGTTCTGTGTTTTTCTTCATCTTTTCTACTACAGCAGGTGCCTTGATAGGAATTTGTTGAGCCTTTTTATCAACAGTTAGTAATTCTTTGCCACGACTCGTAGGATTTGGAAACGTTAACCCCGGTATTTTATCATCATTTTCGATCTTCTTACCCTTGTCATCTTGCTCCTGGGAAGACCTAACTCCACCTGCAAGTAAGTTGAGATCGTTGTTATCCCGATAATAATTATTGTTATTACCAGAATCACCAGTTAGTAATAGATGGATCTCACTGTTCACATCATTTTTAGGACTGAGATGACCAGTATTGTGATGACAATGAAAGTGATAATGATGGTGGTGGTGCTTAGTTGGTGAGGATGATGGGAATCCTCTTTTAAGATCTCGTATGGGATTAATCTTTGATGGAAAATAAGGTGGTGGTGGTGGTAGAAGTACAGGAATATCATGGACAGGGGGTTTGTTGGCTGAAGAAGAAGAAGAAGAAGAAAAGACTGAACTCACTTCATCAAACTCCATGACAAAAGAAATTGAGACAAATAGGAAGAAAAAAAATGAAAAATCCAAGGAGATTAGGTGATATAGCACAAAGAGACTAGAGAAATGAGAGATAAGAGAGATAACTCTTATAGGGATATATATAGAGAACCTCAATAAAAAAAACTAAATGAATTTGAAGAGTAGGTTAGATTTTATAGAATGGGCTTTTAATTTATGGGGCTATATTTTTAAGTTGGCTTCAGCAAAATACCTTAAAGAAGAAAATGATGAAGATCTATAAAAAAATAGGAGATGAATATGTTTTGAACATAATTACTAGCCATATTTATTTTTAGAAAGTGGCCATCGAAAATAGTTGATAGATCGAGAGATTATTGATCGATCGAGCAATTATTTTAATGTTATAGTTCAGTTTTTTTTCCAGGGAGATGCAACACGTGTGTACTTGAGATCATTTTTACCAATCTTCAACAGTACCTCATAACTTCTTATATCTCGTTCAATAGTAACCTCAATGACAATCCCACCAGCGTGTACTCCGGAGCCCGACTTGAGAAAATCAAATTCCCTCATGATGAACAACCAGTTCAATAGGATCATCCGCCCTGCATGTAATAACAATATTAATATTGGAAGCTACTTATAATCTACGTGCCGCCCAACAAAATGCTATAAATCATTGATTCCATATACAGGACAAAAATTTAAATAGTTTTCTATTCATACACAAGACCCAATCGATAAATAAGGATTGTTCAAAATGTGCAAACCTACCTTTTCTATTCACTTTAAAGAGGAGAAACAAAAATAATTATCTATATATGAACTATCTCAAGTAAAGCTAAAGCAAAACCATAAAGAAGTATACTGACCTTTTGTGGTTTTAACAGTGCGTTAGCGATTCGACTTCTAAAAGATGTCGTTGCTGATTAACGCAAAACCCTAAAGGAGAAAAAATGAAGATTTATCAGAAACAGGAGATGAAAATGTCTCGAACTTAACTAACGATGACATTTACTCTTAGGAGGCCATAAGAAACAGTGAATAAACCGAGAGATAGATCATTCGACCTTTTTTGAATGTTAAGGTTTTAGTTTTTCCCGAAAGATGCAACACATGAGTACTTGAGATCGTTTGTAACAATCTTCAACAATGTATCATAAATTAGTATATACCCTTGAAGAGTATTCTTAATGGCAGTTCCACCAATGTACTCCCATGGCATGTCTCATTACGCTTGTGGCACACCTTCATGGCGTGCTCGTGATCTTCCTTCTTGCCACGACCATGTGGTACACCATCACGCCCTTGGCTCTCCAGCCACACTACAAAAAAAGGGTGACTTAGCATCGGTTGCGACCGACGCTAAGTTTAAAAGCGACCGACGCGAAGTTACGGGGAAAATCGATCGACACTAAATTTAATATCAACCGACGCAAAGTTACAGAAACAATTATTTCCCGTCGATTGTTTATTGACCGACGCAAAATGCATTCTCCAAGACCGACATTAAATGACTCTTTTGTTGTAGGGCCAGACACGACCATGACTCCCATCATCATGCATGTGATCCTCTCCAGACCTACTCCCAATAGTGAGCTTATGGCTCCCAACATGGACTTGCTTCATTGCTTTCAAAATTGACCTTGTATCGAACACCAAAAATTCGTTCTGTCTTGGGCTCAACAACCCAAGAAGTGAAGACAACACCATTGCTCAAAATTTCCTTTCCCAACTTAAGGTTTAGAAGGATTATAAATCCTACTAATTGCTCTACATAAGAGTTTGAATTCAAAATACTTATGGAGTCTCATCCTCTATTTCGTATTAACTTTCTTTTGCCTTCCCGAAGCCAACAATGGCTCTATAGGAAGTCTTAAACTTTTAAGATACAAAGAATTCTATCATTGATTCTTCATTCTCTTGCCTTTTTGGAGCTGGTGGGAGAGCGATCATTCACACATGTTAAAACTTTTCTCAAAAATAGAAAACTACTGAATTTTTTTTTTCTGTAGACATAATCAATGATTTATAGCACTTTTTTGACGGCACGAAGATTGTAGGTAGCTTCCATTATTAATATTGTTATGACATGGAGGATAAATGGTCCAATTGAACTAGTTGTTCATCACAGGGGGAATTGAATTTTCTCACATCGGGCTCCGGAGTATGTTGCTTCAGGTAGGACTGTCATTGAGGTTACTCTTGAATAGGTGATCGATGGGATTTTCAAGTCCCAACAACCAAATAAGTCCCAACAACCATAATCCAAACACATCATTCATTCATTCATGGCATCCACATGTCCAACCCTTTACATCTAGGTAATAATCATAGCAAGAACATACATACAATCCAAATAAAAACAAAGAACTAGCTACACATGATCATCCAAAGAGAACACAAGAAAATGTGAAAACAATCCAAACCCACGTTGTCAAGTCGGGATGTACTTGCTTCGGCCTTCTCTTCGATCTTCTATTCTTCAATCCAATGCTCCTAGCTTCATTGACCTTCAATTTGATCCTCAATTGTGTCTTATAGGGTTCTTGAAGAGGGGGAAGTCGAGAGAAAAATATAATCCAAAAGGATGGTGAAAGATGGAATGATGGGTCTCTCTTCTCTCTCTTTTTATTTTGGACTTATATATGAAGACTCTATTCGGTTTGGTTAACTTCCAAATCGGACCAAAAATCATATTTTGCTTGTAACTCACTCGTCCGACCTTAGATTAAGCTTCAGGTTGTACCGTTGGATTCGTAATCACACCCTCTATCCATCGGATACCTGAAACCTCAGAAACACTTCAGAAAATAAGTCAAATAGATCATAATGGTCCACTTGAGAGAGTGCAATCACAAAGTCCCTTCCAATAACAGCAAGGTACCCAAAACTGTGCGAAAATCATCAAAACGAGCCAAAAGGTAGTCAAGACGGATGCGATTATCACTACAATATGGATTTACATCAACATGATATGCTAAGTTATGATGTACTATTACAAATTGGTACAAATGATCTCAAGTACTCAATTAGTGCATCTCCATGGGAAAAATAAAACCTTAACATTAAAAAAACGCTAGATCGATCATGTGACACCCTGATTTTGGGTTGTTGTCGGGGTTCTGGAGAATAGGAATGGAATCATGATGAGATGATGACCACAAATGTGGTTGATTTTCCGTCACGGTTTTGGTTCAAGGGTGACAACAAGTGTGGCCAGAGATTGACCACGGGCATGGCTAACAAGGCACAATGGTGTAGTGAGACTTTTATATAAACTCATCGCGCGCATAATCCTTCATTTACATATATCTTTCTTTCATTTTTTTTTCCTCTGAACTTCGTGACGAATGAAAGTTCTCTTTAGAGTTAAGTCGATCGAAGGTGTAATCAGAGGTGGATCATCCCAAAATTTCAAGAGGTGATTTAGGAAGCGAAGGATAACAACCCCGTTAAGTTGATTGAAGGAGAGTAAGTTAAGGGAGTTAGGATGGCTTTCTTGGTTTATAGTCTTCAAGAAAGCTTATCAGATGTGGGGTACTGCCTTATCTAGTGTATAACTATAGATTGATGTATGGAATCCTATACTTGGATTTCTCTCTTGATGATGGTGATGTTGAGCATAAAGCTCTTGATGGTTGTACGGTAGCGTGTAATCTACTATACATAGTAGGATAAGATAGGTTTAGCTAGACTAGATGATGATGATAATGTGTATGTATCGGTCACCATCCTCGGACTGTCCAATCCTGTAAGTGATGTAATGATGATGTTAAGGACATGTAGAGTATGTTTTCTTTTGCTGCTCACACATTTTAGGGTGGTTTCATGGTCTGATCTATTATGAGGCCATCCACTTCACGATAGGGGTGGCTGGTGCTAGGTACGTAGTATGATTACCGGCTGGTAGGATCATATTATTAGATATGGACCTGAGATGTTATTTATGTTTCATGATTGAGCCTCATCCTTATTGATACCAGTTACTCTTCTGAGTGGTATATGGCTAGAGACTCAATGCATATCACTGACCTCGTCTACAACTATGGTCCCACATGAGTCAATGTCTCCGAAGAGGACAAGGTGTGTAGCGATGGTATCTCCATCGAGAGGCTCTGGGGCCCCGAAAGAGAGGTACTTGGAGGATGTTCGACCCCGATGCTTTTCACTATTTTTCTTATGTTTTCAGGTTTGATGTTCTTGGGATAAACCTCGTTTTTCTTTATAAGTTCATTATATTTTGACTTGATATTAAATGTTTTTGTCCATTTTGGAAGCTCTTTGGGATTTATGAGATGTTTAATGGCCCTCTTTTGATATCTAGTAATGGAACCATGAATGATTAGTTATACTGTTGTTAATGTATGTCTTGCGTTGATGTTTTGGTCTAGTGGAACTTCACGAATAGTATGTATGGGCCATACAAACAACGGCCCATACCATAAAATCTAACCTACTTCTTATATTTATTTAGTTTCTCTTCTCGAGTTTCTCTTTATAGACCCCTACAAGCTAGAGTTATCGCACTTGCGTCCGTCATTTCTCTAGTATCTTTGTGCTAGATATCACCAATCTCTTTAGTTTTTTCAAATTTTTTTCTATTTCTCCCTTTTTCATTTTTATGGAGTTTGAAAAATACAAAAATTCTACAAATCACAAAAAAGGAATGAGTTCAGCTTTTTCATTTTCAGCCAACAAACCCCCTGCCAATGGTTTTCTTGGCTTTAGCAATACTGCTAATGGTTTCTCCTCCAACTCTTCACTGATAGCCCATAATGAAAATAAGCCGCCTCATATTCCTGTATTCCTACCACCACCACCACCTTATTCATCTTCATGGCCAATTGATCCCATACCAACTGAGCTCCAGCCCCATCATTATCACTTTCATTATCATCACAATATTACTCATCTCACTCTTGAGATCAATCTATTTCCAACTGGCCGTTCTGATAATCATAATGATCGTGGCGGGAAGGATCTTAACTTACTTGGTAAAGCTAGGACTGCCCAGAAACAAGATGACAAGGGCAAGAAGATCCAAACTGATGATAACAAATTGGGGTTAACAATTCCAAATCATACGAGTCATGGCAATGAAATATTATTTGTTGATAAAGAGTATCGACAAATTCCTAGCAAAGTAGTATCTCTAAAGAAGAGAAACGAAAAAACACGACCAGCTCTGAACAAACAACGTATCATTAAAGGTCAATGGGCTCCTAAAGAAGACGGGTAAGTAATTTTTTGAATTATATATTTATTAATCCCTTGATGCATGTCTCCTTTGTGTGTGTGTGTGATGATGATGATGATTTTACAGATTGCTGATTCAGTTGGTGGGTGTGCATGGACTGAAGAGGTGGGCTGTAATTGGTAATATTATTGGTGGGAGGCTTGGAAAACAATGCAGAGAAAGGTGGCACAACCATCTAAAGCCTCATATCAAGGTATTCATTATATTCTTTTTCTCTTCTTCTTTCATATTATCCTTAATAATTCTCTAATATATGCATTGTAAATTCTTTTATGGAATGGTAATCTAATTAATTTCATGAATTACTATTCCAAATTATCCTTTCAACTTTTGGTTTATGGAAAAACGGTTACAATTGTGCATGCTAGTAAGTATTTACTTCATATAGAGACAGAAATTGCAACAATTTTTATACACCTGTAATCTGCTTATTTGGTGTAATACGTGGACTTTCCATCTTCATTTAAGTCTAGATTCTGAATTTATTACTTTTTTCTAAAATAGATGACTAGATAGATGAATAAAGAGTAAATGAGTTTACCATGTGAGCCATTTGTCTTTTTATGAAAGTGCAGACTGGTGTAATTAAAGCAAAATAAATAAGTTTGTTACAATAGAAAACGTTAAGGGGATATGAAACCTTTTTTTTTTATCAGACGGTTTCATGATTTTTGGTTTCAAATGTGTATTGTCTTGGTTTTTCTTGGACTAGACTTTTCGTTAAGTACAATATAGTTATATTTCTTTCTGTCATCTTTTTCTTTGCTTCTTAATTAGAAAGAAGCTTGGAGCAAGGAAGAAGATGAGATGCTAATCAAAGCCCACAAAGAAATGGGAAACAGATGGGCCGAAATCGCCAAACGACTTCCCGGTCGAACCGAAAACAGCATTAAGAACCACTGGAACGCAACCAAGCGACGTCACTTCCCTTCCATCCGCCGCAACTACAGATTGGCTGCTTCTTCCGATGATGGCGCTACCCTCAAGGACTACATCGACTCCGTCACATCCTCGTCCGCCAGCCGCGGCGTCAACAAACCTACCTCTGCAAAGGCCTCTGCCTCAGCCGCTGCGGCTGCTGCCACCGCCACCAGTGATTCCAAACCCGGCTGGGAGTTTGTGGATTTAACCTTGTTTCCTGCTGCTGCTGCTGATGATGATGATAGCAGTGAACATAATGATGATAGCTGGGATTGAGATTCCTGTTATAAATGATCATGGGGTTCAGTCAGGGTTGCAGCAGCTGGAGGTGTGACTTGTGAGGGAAGGTTTCTGTTATAATGTTTCTGTTTTGCTTTAACTTTCAAAAACTTGTTTATTAAGTACAATTGGGAACTGGTTCGATTTGGTTAATCAAATCCATCCCTAAATAAAAAAACACTAGTTCTATTGAAATTCTCGTCATGCTTTATTATTTTAAGAATGACAATCGATGGCTATTCAATTTTTTCCGATTCGATTAAATCGTATTGAAGCAAGAGTGGGGAACAATAATGCATAAGAGACCTTGTTATAACAAAAAAAAATGCACAAGAGACCATTTTATAAACTTGTTCATATAGAGATAACAGAAATGACGCACAAGAAATCATTTTTCTTCATGAACTTTGTAAAGGATGTCAAACTTTATTCATTCAAGTCATGCTCATCCGACCGGTCCATCATCATGATCAGCTAGAAACTCTCGAAGAATTGGCCAACCTCACAAAATTCATTTTGTCAAAGATCCCAGTACGAAGGTTGTGTTTGTTGTTGATGCAATTGGCCGCAGTGGTGGCCTTGCTTTGGCGTAGGAAAAATTATGTGCAAGTTCAAAATTATTCATAGAATTATATCAATTATGATGTTTCGGATAGATGGTGCTTATGGTGTTTTTCATCTCACTAATTTCTATGGTTACCCTGAAAGAAATAGACGAGGTGACTATTGGGATTTGTTGACAAGGTCTGGCTACCGATCGTTGTTATGTGATTGGGGATTTCAATGACCTCTTGAACTCCATTGACAAGCCGGGGTTGCACCCCAACCGTCAATATTTGCAGTCATGTGGCAGTCATGGACAACCATCTCCTTGCTAATTTATGTTCAACTGCAAAATCTGATTTCTCCTTACTCAGGATCACACTTCAAAACTCATGTCCACAGATCCTGCTTCTTCTGTTCTAACTGTGTTTGGTTAACCAAACAAAGATGGAGACCTTATCAGGATCATACCTCAATCTGCATGTACACGAACTCTCGATTTGACCTTCACTTTCTAACCCTAGTCAGATAGAAAAACCACAAGTAAATAACTCGGTTCACATGTATTTTTGAAAATCTACCGGGACTATAATCTAAGGAGAGTGCCCGACCCCCCAAAAAAATATTGAAATACCACATCTTACAGCCTCGTATTCCTAAACAGTACACAATAAAAACGAATAGATGACTAGCTAAGATGATTAATAGATAGCAGCAACCCCAAACACAAACTGGTGCTGCATATGCTGTTTACACCTCCTCGACCAGCCCCTCCTTCGAAATTCCCACTTTTTAATCCCTGGTGAAAACCACGAGGGCTCCTACTTCGGCTGCGCTCACGGTTTGAAGTCTGTGCACGATCGCTCTAGCTCGACCCTTTATATCCTTCATTAGGACCTCGATTATACCTGTCATCATTATCCCAACCAAATTCATTTAACAACCACTATAAATCTATCTAAAGTTCAAAACTAAACATTGATTCATACCTATCTTGTCTGTCTTGGCCATACCCACGTCCACCACCGCTCGATGAACTAGGCCTCCCCCAGTTCCCCCTCTCGCCATCTCTCCCATCGAGACCAAAATCGCCACGACCTCCATTCCCATTGCCCCATCATCTAAGTTTATTCATTCCACCACCCCTCAAAGCCATATCACAAATTTCAGGAGGAATCCTCTGACCTGCACCCTCTAAGACTTTTATGAGATACTGCAGCATGTTTCGCATCTTGCTCTCCAAAGAATGTAAAGCTATCCCACTGACACCCGCTCTTCCAGTTCTCCCAATCCTTTGAAAATAATCCTCCACCCCAGTAGAAAAATCATAATTGACAACCAACTTGTCTATCCTCGTTAAGAACCAAACAAACCTTGATCGATTAAGAAAAGGGATTATTCCCAAATCAAAGGTCTCACATGTCGTATTCCACGAGCAACGGATCACCATCCTATATTCAACTATTTAAGACACGGTTTAAGCTAATCAAAGGTTCAAAATGCGAGTCTCTAGGTTATCAACTAATGCACTAAACGATCACTAGAATAATTCAAATTAATTTAAGCAAACGAACTAAGCAAACAAGAGAGTGTAAAGGTGGAACACAAGGAGAGGAGGGTTGCTAGATTTCGGGTGTTGTTTTGCACTCAAATCGGGCTCACTAGATGGATTGGATACAATGGACACACATTATAGTTTGATCATCCTCTAGACACTGGTAGGAGTCCAAGTCAAGGTCTTGAAATGGACTACCACTACCAATTGGTAAGTGATCAACCCAATTGGTAGTGAACACCAAGTGTTCAACAAAATGTCTAGGTGCTAAGAGACTCTTAATGACCCGCTAGGCGTTTTATTGATTTATAATTGCTCACACGAAAAACTAGTTCATTCGCTCCAGGATGAGGGTTAACGTCTAACCTAATTATTTGATTTCGGCACTCTAGATATGCAAGCTCTCGTGAGTTTAAGAAAAATCTAACAGAGATTGATTCAAGTTGATCTGGCATGAATAAATCGAAAATGAAATCAAATATGCAATGAAATGCATCCAACTTGCATAAATCGTCAAACGTATCAAATCATTCGTTCATAGGAATTAACGTAGGGTTCATCTAATCTAAGCAAGAGAAGTTTTGCTGCTCATAATCTCGAGAGACAAATCAAATTCGGAAGAGGAAGACATTGAATCTTGGTTTACACAAAGAATTATAAAAACCTAATTTCACCGATCTTCCCGAGAACTTGATTCGTTGTCTTGATTACTTTGTCGATTTCGAGCTCCTTGAAGTTACCTTCTCGTCTCTCTCAAATCTCTCAATAAAGCTCACAATTTCCTTCAAGGAAGTCTGTCTCAGAATGGGGCCGACTTGAGATTTTATAGAGGCATTTTCGTTGGCCTGTTGGATACTAAAAGTGCGCCGCGCACTTTTGGTATATTTAAGGCGCATTGTTGGTATAAATGTCAGTGACCTGAAGTTCAATTTAGGACCAAAAGTGCGCCACACACTTTTGGTATAGGTTAGGCGCATTTTTGGTTTCAACACCGAGTCGGTGATTTTTTCATTCTTTGATGCATGCAGCTCCTCCTTGCATATAATACAACTCCGAATAATGCCCGATGTCACCGTGTTCCTGAAATCGATAAAAAACACTACAAAACAACATCAAATGGACCCCGAACGGGTATGAGACACTAAATCGAGATAGATGTTAGAAATGCACGAAACATCAAAATCTTCTATAAAAAACAATATGAATATGCATGAAATGTCTCTTAAAAGAGGGCGATGAACACGAAAAATCGAGTGTCATCAAATACCCCCACACTTTAGCTTTGCTTATCCTCAAGAAAAGGCCGATAAAAGCCATGAAACACATCTATAATCAAATCAACTACTAACAAGGCAAAGAAAATCCATAATCCTCAATTCATCCCTAAATTTCTTAACAAACAAGTGAACCTTAAAATAAAACCGAAATAGGATGTAAAGGCCTAACAAGAAGTTCCTAAACTTGCCACTCATTATCACACATGTTACACCAACCAACCTAGACTTACTCTCAAGGAGAAAATCGGCTTAAAGACGAAGCAAATAACGAACTCACTCACATTGTACAGGGACATTGTTTATGCGCTCATCATCAACTCCAAGGTGTGCTTCCAACACTTGCATTGCATCCTACTTTTACTTATCACATCCAGGCACATCAAGCACTAATCAAGAGGTCTTTTATTCTGGGTTGTAATATGGACAGAAAAGAGAAAACAATGTGAATTGACTTTAGTGGCGGGTGTACACAGTGACGAACGACTCGGTCTACTCTAATATGGAGCTTAAGTGACTAATCACAAACAACACTATGCAAGGATCTACTGCTATCAAGAGCTTCAACTAGCTCGTTTATCCTTTATTCAAAAAACCACTACTTCAAGCTTTCCACTCGTTTATTTCACTAACTCGAGACCTTTTGGTCTACTTTTTTATCTTTTCAATTTTTCATATCTCGAGACCGGTGTTTTTTACTTGCCTCCTTCCTTTTTTTGAGATTTATTTTATTTTATTTTTCTCATCTCTTTCGAAATTAGAACAATATATCAAGAGATTCAAGGGAAACTACATAATCCTGCATTAGGTTCAATTTAGGAAGCCACCTTATTAACTTTTAGACTCGACCGAGTTACATGCCACTTATAATGTACACATGATCGAACTAAGGCTTGAAAGAAAGGGGATAGGGTATTATAGGGGGTACTGATAGTGCTAGGATTTACAGCGAATAACTATCCCTATCTGCATGTTTTTTGAGCAAATACTAGCTTGTTTGTGCTTCAATCCCGTGTGATGTTGCGGTTTGGCATTGTATGCCTAGACCCGTGCAGTTGGACCATTTCGGTACATTTAATGTGTTTCTTTATATTATTTGTTATCTACGGGTACTTTAGAGACAAGTGGTATGGCTATGAGGCTACGGATGCGGAATAGAGCACGATTGAAGCTCGAACGGAAGGAAGGTGCAAGAATTGATGAAGAAGCAGGGCTACACACCATGAATTTGTGCAGCCCGTGCAGACCCTCAGACTGCAATTATCCTCGTAGCAAAAGGGGGCACATGCCGTGCACCTCCCGGATCGAACAATTTCCATATAAAAAGAGCGATTTGAGGGAAGAGTGATATCATCTTCTCCAACGAAATTCCTTTGATTTTTCCCCGACTTTTCTCTACAAAAACACCATATTTCCATCACAAGAAGTCTGATTGAAGATCTGAAGGAGTCCCCATTGAAGATTGAAGCTAGAAGATAAAAAATGAAGATTGACTCAAGTCTGATTCGTTGTCTCTTCATCAAGATGGTGGTTAGGTCTTTTTCTATTTTCTCTTCTTCTAATGTTATGAGTAGCTAAATGCTTAGATTTTTTTTATTGGGATGTAGGATTTGAGCGATGATACTCTCTCTAAAAGTATAGGGTTGGCCATTTTTGGATATTTTGAATTGAATGAAAGATTGCTTTGATTGTTCATTTTTTCAACCTTGTTCTTGTTACGACTTGAATTAGGTCAAATATATGAAATCCTCTGTTTGATCAACTTAGGAATTCATATTATTATCAATCTATGATGGAAGAAAGCTACTGGTGGAGTAAACCAATAACTCGATTCTATATCTCGTGCTTCTTTTGGTTTTAAAGGTTGTTCATCAATTGGCGGGCGCTCTGATTTGCACCTAATGGACCGAAATGGGTGTAGTTATTAGTAGCTTAGGTGTTGATGGAATAAGTTAACACTAATTCCAATTGCTTGTGATTCCTTTAATTTAAAGAGAGAACCTTATCAATTTGTAGAACTTCTCAGTGTTCATTACTAGTTAGCCTAGTTCAGGTTACTCTAACCTTGATTGGGAAACTAGTAGTGATAATCGCCATGCATGATCGTGTCACATATTCATATGAGTGATAAGAGGAATCATAATATTCAATCCAAGTCCTACGTTTGCTCGATACGACTACTATTAGGAAGTTGAGCTTGATGAATCATCCCTTCCAAGAACTTGTTCTCTCCTTTTGATCAAACCTTAATTCTTAGTTTCAGTTGAATCAATAGAATAATTAGAAACGTTTCCCAAGTTTGAGTAACAACATAACAAGAGGAATCCTTGGACACATACGACACTTGTGTTGTCGAAATAACTAAACAATTATTTTGGCGATCAAGTTTTTGGGGCCGTTGCCGGGAACTCTTTCTCGTTCCTTTGAAAGAACTTAGTTGGTGCCACTTTAGACATTCGACTCCGTTCTAGTTTTTTTGTATTCCCTTTCTCTTTGTTGTTTTGTTTGGGTTTCATTTGGGTTTGTTGCTTTTGAATGTGCAGGATTTAGGTGAGGTATATGAGACGATCTAGTCAAATTTGTGAACGTCAGCTTCGAAATTTGTGGAATAATCTCACACCGCCTCGACTTTTGTTTTCTCCTCAACATCAACACGAAAGTCACCTCATCCTCTACATAGAGGTTGTCCTACCACCGCCTTTATCATCACACTCATCACCTCCATCTACACCACCTCACTCTTCACCTTCGACATCTTCCTCAAGTTCTCCTCAGTCATGCCCTTCAAGTGAAGAAGAAGAACTAGAGGAGCCTACCAGAATGGGAGATCAACCCCGAACACTTGGGGACTATACTAAACCCACACTTGCCGGCAGTGGCTCAAGCATAGTCCCTCCGACAATTGACAACTTGAATTTTGAAGTCAAGAATCCATATGTCCAGATGGTATAGTAGAGACCAGATTTAGGCAATTATCATGAGTGCATGAGTCAGCATCTGAGGCACTTCAATGAGATTATAGAGGTCATAAAGTTCAATGGGGTTCATGCAGATGTCGTCCCCATGAAGCTTTTCTCCTTCTCACTACAAGAGAAGTCAAAAGCTTGGTTGGATAATCAGCCAGTCAATTCATTCCGAACTTGGGACACTTTTGGCTAAAGCATTCCTGGAAGAATTCTTTCCACCGTATAAGATGGATGCAATCCGAGTTTAGATTAGCAATTTCCAGCAAAGATATGGGGAGCTCTTTCATGAAACTTGGGACCGTTTCCAGTCCCTATTGTATTCATGCCCCCATCATAACATGGAGGATTGGACCTTGGCGGATATCCTTGCATTTTCTCTCGATTATGAGAACACGCGAATGATCAATCAAGCAGCAGATGGTGATTTGAAGTTACTTACCCCGGAGAGGTGTCTTCAGCTATTCAGGGACATGGCTATGAAGACCAAGATTTGGGCGCGCCAACAAGCGCCAAGGAGCTTACAAGCACCAAGTGCACCACCTCCATCGAGCAAGCCACAATACGCTCTCAAAGACAACTCCGACCAGTCCATCCACCTCCTACACTCCAAAGTTGATGCATTGGTGAAACAGATAAACAACCTTGGACTGAACAATGTGCCTAGCAAAGAGGCAGCACCACCTCCAAAACCTCAACCAAGGAAGACAGTGATGGTGTACTACTGTGAGGGTTGTGGACATGAAGGACATGATGTTTCATCATGTCAACTTTTCTTAGAGGAAATTGCTCTAGAAGAAAAGTTGGAGAATTTTGAGCAGGTGGATTATGTTCAAGGGGGTCACAACCAGCAAGGTGGGTACAATCAAGGTGGTTACCAACCTAATTACCGACCCAACCAAGGTGGATATTATAACTATCCACAGAACGATCAAGGTTACCAGAACTACCAACAAAGTCCGGGATCCTCAAGGTCAGGCTCGAAACCAGCCACAAGTAGCTCTCTAAAGACCTCAAGGGCTGTCAAATTCGAGGTACAATCAAGATTTCCAAGGGAATCAAGGATACCGACAGGGAAATCAGAGGAGTTATCAACCCCAAGGACAACAACAGGGCTTTAATCAAGCCCCTCGAGCACCTCCTCTCAGATTCCCACAAGCAGCCGCACCTCAAGGCAGAGCGTCATGTTCATCGGCACCTCCAATGGACAACAATGCCTTGATACTCTAACTCATTCAGAACTAGCCGAATTCTATCAACAATTTGGAGACTCAAATGGGGTACCTCACCAAGGCCCTCTCCTCTCGACAACCGGGCACCTTACCTGGAAATATTAAGGAGAACCCAAATGGTGACTATGCTGAATTGAAGACCATCACTACTAGGAGTGGGAAACAACTAAATCCCATTCCTTCAGTAGTAAAGCCTCTCATGATAGTCCCTCCAAAGTCGATTACTCAAGATGAAGAAATGAAGGAGGATGAGTTAGAGGATAAGGATGAGTTGAATGAGATTGAGGATGGAGCCAAAAAGGATGCAGAAGAAGTGCTCCAACCACCCGTGGATAGTGAGGCATCAAAGGCCAAGGAAGCTAACTCTAGCTAAAAATCAATTTTGGCACCTTACAAGCCTAAGGCCCCATATCCTAACTGGCTGGATGAGGATTCTCGAGCCAGAAGTTTTGTGCAGTTTGTGCAGAGGCTTAAAGAAGTGTAGCTTAGACTTCCTTTCACTAAAGCCATTGCAAAGATGCCGATGTACACCAGGTTATTAAAGGAGATCTTCACCAATAAGAGGAAGCTAACGGAAGCTGCAAATGTCACCCTCAATGAGAAATGTTCATCCATCGTCTCCACATTCATCCTACAAAGCTCAAGGATCCGGATAGTTTCCATATTCCTTATAGAATTGGTGAATTGGATATTGAGAAAGGCTTAGCTGATTTAGGTGCTAGTATATATGTGATGCCATATTCTGTTTATAGAGCACTAGACCTAAATAAACTTAAACCGACTAGAATGAGAATTCAACTGGCGGATAAGTCACTCAAATATCATAGAGTGGTAGTAGAAGATGTCTTTATAAGAATTCGAAATTTTGTGCTTCTTGTTGACCAGGAGCATGAAGTTTTCTGATGCTCAAGATGATATTGATTATGATGACATTGAATTTGATGATGTGGATGCCATTCCTTCGGCTTTTCAGATTAATGATTTTTGATCTAGATGCCTTAGATTCATCCTTGAGTAATTAACTGTTGCAGGAGTCACCCAATGAACAGGATCTAGATAATGACCAAGTCGAGGTTTGTGCAGTAGTTACTCCAACTTAAGGGAGTTTCTACCACGAAGAAGGCATCATATGAAGAACCACCTAAGCTCGAGCTCAAGGCACTTCCGACTCATTTGGAGTATGCGTTCCTTGCGAAAGGCTCCAAATTATCGGTGATCATCAGCTCGTCTTTCCCACCAAGCCAGAAACAGGGACTGGTGGAACTTCTTCCACAACACAAGGAGGCAATTTCATGGCAGATTTCAGACATCAAGGGCATCAACCCAAGCTTCTGCACACACAAGATCCCAATTTGCAGGAGGTTATCCTGAAAGAAGTTGTGAAACTGATAGATGCTGGAATCATCTATTCCATTTCAGACAGCGAATGGGTTAGTCCGGTGCAAGTTATGCTGAAGAAAGGAAGCTTCACAGTAGTTGAGAATGAGAAGAAGGAGCTCATCTCCACTCGTACAGTTACAGGGTGGAGAGTCTGCATCAATTACAAGAGGCTTAATGATGCTATCCAGAAGGATCACTTCTTACCTTCGTTCATGGATCAGATGCTCAAACGCCTTGTTGGCCATGAGTATTTCTGTTTCTTGGATGGGTTGTTCAGATACTTCTAGATTTCGATAGCTCTTGAAAATCAAGAGAAGATGACATTCACTTGCCCTTTCGACACCTTTGCCTACAGAAGGATGCCGTTTGGGTTGTGCAATGCTCCCGCCACATTTCAGAGATACATGTTGGCCATTTTGTTGATTTTGTCGAGGATATAATGGAGGTCTACATGGATGACTTCTCTGTTTGTGGCGATTTGTTTGACCGCTGTTTGATGAATTTGAAAAGAGTGTTGGAGCATTATGAAGAGACTAACTTAGCCTTAAGTTGGGAGAAGTTCCATTTTATGGTCCAAGAGGGGATCGTATGCGGGCATAAGGTTTATAGAAAAGGGATTGAAGTGGACAAGGCAAAGCTTGAGACGATAGCTAATCTTCCACTCCTTTCTTCGGTCAAAGCTGTTCGTAGCTTTTTGGGTCATGCAGAATTCTACCGCTGATTCATGAAGGATTTATCCAAGATTGCTACACCTTTGAACCACCTCCTTGAGAAGGATGCCCCATTCACAAACACCGTTGAGTGCAAGCGTTCTTTCAAGCTTCTCAAGGAAAAGCTCACATGTGCACCAATCCTCACTTCTCTAGATTGGTCGCTTCCATTTGAGCTGCTCTGTGATGCCAGTGACTTTGCTTTAGTAGCTATTTTGGGACAATAGAAGGGTAACCGTTTCCACCCTATCTACTATGCGAGCAAGTCACTGAATGATGCCCAGAAGAACTACAACACCACTGAGAAGGAACCGTTAGCTGTGGTGTTTGTAGTTGACAAGTTCAGATCCTACTTGGTATTCTCTGACACCATGGTTTTCAATGACCATGCGATTATCTGATATTTGATGAGCAAGCTAGATGCAAAGCTGCGCCTTCTACGGTGGATATTATTGCTGCTTCAAGAATTCGGCCTTGAGATCGAGGATAAAAAGGGTTCTGAGAATGTGGCTGCAGACCATCTCTCCCTCTTGATAGAAGAGGAGATGTAAGAGCCAGATGGAATCTCCATTCAAGAGTGCCTCTCAGATGAGAAGCTCTTCATGGTCATCCCCCAAGTCATAGAAAGGCCATGGTTTGCTAACATAGCCAACTACCTCGCCAGCAGATCCTTCCCAAAAGGACATAACCCTATAAGAAAAGCGGAAGATTTTGACTAACATGAAGAACTATCTCTGGGATGATCCGTACCTTTTCTACAGAGGTGAGGATCAGGTGATCCGACGATGCGTGCCCTATAGCGAGACTAACTTTATCCTCAAGCACTATCACGTCGGGCCAAGTGGAGGACATCTGGGTGCTGACCGCACCGCCCGGAAGGTATTTGATAACGGTTTTTATTGGCCAGATGTCTATAAAGATAGTTTTGATCATGTGAAGGCTTGTGACAGAGTTCAAGGGTCCAAAAACATCTCTAGTCTGGATGAGATGCCCCAAAATATTAATCTTGTTTGTGAGATCTTTGATGTCCGGGGATAGATTTCATGGGACCATTTCCTCAATTTAATGGTCTCAAATATATCCTCGTGGTAGTTGATTATGTTTTAAAGTGGGCAGAGGTCGTAGCTCTCCCCACTAATGATGCTAGAATCGTTGGGAAACTTTTAATCAAGTTGTTCTCTCAGTTTGGGACACCTCGTGCTATGATTAGTGATAGGAGTACCCATTTTTATAGTCAGTTTGACCGGGTGCACCACCGCTTTGGTGTCATAAACTGGTTGTCTACCGCCTACCACTCACATACTAGTGGGTAGGTTGAGGTGACAAACGGAGAGCTGAAACGAATTTTACAAAATTCCATAGACCAATCGAACAAAGGTTGGTCGAGTAAACTCGATGACGCCCTCTAGCCTTATCACACCGCGTACAAGACTCCTAAAGGGATTACTCCCTATAGACTCGTCTATGGCAAGTCTTACCATTTACCAATCGAACAAGAGCATCAAGCGTACTAAGCTTTAAAGTTTCTCAATATGGATGCTAGTGTCGCAGGTGAACAACAAAAACTTCAGATACATGAGCTGGAGTAGCTCCGCGACGGTACCTATGAGAACTCCAGGATTTATAAGGAGCGGACCAAGAAATACCATGACTCCCGCTTGAGGACCACCAAAGAATTCAAGGAAGGTGATCTCGTCCTCCTTTTCAACTCCCGACTCAAGCAGTGTCTAGTGAAGCTTCAATCCCCGTAGAGTGGTCCATTCACCATCACCAAGGTCTTCCCTTACGGGACCATTGCGGTAACAACATCACCCTCCTACGAACCTTTCAAAGTGAATGGTCACCATTGGAAACTCTATCGAGCTGGTGATACTGTTGGTGTTGTCGACGGGGTGAATTGTTTCCCACTTTGAATTGTTCATGGGAGGACGTCTAGCTATAGACAATAAAGAAGCACTCTTGGGAGGCACCCCTTTCGTATCCCTAGTTAGAATAACAAATAAAAGACAATGGATTGTGATTTGTGTGCCCTTTAATGTGTGTTTTGTGTGAATCTTGGGTTTGAGTCGAGTCTTGAGTCATTTGATCGTGTCCTACATGATTATTGGTGCAAAAAGAATGCCAGGGAGCCGTGGTTTTTAGTTGTTGAGTGTTAGAAGTTGTCGAAGTTTGAAAATAAAATGCTATTGTACAACTAAGCTGCACATCATGCACTATTTCACGCCGTGCACTAGTGCATGCCGTGCAAGATAGACGTTAATTCAGCTTGTAGTAAAAAGGGCTGCATGCAATGCACCCCTAATTGCTGAAAAACGTTCGTGGCTAAAAGGGATGCACGCCATGAACCCCCAACAGAGGTAAAAAAAACAAAAACCAACAACCAACTACCCTGAGTTTGTTTCCCCGCCTTCCAGATTATATATTTCACGAGGACGCAAAAATTTCAAGTGTGAGGGGGATTTGTTTTGATTGATTGGTCAACATTTGTGCTTCAATTGGACCCTTGTTAAAGATAACACTCGTTACATCTCTCACTAGTACGTTGTTTTTGTGTTTTTGTTATGGTTGGCAGGTCTCAGTAATGGTTCTTCTATCGCATCTCACCACCAAACTCAATTTCATCAACTCGCTATGGTATCAACTTTCCTCTCTTATGTAACCTCTTTGGGGGTAATGATGTAGTTTTCTTGGATTAATTAGGGTGCTAGTCATTTCACTTGATTGCTTTAATTGAAGTCTTGTCATTCAACATTTTAAATTCCTTATTAAACTTGAAATCTTTGGATGATGTGGATGCATGTTTAGCGTAGTATTGCTACTTGAGGGTGAATATGATCCTTGATAGATCATTTTGGGATCGCTTTCCTTTTTTTTGAAACGAGTTTAGAATAGATTTATGCACTTGGTTACTCGGTCTTGATGTCTACCAACTTTGTGAACAATTAACTCCCCTATCGAGTTTGCTCTAGTTATTTAAAGTCATATTTGACTAGATAGTCTGAATAAGGTGCAAAAAGAGACCAATGTGCCCAAATTGTCGTGGGGGTTCGGTTGTGATTCAACACACATGGTGGTGATATTGAGTCTACCGTCTGTAAGCTAGTCCCTTCAGACTTCTCCTCTCACCTCTTCCTAGTTGTGGGTCGGGCTTTTTTGGGTAAACTCAGTCTATGTGGATGAGAGCCTTAGCCCGATTAGGGTCGCTACTACATCCACTTGGAAAGATAGCCCCAAAAGCTATACAAATATTTGAAACATGGGTTTGCAAGTATTGAGTAATTCATTTGACCCAAAGTGTGTAGCATATCATGTATAGAAAAATTGTAAAAGAAGAGGGGAGTGCGCTGATTTGGATAAATTATTAAAGTAAGCACTCCTCCCTTAGGATGGGAAAAGTACTCATCCAGGACCATCTGTTTTGAGCATAGGTGACAGGGGAAATGTTTTTATCTAGGGTGTTTAGTGGTACTAACTATATGCATAGGTTTGTTCTTTATTTGGATTAGAAGACTCGGTGAATCTAAGTATATGGTTTGGTGATCTAAAGTGTGTTCTTTGCATCATGAAGTAGGCTTGAACTGCTTGTATGTTTTTTCCTTTTCACCATGTTTAGAGTTTGTTTGAGTGCAATAGTAAAGTTGCTTGAGGACAAGAAAAGTTCAAGTGTGGGGGTATTTGATAGTGCTAGGACTTGTAGCAAATATCTATCTCTATCTGCATGTTTATGAGTGAATACTAGCTTGTTTGTGCTACAATCCCGTGTGATTTTTTGTTTTGGCATTGTATGCCTAGACCCGTTCACTTGGACCGTTTCGGTCCATTTGATGTGTTTCTTTGTAGTATTTGTTATCCACATGTTTTTTTAGAGACAAGTGGTTTGGCTATGAGGCTATGGATGTGGAATAGAGAACGATTGGAGATCAAACGGAAGGACGGTGCAAGAATTGATGAAGAAGCAGGGCTGCACGCCATGCATATGTGCATCCCGTTGAGGCCCTCAAGCTGCAGTTATTTTGGCGATCACCTGTCTCCAATTCCTAAGCTAAAAATGATGTTTTTATTTGAACTTTTAAGTAACATATAAAATATTATAAAAGGAAAATCAATTAAAAAGAAAAAAAGAGGAGCGATTTGAGGAAAGAGAGAGATCATTTTCTCCAACGAAATTCCTTCAATTATCCCCGACTATCCTCTACGAAAACACCATATTTCCATCCCTAAAAGTCTAATAGAAGATCTGAAGGAGTCCCCATTGAAGATTAAAGCTAGTATTGAAGCTACAAGATCAAAAGTCAAGATTGATTCAAGTCTAATTTATTGTCTCCTCATCAAGATGGTGGTTACGTCTTTTTCTACATTCTCTTCTTCTAGAGCTATGAGTAGCTAAATCCTTTGAGTTTTTGGTTGGGATGTCAGATTTGAGCCATGATAGTCTCCCTAAAAGATAGGGTCGACGATTGTTGGATATTTAGAATTGAATGAAAGATTGTTTTGATTTTTGGGTTTTCAACCTTGTTTTTGTTACTACTTGAATTAAGTCAAATCTATGAAATCCTTTGTTTGATCGACTTAGGAATTTATATGATTATCAATCTAAGATAAAGGAAAGCTACTAGTGGAGTAAGCCAATAGCTCGATTCTACCTTTTGTGCTTCTTTTTGTTTTAATGGTTGTTCAACAATTAATTGGCGGGCGCTCAGATTTGCACCTAATGGACCAAGTTGGGTGTAGTTATTAGTAGCTTAGATGTTGATGGACCAAGTTAACACCAATTCTAATTTCTTGTGATTTTCTTTAATTCAAAGAGAGCACATTATCACTTTGTAGAAATTCTCGGTGTTCGTTACTAGTTAGGCTAGTTAAGGTTATTCTAACCTTGATTAGAAACTGGTAGTGGTAATCCCCATGCATGATCGTGACGCGGATTCATACCCGTGATAAGAGGAATCATAATATTCAATCAAAGTCCAACGTTTTCTTAATCCGACTACTATTAGGAAGTTGAGCTTGATGAATCAACCCTTCCAAGATCTTGTTCTCTCCTTTTGATTAAACCTTAATTCTTAGTTTCAATTGAATCAATACAATAATTAGAAACATTTCCTAAATTGTTAAGTGTAGACCGTGTTGATAAGTTTGAGTAAGAGCATAACGAGAGAATCCTTGGTCATACGACACTTGTGTTGTCAAAATAACTTAACAGTTATTTTGGCGATGAGGTACGAAAAAGGCTATTTGGCTATGATTGGGTTACCCAGGGAAAGTATAATTAGGTGATGGATATTTTGTGGTGGAGCTTTTCTAATTGCCTCTATCATTTTAGTGAATCAGTGCCGAGCGAATTCATTTTGGAATCATTCAAGTATTGGAATAACAACAAACAGAGAAGACCACTCAAAATGATTTAAGAATAAATCTTCTAAAAAAGTGGATTATCTATACTATAAAATGGTCTTTTAAACATCACAATGGTTTGCTAGACGGTAGTTTGGTAAAATGCATGCCCAGTTACATCAAGTTGGAGAGGCTATGCTACTCTAAACAAATCAAGTAACTCTAAAGAAAGAATCAATAGACTTTGATCATTGACTAATACTCCTATCAAATCGAAGTTCACAAGTAAATCAACAATTCAAGTGAACAAATCACAGGGAAATTTTCTGAGCATTTTAAGTAATCAATTCAAAGATGGTTCCAACAAGCTTGAGATTTGGACTGAAATGCAAGACGACTACCCAGCAAAACTAGCATACATAAATCCTATGCAAACCCACCCCCACATGTAGTTTGGATAGTGTCCTCACTAAATGAAACAAAAAGTTGCATAGGAAAACCTGGATGCTGATAGAAATCTGAGATACTCGATACACGATCAATGATGTTTGAATTTGGCGGCTAACTCTCTCATGAAACACACTCACACACACTAAAACAAAAAATAAAAGTAAAAAAGTGATAGAAAAATTGTCCAAATCCCACACATAATAAAGTGGATACATGATCCGAAAACAAATAAAGAAAAACTATGAGATATAACAATGTTACTCAATCACTATTCCTCTGGAGGAGGGGAGGGCGGAAGGTAGTATGATCTGGTCTGGTGGTAGGAGAAATTCCTGAGATAGTGCATCTGCTCGTCATGGTGTTGCTGCTCCCCCCTCTGTTGCTCCTCAAAGAAGCGTCTCTGGGCCTCCTGCTCCCCTGCCACCTCAGCCAGCTAATTGTCCTGATGAACCTGCCACGGAGGCTTCTCCTACTGCCAAGGCAAATAGCCCTCACAAAATGAAATCTGCCAAGCCGTCTGTTGTTGCTATCAAGGGAGACTGCCCTTCTGGAAAGGCATCTGCAATGATGAATCGACTCCAAAGTCGCCTCTGAAGTCCGCTGAAATCAAGTAAGCGGTGGCATGGGGGGTGGGTTCTGAAAAACCGGTGCCTCGTGCATTTCCTGATCTGTCTCCTCTCTTTGTTCTGCCTACTAAGCATCTCCACGGCCGCGACCCCGACCACATCCCTTCATCTGAGCTCTCTGTGCTACATGGCCCCACCGATTATGGCGAAATTGGATCCCACCCAGATCCAAAGAAACAAAATCGAGATTGATGTTCATGGACTCCAAAATATGTACCCCAAGATAAATTGTCGAAGGGCAGGTGGCATAGGCACTACATCCCAAGCATGGTCCAACCCCTTCGCATGCATAATCCTACGAACAAACTGTCCACCTAGCAAAGCAGCCATCTTCTTACTCTGTAGAGAATGGAAGAACTTGGCGACTACCCATCCCAAGTAAAATGGCTGGCTAGTACACATGGCACGAAAGAAGATCATCTCATCCTTAAGGACATGGCTGGATCCCCTCTCTTGCCTATCCCTATAGGGGAGACCATAACGAAAGAACAAGTGGAACATGTGGCTGAATGGCTCGAGAATCTGAGTGTAGGATGATGTGGAGGTCTTCAATTTGAGCGAAGTGTCGTTGTCATTGAATGTTATAGCTCTCCAAATCACATTAAGGTAGTTACGGCTCGTGGTAGGGTCGTCGTTTTCTTGGTAAGGTCTCGAGAGTTGATTTGGGTTGTCAAAGTGGAAGCCCAACGACTCTTGGATGTCATTAAGTGTCTCGTTATATGACTCCCTCCGAGGCGATATGTAACACACCTCGAATCTCTGTACTGTGCCCGAAACTTTAATTTAAAGGAACTCCAAAACTCCCGAAGAGCGAGGAGGTGCGGCTGAGCATCAATCTGACAAAGCTCAAGAAGTCCACTTTGGGTGATTTCCTCTATGATTGCATCCGCCCAATTGGGATTCAATGTTGATAACCACAGTCGGTGCAGCTGGCAATGCATGATGCTTCCAATATTTGACCCAAGCCCTAGTCTCCATGGAAGTGAAGAACGATGCACATTCTGTTGTGTGGTTGGAGCCGAGACATGTGCAGGAAGTTCTTATTCTCCCTTCGAGGATGATGATGATGATGTTGAGGGGGAGGAGGAGCTCGACTAGTGGAAGCTCGACTGTTAACACGTCCACGCTTACTGCAAATGGGAAGAAACCACATAACCAAACATTTCAGAGCCACCCCTACACTTATCTCATTATAACACATAAAGCAATCACGAGATGGCTACGAACTAAGTACAACTATCTATTGTTCATATCTCATTAACATGTCACTAGCAATTCATCATATCACAACAACCAATACAATCTCTCGACTGCTTTCATCATCTACAATTCAAAAATCAAGAGTAATGCCACTCAATAGGGAAATATCTCAAAAAATCCCTAAAGTTTTTGACAAAAATCGTCATTTTCATCAAGAAAAACTCATTCAATTATGGAGCAAATCATATTAATAGAATCATATCACCCCCAATTTCATCATGGCACAATCAATTTTCAAAAATTCCAAATTCAAAAATTAGGGTTCATCCCACAATTCAACCTAAGTTTAAACCGGACACAATCTTAGCAAAAATACGAGAGATAATAAGAGAGAAGCAAACCAAGGTACTTACTTGCCCCTGGCCATGAAAAAATTGACGAAGAAACACACAAATCCGATAATAATCAAAGTCGGGTGAACACAGGTTGAAATCGATCAACAGGATGAAAACTTTATGGATTGGAAAGAGATCGAAGGGGGAGTGGCGACAGCATGCTCCGGCGACGGAGAACGACGGGTCGGTGGCGGTGGTTATGAAAGGATGCGGCGGTGGTCGCTTTTGGTGAAAGATATGAAGTTGTTTTTGAAAGGATAATGTTGAACTACTACTGATATGGTCGCGATAATAGACCAAAAGTGCGCCGAAGATATACCAAAAATGCGCTATGCACTTTTGGTATATTTAAAGCACACTTTTAGTCTTAATGTAAGAGACCAGTTTTTCAAAAACGCACCAAAAGTGCGCCGTATCCGACCAAAAGTATGTTGCGTACTTTTGGTCGATGTACGACACATTTTTTATATAAAAACGTCAAAAGTTTCAGCCTCCAAATTTTAAATCCAGCAGCTCACGAATCGAAACAGGACCCAAAGCACATCGTTGTAGACTCTATCTAACATCTAATCATGAAATTTTAACTCAAAGAAAATGAAAAAAATACTTACTCCATACATGGGTTGCCTCCCATGAAGAGCTCTTTCTTTAACGTCTTTGAGCTAGACAATACCTAGCTATTTATTGAGCATCCTCGAAGAAATGAACTTTGGCTCTATCGGTAGGCTTGGCACCGAGATATCTCTAGAGACGGTGACCGTTGACCTTGAATGTTACCTGGTTTGGATGTGTGATATCCACGGTCTTGAGGGGAAAGATTGCACGATTTCATAAGGTCCCGACCATCTTGATTGCAATTTTCTCGAAAACAGTCTGAGGCGAGAGTTGTAAAGCAGCACTTTGTCTCCTTGTTCAAATTATTTAACACTTTACAGCATTACATCATGGATGCGTTTCATCTTCTCCTTGTACAGCCATGAGCTCTCATAAGCATGAAACTTGTACTCCTCTAGCTCAAAGTGCTGATAATTCCTTTCGGAAGCTGCGAGACTAGTATCAATGTTCAGTAACTTCATGGTCCATGATGCCTTATGCTCAAGCTCAACCGGTAAATGGCAAGCCTTGCCATAAAGGAGTCGATACAACAAAGGGTCGATGGGAGTCTTGAAAGCGGTTCGATAAGCCCATAGAGCTTCATCGAGCCAAATCGACCAATCCTTGCGAGACTGATCGACTGTCCTCTCAAGAATCCGCTTGAGTTCACGAGATTCATCACTTTTGCTTGATCACTTATCTGCGGGTGGTAAGCGGTGGTCAATCGATGAGTTACGCTCAATTTTTGGCAAACTCGTTCGAATTGACCCTGGAAGTGAGTACCCCTATCACTAATGATAGTGCGAGGGGTGTCAAAATGCATAAAAAAGTGGGTGATAAACTTTCCCATTGTCATAGCATCATTAGTAGGCAGTGCTTGCGCCTCAGCCCACTTTAACACATAATCCAAGAAAACAAGTATGTACTTATTCCCATGAGACTATGGGAAAGGACACATAAAATCAACCCCCACACATAAAAAAATCACTACATGCATATATATATTATCATTAGCATGTCTTTCTTATTGGAGATGTTACCAGAATGTTGGCATGGATCGCAGTTCTTCCTGAAATGTCCACAATATTTCTAAGTTTTCCTCCAATAGAAACCGACATCCAAAATATTTCGATCGGTGTGGTTTCCACTATGATGTCCCCTAGAGGGACTGATGTGGCAGGAAAGCATGATTTTGAGTGATGCATGCATGGTGACACATCGTCTGATAACTCCATCGGACCCCAAATGGAAGCGGTAGAGATCATCCCATATGTTATGCTTGGCATTGGAAATCAATTTCCTCCGTTGCTTATGAGTGTAATCCTCTGGAAATATCTCGGGAGCAAGGAAGTTAGCTATCTCAGCATACCATGGGCATTTGTCATGGAAATGCTCCGAGATTTCCGCTGCTTCTTCTAAGAGGAACAACTGTTCATCTGGGAAGAGCTCATTGATCTCTGCTTCAGAAAATTGACCAGAAAGAGGGCCTTCAAGGCGTTAAAGATGGTCTGCTGCAACGTTTTTTGTACCCGCCTTGTCTTTGATAGATATGTCAAACTCTTGAAGGATTAAGACCCATCGAATCAATCTCGATGTTGCATCCTGTTTAGCTAGGAGATACTTAAGAGCGGAATGGTCAGTGCAAAATGTAGTATGAGACAACCGCCAAGAGCTCCTTCTCCGTAGTTGTGTAGTTCCTTTGCGTATCATTAAGCGTCTTACTAGCGAAGTAGATTGGATGGAACCTCTTCTTTCTCCTTTATCCTAAAACTGCTCCAACTGCAAAATCACTAGCATCACACATCATTTCAAAAGGGGCTCCCTAACTTGAGGAGACTATTATCGGTACAATCGTCAGCTTCTTCTTGAGGGATTCTAATGCCCACAAACATTTATCAATGAATATAAATGGCACATCTTTCTATAACAACCTAGTCATAGGTAATGTAATTTTAAAGAAATTCATAATAAATCAATGATAGAAACCTGCATATCCTAAGAAGCTATGTATAGTTTTAACATTCACAGGGGGAGGAAGTTGAGAGAGGATTTCGAGCTTAGCTTGATCCACTTGAATACCTCATTAGGAGACCCTATGGTTTAGTACAATCCTCTTCTCAACCATGAAGTGGCACTTCTCCCAACTTAGAGCTAAGTTGGTCTCCTCGCACCTTGATAACACCTTCTCCAAGTTTGCTAGACATCTCGAGAACGAATCTCCATAAATAGATAAGTCATCCATGAAGACTTCGACAATATCTTCTAACAAATGCCCAAAAATCACTGTGATACACCTTTGAAACGTTGCGGGTGTATTGCACAGACCTAAGGGACACACTTATATCCAAATGTGCTGAAGGGGCATGTGAAAGTCACATTCTCTTGGTCCTCTGGCTCGATTGGAATCCTGAAGTAGCTAGACATCCCATCTAGGAAGCAGTAAAACTAATGACCGACGAGGTGCTCCAGCATCTGATCAATGAAAGGTAGTGGAAAGTGATATTTCTTCGTAGCATCGTTGACACGCCTGTAATCAATACACACTCTCCATCTGGTGACTGTCCGAGTAGGGATTAGGCACAACCATGAATCCACCCTTCTTTGGCACAACCTGTCTAGGACTAACCCAATGATAGTCAGAAATTAGATAAATGGTACCTGCATTTAGAAGTTTGAGTGACTCCTTCTTCACGACTTCCTTCATAGCTAGATTCAAACGACGTTATTGTTGTGCTACAGGTTTTACATCAACTTCCAAGTTGATTTTATGGGTGCAGAATGAGGGACTAATTCCCTTAATGTCAGCAAGCTTCCACGTTATGGCTTGTTCATACTTCTTCAAGAGAGCTTTGTGCCATTCATCTAGTCTCCATAAACACCTGTAACATTACAGACATCTCCAATAAGCTTATGAGACAATTAAAACATTTCAGAGGCATCTTGATAGTTGTCAGAAATATCATCATCATCCTGAGCCTTAGAATATTTTATGCTTTCTTCAAATGAAATGTGACCTCATCCTGTCCTACTTTCAGTGTTAAACACCCTTTGCAAACATCAATCACAGCTTCAGTAGTAGCTAAGAAAGGACGTCCTAATAAAATATTGCAGTCACCTTCATAGGTACCTAGCACAACGAGATCAGCAGGAAATTTAAAAGGTCCTACACGAATTTGCATATCCTCTATGATTCCCCTAGGTTTCATCATAGATCTATTAGCAAGTTAAAGAATCATCTCAGTCGGTCTAAGTTCACCTATGTCTAGTTTCTGAAACAAACTATGTGGCATCACACTTATACTAGCACCTAGATCAGCAAGACTTCTACCAACTTTAAATTCTTAATAGTGCAAGGTAAAGTAAAGCTTCCTGTGTCTTTTTGTTTTGTCGGTCCGACTTGGATAGCTCGCCTTCTTCATATATGGAGACGTCTGTTGCATCATTGAGATTGATCTTCTTGTTTAGCACATCCTTCAAGAACTTGGCATATGTTGGAGTCTTTGTGAAAGACTCTAGGAAGGTTAGTGTGACCTCTTGTGTCTTGATAATTTCAACAAACCTATCAAACGTTTTTGATAGCCCCTTAATCTTGACTGCTAATGGATATGGAATCCTAGCATGCTTCTTAATTTCTTCTGCAGTGAGCACAAAATTTGTGTTTGCAGGCTTTCGAGCTTCAGGTAAAGGAGTGGCGGCCGCCACTGGTGTCTCCTCTTCCTCTTCTGGAATGTCAATAGCAATATCGTCTGACACAATCTCTGGTTCTTTAACAGATTTGGGATTTTCCTAAATCGTCTTTCCTCTCCTCAACGAAATCGACTTAGCATCCCTATGTCCTTTTTGTCTGTTGTTGGGGTTTTGTTTGGTGTTCCTCGAGAGCATACCAGTAGGACTCTGATCTACCTTCTGAGCCAAAGATCTGTAAGATGCCTCCATTTTTTGAATCATTTCTTGTTGACCTTACAAAATAATGCTCTGATTTGCCAACTGTGTCAGCATGGTCTTCATCATCTAGATAATGTCATCATTGAATCCACTAGTAGTGGCCGAATTTTGTTGATGTGGTTGCTGAGTCGGCTTATTTAGAAATCCCTGCGGTCCTTGGTTGCTTGAATTTCCTTCAAAAGTGATGGCATTGTAGTCTTCCACTCTAGCCTTGTAGAAATTAGAGGGAGGATATGCATGTTTGAATTGTCGGCCTATGGCATTCTTTGCTCTAAATTCTTGATATCCCTACTAACTGAAAGGATATCCCCCTAGAACAAAATCTACTTCTTCCACAGTCATTGGTTTGTTGGTGTAGAAGTTATCACATTCCCCTTGGCTATCAAAAATACCACACCAAACATAAGTGTAAACAGATGCAGTAGGGGATTAGCAACCTTCAAATTAACATATTCCTCTTCTCTAATGCCTTAACTTGAGCTCTCAAGGAAACATTGTCTGAACTGTCAGAAGATACTACATGTGCTGGCTGAATTGTATTTCTTGACCAATTTCAAGACTTGGTAGCACATGAAGCAAAATGTTGCAAAGCAGCTTCATGAGTGAGAGCAGCTAAATCTCCATTTGCTAGTTGATGTACTAGCATTGAGGTGGCTCGATCTATGGATTTGTTGAACATGTCTGCCAGTTGACTGCCTATATAACTGTGATGAGGGTAGTCAAATAAGAGCTCCTCAACTATGTTCCACAAGTCATATAAGCTCTCTCCTTCTCTCTGTTGAATTTGAGAGACTGATTCTCGAATAGGTGCAGTCTTAGCTGGTGGGTAGTACTCTTCTACAAAAGCTTGAGCTAAAGTGGCTCAATCTCTGAATGTGCCTCTTGGTTGATTCTTGCTGCTCCTCAAAGAGACCATTTGAATAGCTTGAGCTTCATTCTTCTTTGGACAGACCTCGAAGTTTGACTACCTCACAATAAGCATTAAAATCATCTTCACATGGATTTTCATCAGTCCTTCCTTCAAACTTCAAGTTCTGCTGAATGAACAAGATGTTATTCCCCTTGATCTCATAGTTGGCATCATCTTATTCAGGAGGAACCACACTCGATGTGCAATTTGCAGCACTAGGCCTGGTATAATCGGCAAGAGTTCTGTCGCTGTAGGTTCAGTATTGATTTCCTTGGTTGTTTCAATTTCCACCTTAATTCCCTTGCCTTTGACTATACCCTTGATTTCTTCCATTGAAGCTCCCTTGAACATAATTAACTTCTTCAATAAAGTGCTCTTCCTCTGGTGTGAAATCGGGAGCAAAGGATTGGCAAGTAGAGCTGTCATGCTCTTCGTTTCCACAACATTCACAAACAAAGAGTTGCACAACCGATTGATTCACCTTTGGTTTTTGCACCTCTTCCTTTTGAGGTGGAGTAGCGGTTGGTCTCACCACCGATTGAGCCAAAGCAAGTGCTTTTCTTTGAGCCGCCATGCCATCCATCCTTGATAGCATCAAATGAACGAGTTGGTTGGGATCTTTCTCCTTATGTATCGACATCTCCTTAACTACCTTTGGAGCTTGAGTGCGAGTAGAAACATAAGGATCCCGGCTCACCGCCTTAACTTCTCTAGGACCTTGTTGCCTTGACCAACTCTTTGTCTTCACCGCCATTTCCTGGAATACTTGAAGGCATTGCTCGGGGAGGAGTGATCTCAAGTCTCCTCCAGCCACTTTATTGATCATATTGGTGTTTTCATAAGTGAGTCCTCTAGCAAAGGTATGCGCAAGTTACCACTCATTGAAGTTGTGATGAGGGCAAGAGTAGAGTAGAGCTTGGAACCTCTACCAAAGAACGGCTCCCCGCTAATTTGCTCAAAGTTGGAGATTTTACCTTGGATCTCATCCGTCTTATAAGACGGGAAGAATTCCTTCAAGAAGGTCTTCGCTAGATCGTCCCAACCTTGGAAGGTATTGTTTGGTTGGTTGTCGAGCCATTACTTTGCCTTCCCTTGTAGTGAGAAAGGGAAGAGCCGACGTTGAATGGCTTCTTGCAGCACATTGTTAAACTTCATTAAATTCACCTATCTCGAGAAAGCTTCGAAGGTGGGCCAGTGGTATGCATTTTGTTGCACCATTTGAATCTATTGGAACTTCAACTCGAAGTTCCGGTTATTAATAGGGGCGGAGCACACTCGAGGGGGTCCCTTCAAGAGTTGGCTTAGCCTAATCCCCCTAGAGTCCTTTATGGTTTTCCATCCATATAAAAGACGTTAACAATTCCCTCGGCTTCTCCTTCGGAAGATGAATCGATTGATGAGTGCTCCGGTGTTGTTGAAGAAGTTGCCATGTGAAGTGATGCTCGAAGTGGAGATGAGATTAGTTTCTTTGGTTGATGCCTCATACGCTTAGATCTTCTCATGCACTAATAGTGCATGAGAGGAACCTACACAACAAACCAAGAAACCAAAGTAACAAAAAATAGAACAAACACACAAGAAGGGGGAAGCAATAAATTGAATGGATTAGGTAGAATGCTTAAATCGGTGTTTTAATCTAGTCTTTCAACGATGTGATCTAAATCACCGACAACGTCACCATTTTGATCCTCGTTAAGAACCAACCAAACTTGATCGACTAAGAAAAAAGATTACTCCCAAATCAAAGGTCTCAAGTGTCGTATTCCATGAGGAACGAATCACCAACCTATACTCAACTATTTAATACACTGTTTAAGCTAATCAAAGTTTCAAAATGCAAGTTCTCTAGGTTATCAACTAATGCACTAAACGATCACTAGAGTAATTTAAATTCTTAAGCAAACAAACTAAACAAACAAGAGAGAGAAAAGGTGGAACACAAGGACAGGAGGGTTGCTAGAATTCGGGTGTTGTTTTGCACTCAAATCTAATTCACTAGATAGATTGGATACAATGGACACACATTATAGTTTTATCTCCTTTATAAATTCGTAGGAGTCCAAGTCAAGGTCTTGAAATGGACTACCACTACAAATTGGCAAGTGATCAAGCCAATAGGTGCTAAGAGACTTTTAATGGCATCACAAACACCTAGCAAGGGGTGCTAGTCACCTTATGACACCTCCAAACATTCCAATCACCTAAATTGTCACTACCTAAGTGATTACCGGAATGCACTCAAGGTGTTCGATAAAAATCCATTAAGAGAATCCTCACACTAAAGGTTGAATTGGGGTGTGTGATTGGTCCACACACACCTTAATTCAATCTTGGACTACACACTTACTCAATTCAAGCAAAATTAAGTAATTGAAAAAGTACATTTGACCTAGAACTTCCATAGCACATTCTAAGTTGCAAAAACCATAATCCAAGCATTCTCATACACCATAATCCATATCCAACATGTATCCAACCCCTCATCGTGAGGGGATCATCCTAATACATAGCAACGCCCTAATCTAACAACTAACAAACTAGCCTAACATGACGATTAAACTAGCTAAGGGAAAAGAAGGAACAAACTCCATCTTCCAAGTGGTACAAGAAGGTGAGGATGTTTCAATATTGACTCCAAGCTTCTCCAAGTACTTCAACTTGATCTTCAATTGATAATGGATGAGGGTGGATTTTCATACTAGAGTTTTTTTGGGAGAGAATTGGGGTAATAAATCAAATGAAGGTCAAAGAATGCTCCCTCTCTTCTCAAAAAATGAAGTTATATACTCATGTCCGCAGCAGCCACACAACGTGTGGATCCACATGGCATCCACACGTTGTGTGTCCTCTTTTCCAGCCGGGTCTTTCGTTCTTCAATTGCACTTTTCTACCTCGTCCGACCTTCATTTAAGCTTCGATCGGTCTCATCGGAATCGTCTCATTGTCATCTATCCAACGGATACCTGCAAGCTCATATAAACCATGAGAAAGCAAGTCGAACGGACCTAAATAGTCCGTTCGAGACAACGCTACAAGAAACCCTTGTTTCTCCCAACCAATCACAATGGAGGGTCAAAACAAGGTCAAACGAGGTCAACAGAGGAGCAAAAATGGGGTCAAATCGTCAATGAAATATCGTGCTATCACCTGTGAAGCAAAACAGTTCGAATGGGAATATTTAGAGAAACCGCACTTCTTCCATTCTGTATGTGGAATATTTACATGACACATACAGAACACACTAATTAGAAAACCCGCAGAACCCATGATTGTAAGAGCAAACCCATGATTGGAAGTTAAACAATCATCGTTTATGAGGGTCGAAGGTAATTAAGTACCGAATTAAAGATTCTATCTTTTTCATTACTCAGTTAATCGACTACAGCAGAGAAATACAATAACTTCTTTGTCTGACACGGCGGATGCAGATAGATGTCCCAATTATGAGGAGATTGCGCCAAACATCTACCAAGAATTGTTCGTTATTTTGCATTCTTCAACCGGATCTTAATTCGTTTATTAGACGAATATTCAAAGACAGATAAGTATCATCATAAATTAATGCATCTTCGTTTTGTCCATTAAGACCGGAACCTTCGCTACTCGACGACATCTCTCGTACCAAATTTCACTCACGACCGCTTGTAAAATCACCCTAGTCACTCTATTCGCTATTACGTCAGAGTCAACCGATGAGCTCATCCAATTAATAAAGAGAGCATTGAAACACTAATGGGAGCTCAAGCAATAACAGAAGACTTGATGGGAGAAGTCACAACTGCTGAGTAAAATAATCCTTAGAATCCACACCACAATCGCGAAGGAATCAACTAATATTTACCGAAAAATCCCAATGAACGATTCTGATAAAAGTAATCAATCAGTTAAGGCAGTTAACTATTAAATCACACCATATTTTCGGAATATAAAGTTTTACACTAGGGACTTTGAGGGAGGGGGCACAAATAGTCTCCCAAAATGGATATTTTACCTATTTAGTCACTATTACGCAACTTCCCAGCCAGTAACCACTCGTCCTCTGCTCCAGTTCGTCTCCGGCTTGTCTCTGGTTCGACCATGGCGTCCTATGCGGCTTCTTTGTGCTCTTATTCTTTGTCCTCCTCGCTTAGGCGAGCTCTGTTCCTTCCCACCCTCCATTCCTGTCAATCATTTTACGCTTTCTCTTCAGTAGCTTCTCGCTCCATTTCCACTACCGTTAGTAGCCCCAAACCTCCTGTTTGTATGGCGGTTCGCAGCGGACAGACCAAGCGAGGAGGTTCCTCGTTCAAAGACGACGAACTAGCTACTTGTAAAAAACCCACTTATCTTTTTAATTTTCATGTTTAGAGAGATTGGCAAGTAGAGTTGCTGTTTTGTTTAGTCTATCTAACTTCTCTTCACTAGCTTCTGATCTTCAATTTGAGGCACCGCTTAAAATTGTGGAGTACCCTGACCCTATATTGAGAAGGAAGAACAAAAGGATAGGTTTGTTTGACGACAACTTGAAGAAATTGGTGGATGAGATGTTTGATATTATGTACAAGTAAGCTTCCTCTCATAATTCCTAATGCTTTTCTTAAACGAAGAGAAACTACTGGTTCATTATGGTAAACTAGTGATCTCCATTTTTCCTGCATATGTCAACACTTGAATGGAACTAGTTTTTAGTTGTGCGCAGGCGTGAACGGTTTATAGCAGCAGGAATTTCCGCTCCTAGATTGAGCTTTATCCAGAAGTTAACTGTTACTATAAGACTGAGTCATTCACCACACCGTCTTGTTCGCATAAGCCATTTAAAATTCCTTCCTGATGGCATTGGACTCTCAGCACCACAAGTTGGGATCAATGTTCAACTTATGGTGTTTAACCCTTCCGGTGAACCTGATGAAGGGAAGGAAATTGTTCTGGTTAATCCAAGAGTCAGTAGATACTCAAAGAAGAGGGTGCTTTTCGAGGAAGGATGTCCGTCTTTTCCTGGGATATATGCTGATGTAGATGTGAGCATACTGTTACCCCTTTGGTCATCGTTCTTGATGTTAACATTGATCAAACTAGTAACTGATTTGCAGATGGTTTCCAAAAACAATTCAATTGCTTGGTTCTCTGACCATCCAAGCTGGGTTGTCTATTTTGCAGAGACCCGAATCTGTGAAGATTGATGCTAGGGATGTTACTGACGCAAACTTTACTGTTAACTTATCTGAACTTCCTGCTCGGGTTTTCCAGCACGAATTTGACCATTTAGAGGTCCTCCCTTCAAACATTACTGCTGAATCATATTAGTTTAATGGCAGAAATTATGAAGTTTCCATTGCATTTCGTCTTTCTCAAACATGGAGCGGCATGATTGTTGTTGGATGTCATTAAGTTATACAAGTGACTTGGCTACTAACACTCTTGACACCTTAAACATGGGTAATAAAGTGTAATAACGAGCTGAAGACATAGTTAATCAAGGTGCATGTTTAAGTCATTCCTAGTTGGGAATAAATGTAGGAATGATGTCTCTTTTTTTTTCTTATTGATTTTGATAATTGAAAGAGGTGAGGGACTCGCTTTCTCACAGGTTTATTGATTTATGAGATATCTCTAGTTTAAACCATTGGCTTGGCTGAGTTGGGTTCACTTGCAGGGGATTCTTTTCTTTGATAGAATGTCAGGAGAAGTACTTGACAGAATTTATACGCAGCTACAGGTCAGAAGAAGCATGACAATGGTTTACTCGTTAAAATTAATGCTATTCTGCAGTAGTCATTTCAATGGCCAATATATGATTGCAAGCAAATATCTCTGCTTTATTATCAGGCCTTAGAAAAGAAGTATGAAGACAAAACCGGACTCCCAAGCCCTGAAAAGGTAGAAGCACCAAGGAAACGAGTCTCTGCTGCGGGCTTTGGAAAGACATGACTTGGCAAACTGTATCTGTGCGGATGAACAAGGTAACACATACCAGACAAGTGTCGGTTTCTGAGTATCTGTTTCTGTCTTTAGCTGATCTAATTATGCTCGTTTGGAATCCCAGGTCCAGTTTCCCTTGATGTTAATTATACTACACATCCAAATTCCAGCCACTACTCTATTGTCATGCTTGGGAGGTACGTTGATCTGGACAGTGGAACGAGTGAAGTAGCACCATACATTATGGTTTTGGCGCCTGGCTGAGATAGATTGTTTGTTCGGTGATATGAAAATTCAGTTGCTCGTGTACCAATAGTTGGATAGTTCTTAATGAACTTGTGGTATCCTCGGAGAAACATGTGCAATGTTGGACTGAAATACAAATTAAGAAAAGCAACTGACAATCGTCTCCTACATCAAATATGACTTGTATTCTATATTTAGTTGGAGGCAAACTAGTATTTGCTTGATTTGATCCCAACAGTCATTACCTACGCGTCAAAGTCGATCTCAAATGGAGATTTTGGTTTTTCCTTTCCTAGACAGACATGCAACTGGAGGAACTCTTGCCAAAGTGCACAGGCTTTGCGGCGTATGTGCCTTGTAATGTTCACGTTAGTTTATTGCAGCTATAGTCACAGCTGAAGATTCGTTTCTTACAGCAGCCTTTGTCACAGTCGAAATGATCCATGATAGACACTTGGATAAACATAATTCACTGGACTGAGCCTGTGCCTCCCTGCGGTGTATCATTGGAAGGAACGTTAAGATGGTTTGGTTCCCTTTACGGCTTTACACTCATTAATAGTTTATGATTGTTCCATTTGCCATGTACTTTTCTGTGACCCGGGTGCGATCCCCGCCGACGGCGATTTTTTTATTTAACTAAGCAAAAGAAAAGGAAATTGAAACGCAATCCATTGTTGGTTCTGTTCTCTCCCCGCAAGTAGGATGAACTTGAATTGAGATGCAGTTGATTGACTGTGTTTATTTCTCATGAACGCCGTTGGACATGGAAAACCATATTCGGCTCTTTAGAGGTTGTTCATCTGCGTGATAGGAAAGTGGGTGCAATTTAGATTTCTCTTGTTAGAGGTTTATGATGGTAGTAGGCTGAGTATACACTCTTATTGTAGACCTGGGAAATTGTTCTGTAAGGAATGCCACTCCCTCCCGTCTTCTTTGTTCCCCACCAAAAACTGTTCAACATCTTGTCCAACTCCTCTGTCAAAGTGACAGGAATTAGGAATGCATTCATACAGTACAAAGGGATAGATTGAGCAACCGCTTTAATCAACACTTCACGCCCACCTGCCGAGATCCTCTTCCCCTTCCATTGGTTGAGTTTCTGGAAAATGCGATCCTCGAAAGAGTGGAAGACCTCTTTCTTGTTTCATCCAATAATACTTGGTATGCCGAGGTAATTAGCCCCCCCCCCCCCCCGGGCCAAATAGTACCTCGAACTTGAAGGATGTGACGAATGCCCGTTTGAAACTACGAGTTAGTAAGTCTGCTGAAATATAACCAGACGTTTCAACACTCGTCGGACATTCCTAGCATCAGGGATGCCAGCTCGCATGAAGAAATAGCTATCGTCCGCAAAGAGGAGATGATAGATTCTTATGGCTTTAGGTCAAACTCTAACCCCCTAGATACAATTAAAAATGGTTTCCCGGCGAAGAAGTGCTAATAGGCCTTCGACACAGTTAATAAATAAGAAGGGAGAGAGAGGACATCCATGTCGGAGACCCCACAAAGGAATGATTCTCTCACCCAACTCATTATTAACTAGTGCATGATAGCTCACCAAATGAATGCACATCATCATCCAGGAGATCAAATTCACTGGAAACCCCATTGCAGATATAAAGTGCTCAACATACGCCCATTCCACTATCAAAAGCTTTAGAGATATCAATTTAGAGAGCCATAAATTCTTTCTTGGATTTCCCTTTGGTCTTCATATAATGCAAGGTCTCAAAAGCGATAAGAACATTGTCCATAATGTTGCATTTCTTAATACAGGCTGACTGTTCCTCTCCAATAACTTTATCAATCACTTTTCGAAGGCGATTAGCAAGAACCTTTGCCAAGAGCCGATAGAGTACATTGCATAATGAAATTGGAAGAACGTCCTTCATAGATTCAACATCATTCTTCTTAGGCAGAAGAAAAATGGTAGTAGGGTGGACAGCCCCTGGAATACATCCTTTGGTGAGCCATATGGAGCAAGCAGAGAAGATGTCATCCCCCAAAATAGCCCAGAATCACTGATAGAAACCGGGGTTGAAACCCTCGAGTCCTGGCGATTTATTGGGTTCCATGGAGAATAATGCATGACGAAATTCTTTTTTTGAAAAAGTTTCAAGAAGCAGATCAATGTCCTCTTGAGTTTGGGAAGAAGAAACAACTGATGTAACTGGAACGTAGTCGCTGCCTCGAGTCTCGTAAAGTTGATGAAAATAATTGCGAGCTACCACAGAGAGACCTGCCACATCATCGACCCACTGCCCATTTCCGTCTTAAAGACGAGAGATAACCTTATGCTTGTGCCTTCTGTTAGCCACTCCGTGGAAATATCGGGTATTTAAATCTCCCCCAACCAGCCAATAATGTTTGGCTCGTTGCTTACAAAAAACTTCATCTTGCTGCAAAATGAGGAACAAAGCATCACGGCAAGCTTCATCAGTCGGGAACTAGGTCGGATTTGTGGCTTCCCTGAGAGCTACCAACTCCTCCTTTTTCTCACGGATGTCCCGGCAAAAACGCAATGCTAGCGCCCGACCCCTCTTTTTAAGCTTAGTAGCGCATAAATCCAACTTGTGGAGCATAGGTTGTCCCGACGAACCAGACCATAAGGAATTGATCATTTTCATTTTCAAACCTGAAACGTCTGGGCACCGGGGCTGACAAAACAGGTTTCGTGATCTTAAGAATGGGAGTATGATCTGAGTATGGAGAGATCAGGTTTTGTAGCTAACCTTCACGGTAAATACCAAGAAACCCCTCATTGATGAATCACCTATCCAATCTCTCTTCAATGCATCACGGGGTGCCTCTAGATTTCACCCAAGTGAACTAGTAACCCATAAGAGGAAGATCCATTAGATCACAATCGGTGACAGCATTTCGAAAACCCATCATCAAATGCTGCGGATGGTCCCGCCAACCTCTTTTATCGTTGGAACTAAGAAGGTCGTTGAAAAATCTCCAATAGCGCACCAAGGTCGATTAGGTTCGACCATAAAACTCCTGAACAAATCCCAAGAAGCACGTCTTCTATTACACTCGGGGAAGCCATAAAAACCAGTCAAGTAAAAACGACCCTTTGCTCCATTAATGACATTACAGTTGACATGGTTCGACGAAAAGGTTATAATTTCGACATCATTTTTCCTACTCCAAACAAGTGCAATACCTCCACTTCTACCAACAACATCAACAGCTAAACAACCTTCAAATGGGGGAGATTGCGGTACAGTATTTTACAAACCTATTTGAAGCGCAAGGAAATGGAGCTTTGGAAATAATCGATTGTATAAAACTGGGGTGACTCATATACAAAATAAAAAACTGGCAACGCCAATTACAGACCATGAATTCAAGATGGCTATCTTCTTGATGGGACCAAACAAGTCCCCGGGTCTGGATGGACTTAACCCCGGCATTCTACTAGGAATTTTGGGATGTGCTTGGTCCAGATATTAGCAACGATTATCGAAGCTGGCTAGCGAAAGATTCTATTCCACAACCTGTCCAAGCAACAAACATGGTACTTATTCCTAAAATCAACAATCCTCTATTGATGAAGGACCTCCGACCTATATCTATGTGCAAACTACGGTACATAATTCTAGCTAAAGTTCTGGCAAACTGATTCAGGCGTGTCATGCCAAATCTCATCCGTAAGGAGCAATATGTACGGAGGTCTTACCGCAATGATCAGAAGGGCAGTCTTAGAAGGACACTTACTCGGATATCGAGTGTACCAACAGGCTCCTTATGTTTCACACCTGCTTTTCGCTGACGACTCACTATTTTTTATGAGAACTGACACCAATGAAGCTCTGCGGTTAGCACACATTCTTCACGTCTACACTAACGCCTCTGGTCAACTCATAAATTTTGAAAAGTTGGGACTTCTATTCAGCAAGGATATGGATCCAGGACTCCAACTGAATATATCCAATATTCTAAACATCCACCATGAACTTGATACTTCTAAGTATCTTGGAGTTCCAATCTTGGTTGGCAGAAACAAATCAAAGGCTTTGAAATCCATACAAAAGAAGGTGTGGGGTAAATTAGTTTTCTGGAGAGACAAACAGTTATCCAAGGGAGGAAGAAAAGTACTTATCAAAGTAGTGGCTCAAGCACTGCCTTTGTAGAGTATGAATGTTTTCCTTCTTCCAGAGCTTCTTATCACCGACCTGGAACGAATGATGAACTCATTTTGGTGGGTAGGATGGATACATTGAGTCTCTTGGATTTCACGTCATAGCATCTATACCCAGACTGAGCATATCCAAGAAAGAAACAAGTGGTTTCCTTGGGAAAATTTTTTATCTTAACTGCGCAGGAATATGAAAACAAAACAAGTGCATCCAAACACTCGCAAATGCTATAGGATGGACCCAGTAAGAAGTTCGTGAGGTGCCGCTGCAGCTTATTCCCTCTCTCTGCCCCCCCCCCCCCCCCCCCCCCAAAAAAAAAGGAGAAAGATGTCTCGGTGAAAGACATTATACTGGGAAGGGAATCACATGGATGCAATGGCATAAGCTCTCTATTTCGAAGGAAGTCAGAGGGCTGGGTTTCCGGGATTTCCGTGGATTCAACATGGCTCTTCTCAGTAAACAAGCCTGGAGATTGTATATGGATTAACCTAGAATCGTTGGTGGCACGAATTTATAAGGCAAAGTATTTCCTTATCAGGGATTTCCTATCAGCGGAGCTGGGGGGCACGACCTAGCTTCATATGGCGAAGTATATTGAACACAAAGGCAATACTTCAGTTCGGGGCACATTGGCGCATAGGTGACGGCGGACGAACAAGGATTTGGAAGGATCCCTGGTTACCTATAGAGGATGGAGATTTCTTCTCTGAAACAAACCTAGTATCACCTATGGACGATGCTACGGTTAAGGACCTAATCGATGAGGATACTCAACAATGGAATATCAAGCTGCTCGATCACTTCTTCACACCAAGAGACTACAAGGTTATAATATCCTTGCCAAACAATGTTACTAGAGGGAATGACCAGTGTATCTGGCACTATAGTAAAAACGGACAGTATATGGTCTGATCTGCGTATAGGCACTTTATGGACAGGATGGTGGACCGATCGGCTTACACAAAACTTGGAGAATGACGTTTGTTGTGGAATCTAGCATTACCATCAAAAGTAATCCGTTTACTCTGGCAAATTGTACATGATATCCTTCCATCATGAGGTCGATTATGTCGACGAGGCATTGATATTAATGGAGTCTGTGGAGTTTCTGTTCAAAATTTCGAGGAAATTTGGCACTTGTTAATTCAGTGTCCCTTTGCCAAACAATGCTGGGAGATTCTGGAAGTGGAGCAGGTTATTATCAATGGTGGCAATGTTTAATGAAATTCAAGATTGGTTGTGGAAGCTCAGTAGAGACCATCCCAAACAGACTTTTCATAAAATCGAGATGGGGAATGGTGTATCTAGAGGGAGCAGAACGCTCGTCTGTAGAGAAACGAAAGCCGGCCGGCCAACATGGCTGTTCAGGAGGCCATGCAGTTTATTCAAGACTGGCAAGCGGCAAACGAGACTAAACGGTCTCCGCATTCGACAACTAGACAGTATTGTCCTAGATGGCATCCTCCACCTGTGGAAAATCTCAAATGGCTTCTTTTACAAAATTAAACATGACAGGGAGAGGCTTTTCTAATCAGGGATGCTAATGGAACAATCTTGAAGACGTATATGCAAACAAAGGCTGGCCGATTAGAGTTGCTGAAGTGGCGGCCTTATTGGAAGCCATCCAATGGGAATTATCATTGGGATATCAAGAGATGATGTTCGAAGCAGACTCGCAACTGGTCATGCATGCAATGGAAAGTATGGAAGAAGATTTTACGGAATATGGCGAGATCATTCAGATGTGTAGAGGACTAATTCGAGCGTGGGAGGATTTTAACTACAAATTTGTTAGAAGAGTGAGAAACGGTGTCGCTCATGAGTTAGCTCAACAATCCCGCTTCCGCACATCCCTGTCTGTCAAGAATGTATCTCCTGTTAATGCCACTCAAATCATTTTCCATTTGGCATATAATTAATACAATTGAAGACTTTTGCTATTAAAAAAACTTTTGAATAATAAAAATAGATTTTTTTCTATAAACTAATTAGGATATAGGTGATATATTTTAATTTAATTTAATTCGGAATTCTATTCCAAATATGAATTCAATTTATTTCTATAATGTAAAATATTTTATTCCACACATTTGACAATAAATTTTAATTTATTTTTATATAAGAAAAATATTAGAAAATAGAAGTGAATTGATTTACTCAGTTGCTAAAAACGCCCTAACTTTACCTTACAAAAGCCTTAGAATTTGAAACCGGTACATGAAATGATGCAAATGCCCGAGATAGAATCCTATATAAGAGGCATCAACCAATGAACAACCATTTATATGAGCCAATCAAAATCCACAATTTAAAACCGTCGTTGCCTCCACTGTCGCAATTACGAGGTTCGTTATCTAGAAAAAAAAAATTATTGTCCTTGTCATTCAATGGCAACATATTAATCGGTACCGATACCATGAATGGCAACACATCACCTGGTATCGTCTCCATTGAATGGCAACGATGTACTGAATACCGTCGTCATTCATGGCGACGGTACCAGCTGATGGGTTGCCATTGAATGGCGACGGTGTATGCATAGCTATCGCCATTCAATGGCACTGGTTTTAATTTTTTTAATACGCATTTATGTAACTTAATTAGTAATATATTTAAATGAATAATATTAATTATTGAAATTAATAGTTATAATTATATGATTGGTATTCGAATTTAGGTAACTTAAATAGTATTGATTAATTATTCAAATTAATAGTTGTAATTATATGATTTTTTTGAAATTGATTAAATAGTAATTATAATAATATTTTATGTAATGAATATTGTTTGTTGATTAAAAAATACTAATTAATAATATTATATGTGCTTAATAATTAGTAGTAATAATTAGCCCCATTTTCTAATTTGTTTAAATTACAATTATGATGTAATAATATTGTGTGTATCGAGTAATTACTTCTCGTCTTGTAATTCGGTTAAAGTAATTTATTGAATGCGTCTAACTGTTGCAGTTGAGGATCGGTAGAACTATTATTGGTGGTCTTCAAGAAGCGCAGTTATGAATTTACTGCATATGTTGAGAGTTCAGGTACGACTACAGCATCGTACTCGGGGTGTACGTTCATGGTGTGTGTGCGGCCTAAGCGAACTGACGATGCGTGGAAATGGAGGATTGACACTATCAAAGATGATATAAACCGTGGGATGCTTAAGTCATTCCACAACCACAAGTTTGAGTTGTGGCATGAAGGAACACAACAACGGAATCAGCTCACCGATGAGATGAAAGACCACATTAGATGGTTGGAGGAAAATCACGTGCCCCCGAGACAGATTTAGAGCATAATCAACCATGAGTATGGAACTATGATCAATATGAAACAGATCTGTAATGAGACGACGAAGATAAGGCGGTTGAGATTGGGAAGCATGAACCCCATGCAATGGACGTTGACAGAAGCGTTAAAATTTGGGTACTTCACTACGTACCTCAGGGATGCCAAGACTGTGTCACTCATCTCTTCATCCACATGCGGAGTCACTTCAAATGTTGCACGCATGGTATTTCGTCATCTTGATTGACTCCACGTACAAGACAAACGTGTACACCAAGACGGTGGTTCAGTTTGTAGGTGTGACGCCGGTTAAGAAGAACTTCCACATTGGGTTGGCACTTGTGGAATATGAAACAAAGGAGTCATACGCTTGGGCATTGAGTTAGTTGAGAATCGTTCTTGGTGGTCGAGTGTTGGATGCCTTTGTTACTGATTAGGAGATAGGTTTTGGGGTTGCACTACAAGAAATATTCCCTTCTTTGGCACATTTACTTTGTGTATGTCACATGAAGAGGAACATCAAGGAAAAGGTGACCAAGTGGTACGATAGAGAGACTACTAAGAAGTTCGTAGCCTGTCCGTGGGACAAGTTCTGAATGAGAACTAGTCGAATGTGTTTCACGGTGGCACTATTTAGCAGAAGATGACTGGAGTACAGAGCTGGTACAATACCAGACATCATAATGGCTCCCTTACAAGCAGAAGTGGGCGCGTTGCTACACGAACAAGGTGTTCCATCTCGGCAACACAAGCACAAATAGGGTGGAATCGTCTTATTCCTCCTTGAAGGCTTTGTTGCACACCTCGATTAGCAAGGCTGGCAGACGTTTTCGTGCATACCATGAACTTATGATAGTCAAGTGCTACAGATAAGGAAGTTGCTGGAAAACTCACAGATGAAGGTACGTACCTGACTTTTTGGTTTAGTTTACGACGTTCTCACATCGTGTTTATCGATTTATGTTATTTATTTGCAATCGTTTATGTTTTGGGAGAAACCATATGGGAAGTTGAACATGGAGGTTAGCTTATGAATGATTCAGATACTAGTTGAAGATCGCAAACAAGTTATGCAATGTATATGTCTGTTGCAAACTACTAAGGGGTTGTCTTGCAGATGTGAAGTTTGGCGATGTATAGAGGAGGACAGGTTGTTGTACAAAAGACACCTACATCACTTTTGGGGCTAGGTTGGACTACACGAAACCCTCCCCCCCCCCCCCCCCCCCCCCCCCCCCCCCGACCGTGCTAAGTGGGAAGATGACGCTCGTGCTGAGCGTAACGTTTGGCGTGAAATTGTTGAGGAAGTCGAGAGTTCAGGAGAAGGAGTAGTTCGATCATACACGAGAATCCTCTAGTCCCGGCTACATCCAAAGGCTGAGGGTGTTCAGGTTGACAAAGACATCTGATATTCTGAAAGGTAGGCCACCTAGACGGAAGAATACAACTGAACCGTCATGGTGGGAAAATATCAAATCAGCAACATCACGTCGTAAGCAAACAAGTAAGTATTATTTGTGATTTAATTATTTATTTGTCACTCTCTTTCACTTTTGTGTATATATATGTTAACGGTTATGATGAAACAGGTAGTACCCCCTGGTAGGTCATACACCAAGATTCCCATATAGAGATTACTTCCCCGAGAGTGTCAAAGAACTATTCAGAGATTGGTTTAACCCCGGGAGAGATGTAAGCTGTGGATTTCGCATGATATCACACATTGTTTACGGAAACCAAGAAAGGTACCGAGAGAGTGTACAAGAGCTTTGGGACTTTGTGTCAACTGGATGGTATTTCGGCTGTACTCTATCTGTCGGCCTAGACGCAAACTCTAGCGTGAGAACCGCATCTGGAAACGTCTATCGGTACACATAATATCGAATGACACGGGTCGAATTGTGCGGCTAGATGAAGTAGAATGTGTGACTGACTCCATTGTACAAGGACACCAAGCCTCACTGTCAAAATCGAGTAAACGGGAAGGAAGCCACTCGACGTGGGGGTGGGTCATCCCATCTTGAAGCGCACGTAGCATCTGTAGCCTCGCATCATCATCCTCTGCTCTCTCAACGATCCTAGGTCCATCCCACCTCCCAAAAAGTGCCTCTCTACTCAAACGTGCGGTAAGGGACGACCTACGACGCAAGCTCGGAAAGTACTCGTAGATCCACGACTACAGCAAAGTCAGGCCACCCGACAGGGACGTAGAAACCGCCCGAGAGGCAACCCTGAGCTGCATGTACAGATAAGCAAGTGTAGCCACATCCCAACTGTACGTCCTAGTCATCTGAAAATCTCTCACACCCTCAAAGACCCCAATACAAACACGATTCTGACTGCGGTTTGTAAAAACAATGGAGCCCAAAGAACGCCATGAGGTAGCATCGTCAAGCTAACCTGAATCGGCAGCGTCCATTACCTGGTCTAGACGAAAACCACTTGATGCATAGCATTTGACCCTGATGTTCATCCTCTACAACGTTAAGCATTGATGCAAGCTGTGACACATAATTCGTCTCACCGTTTGAACAAAGCTTGGTGCCTCGTATGGGAATCCGAAGTAAGTATAGTACATTGTGCAACGTGATCCTCGTCTCTCTGAACGGCATGTGTAAGGTGTTGGTGACTGGCTGCCACCTCTCAACAAACACCAACAATAGCAGAAGATCCAACCCCCACGACATAAAGGGACCGAAACGACATAAGGGGACCAAAGCGAGACAACCCAGAGGCCACTGGAACCTCTCCAACTTACAAAACCTTGACTTCGCAAGGCGGAGCCTGAACTGAGGTGCCGGCCTCGAGTCCAAAACGCACGTCTAGAGGCAATGGGTTATGTGGCTTCCAAAAATAAGGATCAGAGTAGGGATCCATGGCCCACCAAGTGTCGGACGAGTACACATCCATTCCTTACCAATGTTGCTGGACTGGACCCTCATAGAACGCCCAGCTTTGCCATGTCTAAGGCCCGCATTAGAAGAACCCTACGATCCACGAGATGCCCTGCTACCTACTCGTAGTGGAGCGTCCGTACCCCTCCCTGCTGGTCTCTTCCGCGAAGCACTGTCAAATAAGAAGGGGTGAAACGAGGTATCACAATCATCATCCTTCGCACCGTCACCGCTCGACGGGATCTGCTTATCGTTCCGTCTGAGTCATCTCAAATGGTATTAATGTCATCGCTCAAATCCACTGGCTGGAAAGCAAAAATCTCATCAACCGTCAGCTCTATCCTAGCATACTGCAGCTCGGGGTGCATATATCGATCCGGGAATCTAAAACTGTGCAATCGACTGACCAACACCCCCTAACTTAAATTTTTTCCCTTCCCTTTTCTTCCGTTTTCTTTTCGAGTTGAGGGAAAAATTACACGGTCCATAAACCGCGGCAACGAACCACCACGACCTTGCTCCGGCATTGCTTCGAACTATATATGCAATTTAAAACGTAATTACTAATTAGAAACTAACACTTTTCGTAAATTTCAAACGACTAGTGAATTTGAGATTTATAACTAATTCACCAAAATTATGATGACTAATTAGTAATTTACCTCGTATTCAGTTACCACATATTTAATTACTAATTCACCTAAGCTAAATCATACTAATTACATTCTAATCCTAAAATATAATAATTTCAAATGGAAAATTTGTATTTACTATTTTACCTTAATTATCATGATTAATTACTAATTAAACAGTATTATTTAAATAAATATTCAATTACCAAATATCTAATCATCAAATATAATAATTATTACAAAATTTAATTTCCAAATTAAATAAATATTTAATTACCAAGTATTCAATTATCAGATATTTAATTACAAAATATATAATTACAGAATATTAATTATCATCACTTATAACTAATTTCAAAGTACTAATTCACTAAACTAAATCACACTAATTAAATTTTAATTATAAAAACATAATAATTAATAACATCACAGTCGCCATTGAATGGCGACTACAGCGCAGCCACCGTCGCCATTCAACGGCGTCGGCAACGAAACACGGTCGCCATTGAATGCTGACGGTGTTTCGTGGTCGGCGCCTTGCGACGTCGGTTGTGTTGTAGTGGCCATTTAATGGCGACTGTTTGATTTTTTTAGGGTTTCGTATCTTAACGACGGTGTGGACATGCGGTGTGGCTTGGGTCGGATCTGTCAACAGAGAAAGGAAACGGTAGCGGCGACGCAGATTGGACTTTCCAGCGGCGGCTGGGGAGGCGGGGGCGAGCAGCGATCGGCGGGGCGGCGGCGGTGGCGAGCGGTGGTGGCCCGACTGTTAGAGAAAAAGTTTGTTTTTTCAGAGAGTTTCGAGTTTCGAGTTAGGTAGTGTATTTAATTCGACTTACGTTATGTGTGTATTTAAGCATTAAGTTCGAAGGGCATTCACGTTAATTTACACAGTGAATTCAAATGTTAGGGCATTTTCTAGTAAAAGTCAGGGCATCATATAGCAATCCCTTTATTTAGGGGAGAGCCAATTAATGTATGGGAGTAAATTCTAGAAGAAGCCAATCACAACCACCCATTATATATAGGGAACCCGCTTAATCGAAAAGTATACGAACGTATGATTTTCGATGTCGGGGGTATCTTGGATATGTTTTGAAAAATTGGGAGTGTTTTTAATGCTGATTTTACGTGTCCTTTCACAATTGTAGAGGAGGAGAGAGAGTCATAAAGTGTTCTGACTCTAGAAAGAGTATGTTCGTATTTGTTATGCACAAATTGAATATCAATATTTATTGATTCATATGTTAAGTACCAATACATTTATTTGTTTGTATCCAGAAACCCACGAGAAAATATGTTTGTATCTTGTAAGCATACGAGAGAATATTAAGAAATAAAATATAAAATAAAAACAAATATTATAAATACCTACCACTCATATCGTTCTCTTTCTAATTCCAAATTTTTAGATTCAAATTTTCTTCCACGTCTCTTTCTAGTTTCCCCTCATTTCTCTCAATTTTTTTGAATGAATGCTAGATCTGAATTCGTTTTTTACTCTTCAAGATGGATCTTTACATAAGAAAAACACTAGAAGAGTATAAACAAACCTAAAAAATGTGTGTTATGTCCATTTTTTGCTCTTGTTTTTTCATGTTCTTCGAGTTCTTATGGTTTTGTTTGATCTGAGTTTTTCTCTCTCAATTTCTATGAATGGATGATCAATTTAGGTTCGTTTTGACGAATCTTTGCACGAAGAAACACAAATTTCGAAAAGGTCGGTGAGCTCTCTTTTATCCGCGTGTTCTTCGCGTTCTTGTGGCAGTACGTTTGTTTCACTACCTCATACGAATGTTTTGTTGACGTCACCTAAAAGAATGCATGACATGGTAATTCATTTGTTTTCACTTGCCGATACGGACGTTCAGTTCACGACCCATTGGGAAGGACGTAGGCGTTGGTGCTACGTATGTTTTCATTGTCTTATACGAACGTATAGATATTTGTGAGTTTGTTTATATATATCTTATGGGTTCTTTGTGTTCTTCATGTCTCTTGTGTTCTTTATGAATTCACAAGAAAGTACTGATACAACACGAACATATAGATAGCTCATACTTTTGTATGTGTTATATATGTTTACAGATACGAACATATGATTATATTGATAAGTTCGTATGTTTCGCCCATTCGAACCTACGAACTCATTAAAACGTTCATGTGTTTGAGTTCTTCATCCCCTTTATGTTCTTGAAGAACTCCTACGTTTGTACCGATAAAACTTATATACCTAATGCGTTTATATCTAACAAGTTTTTATGTTTTTTCCATGTTACAAGAGTACCCAATAGAGACGACGTATTGTGTTTAGAGAATTTTAAATGGTTGTTTTGATGAATGTACAGGGTATATTCATGAATTTATAACTTGATGTATCAATTTTGATGACATTTCATTGTTTCATCATGTTATATTCAGATATGAAATATGTATATTTTTCCGAATGTATAAATTTAAGGAAAATTCATAGTTAATGTCAACAATCTATACGTTTGTTAGTTTTATCACTAGAAGACATATGAAATCATCATAATATACAAAAATGATATGGAATAATTTAAAACATGAATAACACGAACTTTCGTATAAACTGCGAATTCATATGCTCGTACATTTCGTATGGATAACACGAACTTCCATATAATGCAACCTACACGTTTGTACATATACTTTCCTATGATCTATAAGTTCATTTACTTCATCAAAACATATGATTTACACTAACTTTTGCATATATACATTCATACTTTCCAAAATTACGTTCGTATGTATAACACGATCTTTTGCATGGATAATACGAACTTTCGTATAGCACAAATACAAACTTCCGAATGAATACAAAGTACAAAATTATTAATTAAAATTTTACTTCAAAAATCATCAAGACTGATCTTGTTGGATTTGTCTTTGAATAACAAACATTTTGATACAAAAAACAGTAAAATTATATTTAAGATACAATATTTAAGTGAGTTTAATTATAAAAACTAAGAGAAAATATTAATATTTGTTTATTAATTAAATCTCACATCATTTATCACCACAATATACAAACTACCCCTAAGAACCTAAAACATAGAAATTTCAGCCTAAAATTCCAGACTCCAATTTGTTTTTAAATAACGTAACGCCCTATGATTAGCTTCAACTCTAATTTCAGCCTAAAATTACTTCGGTGGCTTATTTATTTTTGTAATATGTATGTATCCAAAAGAAAGGAGCAGTGGGGATAGACAGAGCATCGGAGGAGAGCTGACGTTAATAAAAATACCAAACTAACCCACAGAAAAGGAAGAGAGAGAAAAACGAGAGTGGGAGAGACAGTGTCCGACTGGTGGTCAAAGCTTTAGACAACTGCAGTTCTCCGTCTAGGGTTTCTTTTTTGTTTTCTGAGCCGCGGTGGTGGTGCTGGAAGAAGCTTAGTGTATCAGCGCAGCTTCATGTTAACCGGTAAATGTTAGAGGAGGTGTCAGTTCTCTTCATTTCATATGTGATAAAGTTACTGGTCCGGATACTCGTTTCTGCTGATTCCGTTTGGTTAGGCTTGAATTTGCTTGATCGGGCTTGGAATCGAAGTTACAACTTTTGTTCTTCTTTTTAGCCTTGAATTCTCCTTCCTCCGTAGATAAATGCAGTAGTAATTTCTCTCTTGCTCTTAGTGCTGCCTCGTGTTTAAAGCTCCGTTACTTCGTCTACTATCTGGCACTGGCGAGGCTGGCTGGCTGGATTCCGGTTGTCTTTTTTCTATGCGGGAAGAGAAATGGTGGATCTGCTTCGGGAGTATAGGATGTGAACTCCCTAATATCACCAAGTAGCTAAAGAATATGATTTTTGTGCCTTGTGTAACGATATACATAAATTTTGCTTTATGGATTTTTGGGCTAGATCCCTCTGATTCCGGTATGCTTTATAAGTAGATGTTGGAGTTTGTCTTTCTTAAGTTCGATTCAGAGCCTACCTGAAAAAGGGAAAAAAATGGAAGGAAGCTCGATATGTGTCTACTTATGTAGGCTTTTTGTAGTAGACAGAAGCTTTATCGTTTTGATTTACATTTTCATCGAATGATTTTTGTTTGTCACTGTAGTTAGAAATCCTGGTTCATTACCTTCTCATTTTTGTGTAGGTACATGGCTTGAGTTATTTAAGCTAAGAAGACAAGTAGCTTCTTTTTTCTGGATTAAGTTATAATGGAATCTGCTGTTATGGCTACTGCTTCAACCGTTGGAAAAACAAGCACTGATGAAATGCTAGTTGACAAACTCCCTGGAGAAATCAATGACATGAAAATCAAGGATGAGAAGGTTGAAACCCATACTTTCACATAACTTCTGAATGGATTCTGTATCCTGTTTCTTTCACTCGTCTTGGTGCCTTTTCAATCTTGAAACTCTTTTCTGATTGATTGGCTTTTTTTGTGGCAGGAAATGGAACCAACTATGGTAGATGGAAATGGAACTGAGACTGGCCATATCATCGTAACAACAATTGGGGGTAGAAATGGCCAACCTAAACAGGTAAATTTCCTAGAAATATTTTTAAACCTTGTTATGCCTATCTGGTTCTGCTACAGCTTTTCTTTTGAGCTTGTAAATATCATCATCCTATCTATTCTGGATACTGGTTATTCTTATTGTACCTTCCTGTTAATGATGTATTCCTATTTCATCTGATCGATTGTCTACATGCTATTGTTTATTAAATGACAAATTCACTTTTTTCTGTAATGTAGACCATAAGTTACATGGCAGAAAGAGTTGTTGGGCAGGGATCATTTGGACTTGTATTTCAGGTACTCTTGTTTGGATTCTTCACATTTTTAATAATCATCTTTGGTGAACTGCTCCTACTTGACCATGTTTCACACTCATTTTCTGCCATCTTATCTTATAGGCCAAGTGCCTTGAAACAGGAGAAACGGTTGCCATTAAAAAGGTGTTGCAGGATAAACGTTATAAGAACAGGGAGCTGCAAACCATGCGCCTTCTTGATCACCCCAATGTAGTTTCGCTCAAGCACTGCTTCTTCTCTACGACAGATAAAGATGAGCTGTACCTAAATTTGGTGCTTGAATATGTACCCGAGACTATTTACCGCGTTTCAAAACATTACAGCAAAGCAAATCAAAAGATGCCTATAATCTACGTCAAGCTCTATACTTATCAGGTTATATTCCCTATTTCCTTGTGTTCTTGCTCTTAAAAATATGAGCACCTTGAATTTGGAGTTTCAAGTTAATAGTAACCCTTGCCCATTATTTGAGACATGCTTCCACGTGTTTGCTGTTTAATATGGGTGGTTGTTGATTTGATAAACATGACTCCTTATGGCTTTTGTGCTTTCTGAAATGACGAAGCATGCTGATACAGGAATCATTTTGTTTTTGGTTTTTATGAATTTCGTGGAGCAGATATGCAGAGCTTTGGCATACATTCATGGACTTGGAGTATGCCACAGAGACATCAAGCCTCAAAATCTTCTGGTTTGTCTCTAAATTTTATTCTCCTTGATTTGTAAACATAGTATAATAAAGAAATCTGTGATTGCAGGTTAATCCACATACCCATCAGGTCAAGTTGTGTGATTTTGGAAGTGCAAAAGTTCTGGTATAGTTCATTTTCCACTATGATACTTTTTAATTATATTTCGAATACTCGTAACATTCCATGTCATGAACATTAAGTCAGTGCGTGAAGTTATATGGAGCGTTTGTTGAGACTTGAAATTACATATGATATTCAAATGGTCATGAATTCTCATTTCCATCTAACAAGAATTCGGGTTATGGACCCTCGGGTTTGCTTCTTTTCCACATCCTGCTCTTTTAAACATGTTTTGAAGTTTCTAACCAGTGATTTTTTATAGGTGAAAGGCGAGCCAAACATATCATATATATGTTCTCGATATTATCGAGCACCTGAACTTATATTCGGCGCTACAGAATACACCAGTGCAATTGACATATGGTCTGTGGGATGTGTCCTTGCTGAGTTGCTTCTAGGACAGGTACTCTACGTTCCTGTCAATTAACCTTTATCGTGTTGGTATAAATAGCAACTTGATTTATCCATTTCTTTCTGAAATGTGTAGCCTCTCTTCCCGGGAGAAAGTGGAGTTGATCAGCTCGTGGAGATTATAAAGGTAAAAGACAATGAGATGGATGTACTCCATTAGCTTCAATTTTACATCTGCTGCCCCTTAATCATTATGCTGATGTATAGGTACTTGGCACACCAACCCGTGAGGAAATCAAATGTATGAATCCAAATTACACAGAATTCAAGTTCCCTCAGATCAAGGCCCATCCTTGGCACAAAGTTAGTTGTCACCCTTTTTTCTCTTGACGGTCTTGCTTTGTGTTTGCATTATTCTCCTCCTGGTTCTTACATGGCCATACAAATGTGGCGAGCTGCAGATATTTCACAAGCGTATGCCTCCTGAAGCAGTAGATCTGGTCTCCAGGCTTCTCCAATACTCACCAAATCTAAGATGCACTGCGGTAAGTTTTCTTAGTTATGTGCTTGGACGTAAGGATGACATTATGAGGGACATTAGTTACCAATCATATGGCAACAATGCAGGTAGAAGCTCTGGTTCATCCATTCTTTGGCGAACTCCGCGATGCAAATGCTAGACTGCCAAGCGGACGCCACATGCCTCCACTATTCACCTTTAAAACGCACGGTTTGTAAACCTCTCTGCACTTCTTCTATCTGTATGTTTTTCCGCAGAAAGATGTGAATTTGTGGTGACTGGTATTTGCAGAACTGAAAGGTGCAAACATGGAGCTTGTGTCTCGACTGGTTCCAGAGCATGCCCGGAAACAATGTCCTTTCCTAGGTCTCTAGTATACCCTTCTACTGGGAATTTGTCGCTTTTGAAAAATTAACCACCAAACAAGAGAGACACAAGTGTGTATTTATGTAGATGGTTTGAAGTCGTGAAGACTGTTACTATGATTTTGGAAGCCTAACATATCATGTTGTCTATGTCTCTAACTATATATATTTTGTACTGGACAAGAAACCGTTGCGTTTACTATGTTGAATCTACCTAGCTAATTGAGATCCTCTTGCGGGTAAGCGTTATAGCCCCAAACATGCATTGGCCACTCTTTCATCCCCATGTGAAGATGTCATTTTCCTTTTCCTTTGTTTCTCGTTGAGCAATGCTAAAGAAGATGTCTTCGACGAATTTCATTGTAAATGCTGCAACAGACTTGGAAGTGGTTGATATCGTAGATGAAATTCAAACGAGAAAGGACTAGGAACGTACTAACTAATATTGAATGCCGTTAACATTCAATATGGAAGCACAGGCGCAAGCGATAGGGAAGCTAGCTGCTACGTTCATCCTAAATGCATATCGTACCATTGCTAGCTAAAACTCAACAGAATGATTGCCCTCCCTCTCCATACATATGGATGATCTTGATCTCTTCAATAATCCTTGAAATTGTTTCACTGTCGTAAGGTGCTTGTGGCTAGATTGTTCTTGATGGCAAAGTAAACAGATAGCACAATGGGGGATGAGCTGCACATGTACTCTTTCTATCTAATATCCTCCATCCCGAGCTGTATCAAATAGTCTCATTCTTTGAGCATTCAAAGCAGGCAAGCTCAGTTGCACGGTTAGCAATCGCAAATAGAAGTAAGGTTTTACTTCAATGGAGAGCTAAGATGATCAACAAACGACACAAAATACAACAACTTGCACAAGGTATAGCATTATTGGGACCCTGTCCATACGCCCCAAATTCAATTACCATTCTGATCGCGAACCACAGCAAGTACAATCTTCCAATGCAACAATAACAAACATAGAGCAAGAGGCCGAGTACTAGGAGAAACGACTCAATTTTTTATTAGACAACTCAGTTGTGGATAACGATCTAGGAAGAAGACGATGCAACAATAGCTCCTGCTTCAGTCAGAAGAGGAACCAACTTCCCTGCCTTGTTCAGCGCAATTGTATCTGCCCAAAACGTCAACTCTAATGTCAAGCAAGCCCATAAAAACAAGAACCAGCTAGCTTGGTGTCGATACTTACCGTCGCAGCCACCAATGTGCTTGCCACCAATGAAAACATTAGGCACTGTCTTCTGTCCTGTCCACTGCCCCAATGCTGCTTGGATATCAGCTCCATCACCTGAAAAAACAATCGGTTCAGTTCTTGCTTAGGAAAATGCTACGCTAGGTAGGACAGAAAAGAAGAATCCACCAAATACAAAACTGAGAGATCATTCAGGAAACAAGGCCAAAATCAGGCGACTAAACCTAAGAGATGCAGTAGCAAGAACAGGAGAATTCGCTGCATAATTAATTCCATGTCATACACAAAAACCTAACATGTCGAATCCCAAAACACATATGCGAAGTTGCGAAGGAAGAAGGAAAGATACGCACTCTCTCTATCCAACTCCACGGCCTTGTAAGCAGCTCCAAGCTGATCAAACAGCTTCTTCACCGACGTACAGTAAGGACAGTAGGACTTGCTGCAAAGACGCGGAAATTCAATCGATCGAGAACATAATAAAATCCAAATCAATCGAAGAGAAGAGAATAAGAAAAAATCACAGCGCAGCGGGAAAGGAACCTGAAAACAACGACGGCGTTGGAGGAAACGAGATCCTTAGCCTTAGACATGGCCATGTTTCTGTTGGCTGCTACGGGGTTTTGATGGTGAGAATCTGGTTTAATGGGGTTTTGTTTGCGGTAACTGAAGATTTGGTTTATATAGGTGAGTGATGTGCACACACATATTGTTGTACCATATGAGTTGTGCACAAAGTTTTATACAAAGCACAAATTGTATTCACTTTATACGGTGTATAGTGTACAAACTACCTAGAAACTATATATGCTTTGTAGAAATTGTGTACAAAACCTATATACAATTTATATGAACGGTATAATGTGTAGCGAGATATTAGACATTTGAATTGGTATTTGGTTTGACAGGGGACGGTATTTGGTTTGACAGGAGATTAGCGTTCCCTGTTCTTTCTGACTCGTTAAACTCCTCAGATCGTGTAAATAAATTAGATAAGAAAAATACGAAATGCACCATAAAAACAAAATCCATCACAAAGGAACAAATTCACTAGACCTGGCAATTTGGGCGAGTCGGGTCAAGTTTGGCGGGTCGCTTTGGGTTATAGGTTGTTTTGGGTTGGGTCATTCGGGTCATGATTTGCTATTTTTGAAAATTGACCCTAATCCTAAGATTTCAGGTTGGGTTGCTGGTCATCTCGGATTGCAACCGCTTTCAGTGATAACAAAATTATAATCATCATTGCGATAAAATTATTAAGATAAATATACTAAAATTTGACTAATTCAATTATAACTAATAAATGAAGATAATAAGAAATAGAAATAAGGATATAATAGTTTATAGTGAATAAAATAAACATATATAGAAAATATAAGTTAACGATGTTATTTATGCACAACACATTTGCATGATGTTGAGAGGATACACAAATTAAATATTCGTCATTTTATTGTTCTTTCAAAAAAATTATACAACATAATCAATAATGTTGTTGAGTACATAGATCAATAATTTTTAAGAACATTTCACACGATGTATATTAAATGTAATATTATGTGATATTCATGAATTATGTAATATATAATAAAATAAAATAAAAAATATATATTACAAAAAAAAAAAATCCATAAATCATAAATACGACTACATATTAAAATTTTACGACTACAACTTAACTTAACCAAAAAAAAGTACGACTACATATTAAAATATTAAATATAGTAATTTTAATATGCAACATTTGATGTTTCGGGTCAAGTCAACCCTAAATCCGATCCTAATCCACCCAAAACATTATCGGCTTACTGGATTCTGGTTATTTTCGGGTGCTAAAATAGCAAACCCAACCCTAATCTTTCGAGCTGGTTCGGGTTGGATGAACGGATTGCGTCCTAAATTGCCAAGTCTAAAATTCACTAATAATCAGCTGCTGTATAAAATCACTAATGGAAAGTTACCACTAATTGTTTCTTCACTGTTAGATTTGTGAAAGGACCTCAGTTCCAGAGCACGACCAGCAACAAATCGAGAACTAACTCGACTTATTAATTGTTATTGCAGACAGAAATGAGCTTTCCAACTCCAAAGTATGCAAATATTTGTCCTGTGCGAGTGCGAATCTATAGTCCCCGTTTTCCATGGCTGGCTGGCTGGCTGGATGGACTCCATGTTTCAAACTGCTGTCGCTTTCGGAGCTTCGACTCCAGATTTTGTGCAACGGAGTCAATAAACTCTTCTGTGTTCAAGTAAAGTTCCCTCGATACCCTGCACCATATCAGCATCAACGGCAAAGCTCATCATCACTCGAAAATTAGACACGCACAATCACGATTCAGATATTAATTCTGGAACTATGAACACGAATAACTAATCAAATATATCAATTGATGATTGTTGGCATGCAAAATTTTTCAAAGATAGACTGAATGCATCAATCAGACATTTACTCTGCTCAAATCTCGACTTGTGTTTTTCAGAGTATTATTTCCAATAGCTTAGCTAAAGGAGGACGAGCATATAACCAAAACACGTTACGTGAAATACGATTTTTTATTCCCTGGCAACCTGGAAAGCAAATGTGCTCCTTCATCTCTTCAATTCCCGCCAACGAGTAACTAATACTGGATCTGATTCTTCCAACCCACATTAAGAAGGGAATCCGAGTCTTATCTTCAATATTCAGTATTTCAAATCTTAGACATTTGATGCAAAATTTGCGCCTTTATTTCATCAAGCTGGTTTCTATAGCTTCAACTCTCCCGTAATATATTATAATGCAAAGTATCCTTCCTCTCAACATAACTTTGCAAGAGATCTACTTACTTGGAGCTGTGGACCAATATGGCCAGATCCTTGGTCATTTTTCATGATTCTACTGTTTCAACGCATGAAGCCTCCAACTTTTGAACAAAATCAAGCAGCTTTTCGTTCTTATCCAGTTTTCCCCTACAATGATGCATCACAAAGGATTAAAACTTAAAATAATTTGGACAACCATGCTCATATGCTGCTATAACCAGTACACAGAGGTCCCCTCCGAGGCTTGATTGCATCAATGGTCTCATGAAACCATGGATCTTAATAAGATGAAAAATATGGCTGAAGAATCTAGACTCCAAACAAAAGGAAGAAGATTACCTATGTTCTAATCCTCGTGACCATGCAAAAATCGAAGCAATACTGTTGGTGCTGGTTTCTTGACCTTTCTGATGTAATCTGTAATGCCTGGTTGACATACAAATGGAATCATATAAAAAAGGAAAAATTGATGGCTTACTACACACCAGCACGGATGTCATAAGACCCAATGAGCCAAATCCTACAAATGGTTGGCACCAACAAGAAGTAAGTCCATCGGCCACTCTTTCACTTGGTACCCAATCTTCTGCTATGCCGTCCATTTAAAAGAAAGGGAGATGTATTTGTAAATTCTGAGAGCTGGAATGAGAGAATATGAAACCCTGCGCAAGTAAATCACTTTGGACATCTCCGTCGTAATTTTTGCAAGCCCAGACATATCCACCTTCACTTTTCATCGCATAAGCGACCATGTCATCTATTAGCCGATGCTCATACCTGCAGAACAAAAGTACTTGCTTGTAGTCCGTTTTTAATGACTAATAACAAGAAGCAAAAACACAGTAAATTTTCATGCATACCAAATAGAATGTTCTTCAAACATGTTCCTCCAGTTCTGCTTGTAAACATCCTGGAAAATGTCCTTAAACCTGAAATAGTGTTGTTAAGATAAGCATTCATGGTTTCTTCCTTTCTCAAAAGGGAGGGGGAGGGGGGGAATAAGAGAAAAGCATTTGGCACAAGTCATTTAGTGTAGGAGTCACTTACCTGCCATCGTACTTTTTAAGAATTGTGTTTTTGGTACTCAAGTATAGAGGCCATTTCTTTGCAAACGCCATTGCCATGGACGACTCAGCAAAAGCTTGAATAGACTACACATACACCGAGATTAGGCCAATGTTTAAGTTTCTATACATTTATATATAAAAAATAGCATTAAGTTTAACAAACCTCGTCAACATTATACATTGCCAATGCCACACCAGGACCTTTAAAATCATGAACATCAAGCTCCATCGGGGTATCACCGCCTTCTGGGACTGAGAATTATGAAGTAAGAATTGGTATGCAAAATAAGCATCATGAAGAGGAGTATTCATTTCACCTTACTTAAGCAACAATGTCAAAAGAAGCCATACCAAAAACCATTTTCAGCTTTCCAGGTCCTTTTATAACAGCGTCAGTGGCACGGTACTGATCTCCAAAGGCATGCCTACCAATGCATATTGGTTTCTTCCAACCTGTTGACTGATTTGTAAGCACCGGCACTATTGCCATATCATTTACAAATGTAGTAGGCAAAAGTTCCAATGTTACCGGCAACAATTCTTGGGATGTTGCGGCAGATAATTGGTTCACGAAAGACAGTACCTAGAAAGACAAAGATATACTCCAGTTAGGATCAATGAGAAAAGAAAAGTGGCAATCAGAAATATTCTTGCATTACCAACTGTAACCATTATGTCCAAGACTTTGTATCAAGGAGAATCACGCAAAAGGTAACTACAATTCAAATCACTCAAAAACTACCACAAAGTGAGATAAGACAACCAAGGTGAACCAGTATATATACCATACTAATCCAAAACCATTATCAACAGAGTCAACAGAATCAAAAGAAAAACAAACCCAGTACCAGCAAAATTATTATTCATATGACCCATAAAAGACCTTCAATCTATAAAAAAAACATCGTATGGCAGGGGCTGTGCTTAAATTGAGTGAATCTTGACAGCATACACCAGATCCCAAAGGCTCCAATGGGCTAGATGGATGCATACTAAAAGCTAAGAGCTTTTCCCATCAGGATTCCTAAATAACATACACTAAATACTTTAAATGGTGATAGCATACTCCAGAGCTCAATGGCTTCAATGGACTAGATGGATGTATATTATAAGCTAAGAGATTTAACCACCAGGATCCCTAGATACTAACACTAAATAGAGACACCAAGCCAAACCGAACAAAAGCATTCCAATTTCAAAATGAAAATTATAAGCACATGTAGCATTGTCTATATGATGAACTTATAGCAGTAGCAACATTGAATCGTAAATCCTCGCATCTGAGGCGGCCCCTAAACATAAGGGTATTTATGATCAAGCATGGCCAACCAATGTTAAACCACGATAAATTTGTTTTTGCATCATTCAAACAGTTGCGCTTCAGAAACAAAAGTGGTAAATCCATCCAAAACAAACCATCTAAGATGTTGCGAATTGTGCCATTAGGACTCCTCCACATGGACTTAAGGCCGAACTCCTTTACTCTAGTCTCATCTGCATAGAAGATAGAAAATATGAGTATATTCCTAACCATCTTTAATAGATACTGGAGAAAATAAAGAGCATTCCTGAACTAGCAAGAAAATCTCAAGTATATAAGCCTCTTTATCAAAGATAACAACCTAACGTTTTTCAGCAAAAATACAGAAACTTACAGGATTCCGCAAAACAACAGCAGCAAAAATACAGAAACTTATAGGATTCCGCAAAACAACAGCAGCAAAAATACAGAAACTTATAGGATTCCGCAAAACAACAGCAAAACCAAAACAATATGAAAAGACGAAAACTAACCAGGAGTAATAGTAGCACATTTAACAGCAACATTGTACCTGCAAAGAAAAGGGAAAGTGTTCGATGAGAGTAGACTTCAAATGCTTCAGCAGAATTATAACCTTGACGTTTTCTGTCGTTCCTAGAGAGCTACACAACCATCAGCCACTACATGTAGAACACATACAAATCTACCAAATGGAACTCAACCATTGTCGATTGACCTCATTCTATACGAAAATGAAAATGACGGATAGTAACGAACATGGCAATAGTCCAATTAAGGTGGTTGAAATGGGCAATATCCATAAAGTTAGACACATGAAACTCACTTGAGGGTGGCTTGGGCACTTTCTACGGTGACTTTATCATCAGTAGCATCACGATTCGTTATTCCCAAGTCAAAATACTTGATATCCAAGTCGAGATAAGGGAATATAAGCTAAAACGTGGTCGAAACATCAAAGTGATTATATTTGTCAGTTTAACGCAAGTAAGAAATGCTCAGTTCTCCCGAAGTGTTTTGGCCTGTGAGATGATTAGATGAAAAGTGAAAACTAACAAAAAGTAGGATCAACTTTAAAACAAAAGTTCAACATCACCTTTTCTTTAATTGTTTTCCAGATGATCCTGGTCATTTCATCACCTAATCGCCGAACAAACAAATAGAGAATGATATGACTAACCGATCAAATTCATTTCTAAACACTTGTCAAATCCATGGCGAGCAGGGTTTTGGACGGGTTTTACCGTCCATTTCAACAATCGGATTTTGAACTTTGACTCGATCGGAATTGGAAGCAGAAGCAGAGCAACGAAGCGAAATGGCGCGAACTAGCGGAGAGCTGAAACTAATGACACTTTCCCCGACGGTTCCAGCTCCTCCTTTTCCTCTGCCACTTAAGAACGTAGAACCCGAAGAGAATGAGAAACTAGGGTTTCTCAGGGCTAGAGAAGACTTGGAAGACGACAACATCGCTGCAGCGTCTGACATGACGGCCGGTCGGAGTCTGGAGAGAGCGAGTCCGTTTAGCATTCAGGCGAAGAGTGGAAATTCTTGCGTTTTGGGAAGATGTCTTCGACGCTGCTTTTCTTGAATAGTCCGGCGCTTCTCTAAAAACTAATAGCATTATTAAACGAGGCCCTGAAATTCGAATTAAACGACGCCCTACATTCGTTATAGATTTAAACGTCCATTTCGTAAAAATGAAAAAAGTACTATTTCGATCCAAAAAACTCTTATTTATTATGTTTTAGTATGTTTTTGTTTGTCGAAAACACTCTCGACGAACAACGAATCAAAATTCGAAAGGTATGAAATTCAGTTTTGAATCTGAAAAAAAAAACCAAACGGACGAACCGGACGGATCCGTCCGGTCAGACCAACCAGACGGACCATCGTTCCATCCGTTAAGTCTAACCAGACGGAACGGCGGTCCGTCTGGCTGGTCTGACCGACGGATTCGTCCGGTTCGTCCGTTTGGTTAATTTTTTTTTTAATTAAATTTTATAATTTTATAAGTTTTGTTGTTAATTGTATTAGGGTTTAGAGTTTAGGGTTTAGATTTTAGTGTTTTGTGTTTAAGATTTATAATTTAGCGTTTAGGCTTAGTGTTTAGGGTTTAGGGGTTTAGAATTTAAGGTTTAGAGTTTATGATTTAGGTTTAGGGTTTAGGGTTTAGGGTTTAGGGTTTAAATTTTATAATTTTTTAAATTTTGTTTAGGGTTTAGGGTTTAGGGTTTAAATTTTAAAATTTGTATAATTTTTTTTAGGGTTTAGGGTTTAGGGTTTAAATTTTATAATTTTTTAACATTTTGTTTAGGGTTTAGGGTTTAAATTTTAAAATTTTTATAATATTTTTTAGGGTTTAGGGTTTAAATTTTATAATTTTTTAAATTTTTTTTAGGATTTAGAGTTTTGTGTTTTGTTTTTAGGGTTTAGGTTTTATTGGTTAGGGTATAAGTTTAGGTGGTTTAGGGTTTAAATTTTTAAATTTCTGAAATTTTGTTGTTAATTGTATGTTTATTGATTAACTAATTTGGATCTTAAATATAGAGTTTATGCAAGCGACATGTCAACGAGTACCATGGTAATTGTTGGTCTAGTTTTTGTATCATCAATTCATAGGATATGTTAATTTGAGTGTTTTGATTCATTTCGGTGTTGACATTTTGTAGGAAATGGATGCCGGTGACGGAATAGATTATTCCGACTAGTTCTTATCGGATAATGTGTACGACAGTATCGGTGAAGCGGTCCAAGCAAAGAAAAAACGATTGCTTTGACGCTTAATTTCCATCTGATCAAAGGGTCAAATAAAAGCAACGATTCGGAGAAGGAGTGTCGGGTGTATCTTTACTGCTCACGGGGACCAGTTCGCAAGTCTGAGGGTTCCGATCCGCCGAAACGTACTACGAAGTCAAAGAAGTGTAATTGTCCATTCAGGCTTGCCGTCCGATCAAAGGTGGTAGATTGCGAGTGGAAGTATTTTATTGACGGAGTCGGAGACATAAAGAACCCTGACCGGCGAAGGGGTACCACAATCATCCTCTTATTCATTTCACTGAAGTAAGCACGGAAAGCAATCCGTTATCAGATGAGGCGAAACAAGATATTCGGGATATGGTGGTTGTTCACACACAACCGAATAAGATTAGGTATTCTTTGAATAAGAAGTTCAACACTCGTCATAATATGAATCAGATTTATAACGAGTCGTACAAGATTAGGAAGGAGAAATTAGATGGTTTGGATCCGATGGAGTGGACATTGGGTCAGGCTACAGGACTAGGTTATTTCGTCCAGTACTTAAATGATGATGATGACAGTCTTGTTCATCTGTTTCTTAGCCACCCCGAATGTGTCCAGATGGTTAGTTCATGGTATTTCGTGATAATTATTGACTCGACATACAACACCAACGCCTATAGGAAGCCAGTGATCCAGTTGGTTGGTGTGACTCCGGTGCGGAAGAACTTTAGCATCGGGTTTGCATTCGTTGATAACGAAAAAACTGAGTCTTATGTTTGGGTGTTGAAATGTCTGGACTTGATGCTGGGTAGGCGAAAACCCACTGCATTTGTCACTGATAAGGAGCGAGATCTGGCAACGGCTCTCCGCATCGTATTCCCACAGACTCCTCATTTACTATGCATCTGACACATGAAGAGGAATATCGAGGCAAAAATTAAGTACATCACGAGTAATACAGAAATGGCTGAGTGTTGTATGCACTAACAGATGCGGAGTTCTTCACGGAGTGGGAGGATATGGTTTTGAGTGACTGGGCTAACATCGGAGGATTGATGGAGTACTTGGGAAGCGAGTGGTTACCGTATAAGACTCAGTGGGCCCATTGCAACACCAATGAGGTTTTCCATATTGTGTGTACGAGTACGAACAGGGTGGAGTCGCAACACTCGTCCCTCAAAACATGGTACAACTCTTCCAATCAGGGACTTGATACACTATTTGAGGGATATCATGCATCGATCGAGGGTCAAGTCATCGAAGTGCAGCAGGTTATCGATGAATCACGAAGCAAGGTATCGTACTGTTTATATAAGTACTTAGTGAATCACTAGTTATTTTGGAATGTTTAACTTAACTAGCTTTTTGGTTTCGTGTAGACTCATCGTTTCTCGCATAGACGATCGTTTACGTATCTGAAAAATGAAGTCAGCCTCTGGGTATTGAGTTGGTGAACGAGTCGTTATCCAGTAAGGACCATTGTGATTGTGTGATCGAAACCTCGCACGGCCTTCCTTGCACTTGTAGTATCTATGGAGCGCGATGGGGTCGAGCTGAAACCATACCACCTCCACCACTTTTGGCGATCTTTGGAATACCGTCTTCTTGTAGACAGTGAGAAGTGGGAAGACCACGACTCTACAGATCACGCCATCGTCAGCGGAATGGTTCAGACAATTTGTGATAGAGGTGGCCCCGCTGTACGGGCCTTGACTTCACTGGTGCGGTCCCAGTATAAGCCAGAATCAGACGGAGTGAAGGAGCCGAAGAAGTCGGACGCGCCTAAAAGGCGGCCCCGTGCGCGAAAGACCGATGTGCGGCACCCTTCGTACCACGAGCATGCGAGTGCCCATTGCACCCCATCTAAGGGCAAAACCAAATCAGGTTTCTTACATGTTACATTATTCATTAAGTATCGTATTTATGCGAGGTTTCTAACATAAGTGTACCAAATAACAGGTAGCGGAACTGCGCAACCGGCTAAGTCAACCCCAAGCAAGTCTAAAACCTCAATTCCTAACAGAGGTGTGTAGTTTTTTGGGGGAAACTTTAACAGGCCTAGCGGGGGATGGAGGTGTATCCTGACATACGGGAATCCTAATCGGGGGAAAAGGCTCGGGGGTCTCGTAGATCTTCTGTTTTTTCTTCTTCTTATATGCTTCTCTCCTATTAGAAGCAGTAATCACCCGCTCAGCAAGTCGGTTCATAGTTTCCAACGACTTGCCCTTCCCTCGCATTTTCTGAATTTCATCAGTCTCTTCTTCGACAGGGTCGGTGCTATGCTGCTTACCTCCGCCTTTTGTCTTCGCCATTTTATTCAAAAACTATAATAAACGGAATTATCTAATTAATCACATACTTATAAAAAATCTAATCAATTAAATTAAGACTAATTATGAAAGTTCATCTAAACCCTAAACCCTAAAACCCTAAATTCACCTAAACCCTAAACCCTAAACTAAATTCATCTAAACCCTAAACAAAATTCATCTAAACCCTAAAACTCTAAATTCATCTAAACCCTAAACCTTCAACTATATTTAACCCTAAACTAAATTCATAAATTCATCTAAACCCTAAATCCTAAATTAAATTCATCTAAACCCTAACCCTAAACAAAATTCATCTAAACCCTAAAACTCTAAATTCATCTAAACCCTAAACCTTCAACTATATTCATCTAAACCCTAAACTAAATTCATAAATTCATCTAAACCCTAAATCCTAAATTAAATTCATCTAAACCCTAACCCTAAACAAAATTCATCTAAACCCTAAATTAAATCAAAATGAATCTAAATTAATCACAATTAAATAATTTTATTTAAAAAAAAAAAACAAAATTGGACCCGCCGTCCGTCTGGTCCCTTTAATTATTATTATTTGTTTTAAAAAATCAATTATATAGCTGAAATTAGGGTTACCTGATCGAAAGTCGTCGATCTTCGTTCAGAACTTCGATTTCTTGTCGAATCTTCGAATTAGGATCTTCCACTTCTTGAGCTTTTTGCGTTTTAGATTGAATGTGTTTGTTGAAGATTGAACTTCTTATAAATTTTGAATGTTTACGAAAGGTCAATTTAGTCATTTATCGTTTTAGGGCGTCGTCTAATTCGAAAACTAGGGCGTCGTTTAGGGATTCAGAAAACTAATACTATAAGCCCCGCCGTTTCATGCTTCTCTTGTGGTTATTCACCCTTTAGCCTTTAGTTCTAACTTTTACCGTTTTGGTTTAAAGAATCAGCGGTCACTCAAATTCTGCATATATAACATTTCGGCCACTCAATTTTACTGTTTAACAAATTGATGACTCAACCTTTATTAGGTAAGAAATTAGTTTTTCATCCAATTCTGTTACATATATCATCCAAAACACTACACTACATCAGCCAGCCACATTTAGGGTTGTTCACGAATTGAGTCGAGTTAAACTTCACCATGTTCAAGTTTAGCTTGTTAATTTTTAATTGACCTCGAACTCAAATATGAGTTAGAAAATTTTGATTCATGTTTGACTAGATATTCTTAATTCTTATTGATCTAATTCTTACAGTGATTGTACTTCCTTTGATGCTAAGTGTTTAGCAGTTAGCACTGGCCTTTCTTATCCTATCCTTTAAATTCCATTGTTATGGTTAGTAACGTTAGGCGTTGAGAGTCATTGAACTTTGTATTCGAATAATTTCAGTTGATGGGAAATGGTTCATATTGATTTTTATATTACTCATTAACACAATAAGACTTGAGGTTTGCATAAATTTTGTAAGTCATATATGTGCATGGATTCCTATCGAAATTCAAAACGGAAACCTCTCGAATCTAATCAACCTTTGATACCATATCATGAATCATTGCATCTCAATAACTCGAATTGTTGAGAGAAGTTCTAGACTTTAGATTGGTTTGATATTACTCCTTTAAAACTAAACAACTCTGCATTTATAATATGCATTAATGATAAATGCGGGAATTTTTTTTACAATCAATTAAGATTTATAAATCAATGCTCAATCGAGCGGTAACTGTCAAGTACATCGGTGATCAAGCGTAACAGCAACAGTTTCCATACAACACATGAGTAGGTAATTTGGGAGGTGCTACCCACACACGGGTAACAAGGGAGAAGCAGTTAACCCTATTAGTTACCGTACTTCGCACCCTTGATCTCCTAACAACCCTTTCAAAGCCATAAACACGAACCTAACAACTAGAATGAAAAAGGCAAACAAAATTGAAAGAAGACACTAAAAAAGAATGGAGAACGACTCGAAAACACTAAGAATTGAAAAAACATAAAATACTATAAAGAAGTCCGGCCAGAGGGGACGAACGTTGCTCAAGCCGATCCAGAGCTCCACAACTTCCTAGAGACGATTATGTAGGTGGATGGGTCGCACTTGGCTGACTGTCTGTACCATGATTGCTGGTGCATGGCCTCCTTTCTTCGGTGATTTCAACGACTTCTGACCATAGACTTTCTTTCGTTTCATTGGATGAATCGTAGGGAGTCATTGGGGAACCAGAGCCGCCATTGTGAAAGAAGAAATCGAAAACCCTACTCTAGGGGAGATGACGACCGGATTTTATCCTGCTAATCAAATACCCACTAGAATATAAACTAATGGAATCATATTTCCCTAGGGACTTTCTAACGCTATTACTCAAATTGATTATGCTAACTAAATCAAGTAACAGTGAATGATTGTTTGTTTGTTGAAGTATCCAATTATAAACTAAGTATGCAAATCAACAGAAAGCAAATGCAAGAGATTGAGTTTCAAGTATGTAATGAAGGTTGTTCGGATTCGAATCCACTAAAGCTAGCAATGCATGGATGAACGATAAGTTATCTCAAATATTTAGGTTATAATAGCTTGGCGATTTCCTACGGTAGTCTTAGATCACTCTCGCGCCTCTGAGGATCTATCATGCTCGACCGTAGACTCCTCTCTTGAGATAATCTACACCCAAGCAGAACGCACTAAAGGTGTTCGATAAAATGCCACAACGATAAATGATGCCCTAGATTAAATGCTCCTTTCTCGTGCTAACGAGTAACCTAGAGTTCTTCCTAAGCGTCCTATTGATCTATGTTCCTCTCGGGCCCATAAATCAATGACAATGATTCAATCAAGATGATCAAACAAGAAAGAATCAAAATTAGGTTATAGCAAAAACAGATCCGTATCCCGAACAACCTCGATAACATATTAAAGGGTTAAAACCCCAACATCCATAAGCTAAACTAAAGCTTCATCTCATCCAAACAACACGAAAGGTTTAGCTACTCATGGTTCGGGAAACAAGAAGAGGGGAAGAAAGGAAAATAACCCAAGAAGAAAACATGTTTCAACGAGAAATCTCCGTCCTGTCGCCGATCTTCAATATGTTTACAATCGTTGATGTTCTCTCGCTTCAATCGATCTATGGAACTCTTTCTCTCTCTAAGAACTCAAAAATATATTTGGAATAAAGTTTTGTCTTATCAAAAGGGCTGCTCGGGCTATTTATATCATCTCTTCCGAATTGGAGAAGTAAAAGCCTAAAAACATTCGTCTAAAGAAGGGCTTTCTCTCTCTAAGAAGTTAAAAATATGTTTGGAATAAAGTTTGTCTCATCAAAAGGGCTGCTCGGGCTATTTATATCATCTCTTTCGAATTGGAGAAGGAAAAGTCTAGAAACATCCGTCTGAAGAAGGGAACTACGAGGACACGTTGTGTTCCTAGGAACACGTCGTGTTCCTTAAGGTTACAGGCGTGTTCCTCGAAACAGAGGTTTCGAGTCAAACACACGTTGTGCTCCAAACCGCTTAAATCGTCCGTCTTAGTTCGTGCATGTCCCCTAATGTCGTACATCGCCTGAAAGGATAAAAGAACATCTCAAACAATGTAATACGGCCCTAAGGGGCAAGAGAACTAATATGTACTCAAAATCCTGAGTTTGAACACATTTCGACACACAAAAATATCGTTTATAACGAGAATAAGTGTGTCGATAATACAACACATCAGAAGAACAAACCTTACTCGAAGGTTGAACAAAACCTTACTCGAGGGGAGAACAAAACCCTAACAACAGATATAAGCTATCAAAATCAAAGAAAAACGAAGGGAAAGAGCTAGGCGTCGGCGATAAAAAATATGGTGGCTACAGTTTTTCAACTCTCATTGAGAGAGTGGGTAAATTTGATGAATGCCGGAATTAACTACCGTTTTCATTATTTTTTTATTACATATTTTAAACCTTGTAAGAAAAATACTTGTAAGTGATTTATGTCATCTATTACTTTTGTTAAATAATCACGTAATTTTTACATTTCCTAGTCTATGAACTGAACTATCATGAATTATCAAATTAATTTTTATTACTAGTGGCTAGAAACTAGACAAGCGATCAGAGGGGATTGACTAAGTAACGGAGACGATTTTACAAAAAAAAAAGCTCTCGATGTCCTCTTCTTCTCTCCCTCGTTCACCTTCTGATGTGATCTCGGATGATCGCCCGCCGGAACCCGGTTTGACTCTGTCGATTGTTGTTCCTGAACATCTAAATACAACCATGGATGTAGCAGAGGTTGAGACTTCGAGCGTTACCACTAGCCCCCCTTGCCTATGTTGCGCTTGTCTCGGGAGCTTTGGCTCCTCCCTGCGAGGTGTCTGTTCCAAGAGCTTCTCCCGGGGATGTGGTGTTGGCTAAAAAAGGTGAAGCCCACTATCTTGATACGCCAAGTCCCTTTCGAGTCCAGTTGAGTGAACCTCTCAAGAAGACCATGGTTCTGCGTCTTGTAGGGAAACATATTGACATACATATCTATATGACTGTCTTCGGGACATGTGGAAGCCGACCGGCTGCTTCCGTATGGTAGATCTTGAGTCTCAATTCTTCCTTGCTTCTTTCGACACTTCTGCAGATTACTTCCATGCTCTTACCGGTGGCCCTTGGATCATTGTTGGGCATTATTTTTCTGTTCTTGCTTGGGATCCTTCCTTCCGAGTGATTGATGATCGCCCAAGAGAATGGTTGTTTGGACTCGCTTCCTACGGCTTCCTTACCAATATTATCACCGTGATGTGCTTGAAGGCATTGGGAATTTGATTGGTAAAATCGTTCACATTGATAATCGCACATTAAATTCTGTTTGGGGCAAATTTGCAAGAATTTCCATTGAAATCGATCTCTCGGTGCTAGCGCCAAAAGGTGTGTTTGTCGATGGTGTGTGGCAGTTAGTTGAGTATGAGAATCTATCATGTTTTTGTCGTGGATGTGGACAGTTTGGTCACGACATTGAGGTCTACACCCTGTGTCTGAGTCTACCTACTACCCAAAAGGCGATCGTTGTTACTCCTTCAGCTTTTACCCAATCGGCGTTGCCGGTCTTGAATTCGTCAACGGCAGAGCCGGATGGTCCATGGACGGTCATGGAGAAAAAACATTGGTAACCCAAAAAGGAAATTGTGTCAGCACCCAACAATAATACTCAATCAAGGGGTGATGGAACTGGGAAACTCAAACAATCTTCGAGGAAAATTTTGAAGAATGCGGATTCTTAGGGCCAAGAGAATCACTATGTTGGGTAAGAAACTTGTTGTGCTCAAACCCTCCAAGACTTACGTTGAGCCAGTCAAGCAACTTAAGGTTGGCCCTTATGGGAGTGGACTTTCATCTTCACCAAAATTACATGTTGGGTCTGGAGGTTCTATTTGCCAGAATGAAACTAATGCTCCCAAGTCTAAAGATGGGCCACTAGCCCGTTCAATTACTTCAAGGTGGTGTTTCAATGTCCGTCGATTCTAGGACTTCACCAGAAGGTTCTTCGCCATATGCTCATGGAACTCTCCCTTCTCATTTGCTCACCCTCAATCAATCATCGATAGCTGCCACTCCGGTTAACCGTTCACCGTATCAAGGGAAGGTGGTGCGAGGCCCTAATCGAAATTGTGCATCCATGAGTCATAGTCATCGAGGCCGCCCTTATAGCCATAGAAAAGAGAAAGGGAAGAATTTGGAAAATCAGAGTCAGGGTCAGATTGCTGGTTCTGCTCAATTCAATCGTTTTCAAGTTAGCCCTTACCTTAATATAGTTTCAGTTAGCCAACCCACCATTGCCTCTCCTATTGAAGAGCTCCATGTCGTTGTGGTTTCCGAAAAAGATGGGGAAGATAGTAATGACAAATCTGACGAGAAGGGTAGTTGTTTCTCGAAGACCTCGCCACAACAAGACTTGGGCACTACTTCCGCGATTGGCAGACCCATCATTTAATTTGGTGGCGAGGAAGCTATTCTTTTTTCTCCTTTCTCTTGCTTCATACCATTCTCAATGTTGAAGATCTTCTCTTGAAATTTTCGATGAGCAGCGGCAAAACCCTTTCTTGCTTGTTACAGATCCTATCTAAAGAAAACAAAATGCTCCATGGCCATCATTGTTGAACCAAAGATCAGTGGCTCTAGAGAGAACAAGGTTGTTAAGGAAATGGGCTTCTCCTTCTCTTTCCGGTCAGATGCTGTCGGATTTTGGTGGTGGAATCTGGCTCTTATAAGACCCGCTCTAGGTTTCTATTGATGTCTTGGATATTGATGTCTTGCTATCACAGCAGTGTATGCTAGCCCCCAGGCCACGTCAAGAGTCCTGCTTGGGGATTCTCTTAAGAGATTGGCCTCTTTCCTTGCCATGCCTTGGGCAGTTATTGGGGATTTCGATGCTACTTTGTCCGCTTCTGATAAACAAGGAGGATCATCATTTGATTTTGCTCGGAACAAGTCTTTTATTGATACAGTGGCTTGTTGTGGATTGCTCGATCTCTTTGTTTCGGATCCTCGCTTTACTTGGGCTAGGAACAATGTTCTGGTTTGCCTTGATCATGCTTTGGTTAATCCATCATGGCTCGCTGCATTTTCGGACTCATTGGTCACTCATCTTCACAAGCTAAAGTCTGATCACTGGCCCATCGTTCTCGGTCAGTCCAACCAGGTGTTCTCTTCCAACTCTAAGTCTTTCCGTTTCTTATCTACCTGGTTTTCCCATCCTAGTTTTCATTATGTAGTTTCTAAAAAATGGCCTAAGGGTGATACTCTCCTTGATGCTCTTATCTCCTTTATGGATACTCTCGTGGTTTGGAACAGGAAATTTTTTGGTAATATTTTTCGCTGGAAAGCCCGTCTTGTCTCAGAGCTTATTGCCGTCAAAATCCTAGCGACTCAAAATCCCTCACCAACTAATCTTCTTTTAGAGAGGAAATTTAGGGTGAAGCTGGAGACAGTTCTTTGGCAGGAAGAGCTAATTTGGGTCCAAAAAGCTTGCTCGAAATGGGTCGTCGAAGAAGATAGGAATACCAAGTTCTATCATCTGGCTACTCTCAAACATAGAGCTTTCAATCATGTTGCTCGTCTTCGGGATGACGTTGGTGGTTGGGTGACTGATCAGGATACTCTGTGGAATTTTTCTCATCTCTTTATCAGTCATCATTGACCTTTTCCCATCGATTGAATGGCTTCTCTGCCCACGGCCCTAGGACCGCGATCGAGAGTCTAACCCGCCCTCTTCTTGCTTCTAAAATACACTCGACTATTATATGCATGGGTAGTCTCAAATCTCCAGGAAAGGATGGATTTTTGCCAATCTTTTTAAAAAAATGTTGGGATGTGGTGGACCCTGACTTTGTTCGAATTGTGACGAAGTGCTTCAATGATCCAGAGAGAGTGGCGGTGGTGAATAGTACTTTTCTTACTCGTATCCCTAAGAGGCCAATCCTTCCACTATTGCGGACTTCTGGCCGATTAGTCTCTACAATGTTGCCTACAAGACCCTCACCAAATGTGTGGCGAACAGGATCAAAGGACTTATGGCAGACCTTACTCACCCTTCTCAAACCATTTTGTCCCTAATCGTCATATTACTAATAATATTCTTATCTTGCAGGAAGTTGTGCACTCACTCAGATCGATAGGGGCTAGGAAACCATCCATGATAATTAAATTGTATCTTGCCAAAGCCTATGATAAGATTGAATGGAGCTTTGTCCGAGATACCTTGGAATCGGCAGGTTTCCCAATGCATTTGTGCAATGTGATCCTGAATTGCATATCCTCAACTTCTTTTCAGATTCTTTGAAATGTATCTTGCACAGACAGTTTTACTTCGACTCGAGGCCTTCGTTAGGGATGTTCTCCCTCTCCTTATCTTTGTACACTTTGCATTGAACGTTTGAGTAAGATGATTGTTTCAGCGGTCTCTGCTGGAACTTGGAAACCGATCCGGTTAGCTAAAGATGGAGTTCCTCTCTCCATATCTTCTTTGCTGATGAGCTTATTCTTTTTAGTGAAGCTAATAAGGAGAAAGAAAATATTATTATCCACATCCTGGACCGCTTCTATGCAGCACTGGCCAAAATATTAGCAAGGAAAAGTCCCGCATCTTTTTCTCCAAGAAGTGCTGCAGATCGATTTCAACAGCTGTTTGCCATACTCTGGGTATGTCCGCTACTCGGGATTTGGGTCGCTATTTTGGAGTCCCCGTTCTTCATAGTCGTCCTACCTCCTCCACATATAGCTTTCTTATCGACAGAATTAATTCAAAACTAGCGGGTTGGAAAGCCAATACCCTGTCCCTTACAGGTCATGTTACTCTTGCCTCCAGTGTTTTGAATTCTTTATCCACTTATGTTATGCAGACTGTTGTTTTGCCTGCTACTGTGTATGATGAAATTGACAGGAAAATCAGATATTTCATTTTGGGGATCGGGTGAGGGTATTCACAAGATTCATAACATTAACTGGAGACTGTCTGTAAACCAATGAACCTGGGTGGATTCGGGCTTCAGAGTGCTCGTGAGCTCAACATGGCCTTCATGATGAAAGTGGCATGGAGTCTTCTGGCACACCCTGAAGAGCTATGATCAAAGATTTTACTTACAAAGTATCTCCGTAGCACTAGTATAGGCTATGTCCCAACTGATAGGACGGGTTTCTCAGCAGTTTGGAGGGGAGTGAGAGACGCAGGGCCTTTCTTAATAATGGAGCGCAGTGGGTCATTCGAAGTGGCCAACATATAAGGTTCTGGACAGATTGTTGGTTGGATAGTAGGTTTCTTCTTATTGATCATGCTCTTAATATTCAGGGACTCTCTCTTTCTGCCATTTTTTTATTTTGTTCTTCCTTGTGGGTCTTGAAATGTTGCTATGATATCCGCTTGCCTCGCTCCTCTCTTGGTTTCATAGGTTTTGGGAATGATTGTTCCAGTGGCTGCACTTGGGACTGACTTATTACAGGAACCTTCTGGAAACTTAACCATCCACTCAGTGTACCTGCTATTGCAGGAACTTCATGAAGAATCCCCTAACTTGCGTTGGAAGGGAATTTGGAGATGGCAAGGACCTAACAAGATTCGCCACTTCCTTTAGCTATCCTCGCATAACTTTCTTCTCACCAATGAAGAGCGTGGTCTTCGACACCTTACCAATCAGGTGTTGTGTTCCTTTTGTTCTACGCACATTGAATCTGGTCTTCATGTTCTCAGAGATTGTGTTTTTGCTCAGCAACTTTAGTCTAGTTTCTTGCCTTATGTGATTTCGGGAGAGAAAGTGGATACGGGCTTTGAAGCGTGGATGGATGACAACATTCGCAACGAGAAGCACTCTGTCGCTTTTGGAGTTGGGAGTCGGCTTCTTTGGCCTGCTAGGAACAAGAGATTGTTTGAGCAGGATACTAAACTCCTTTGGATGTGGCTCACCCGTGTGATTATTAGGTCCCCCTTATCAACTCTAGCTGGAAGACCGTTAAACAGGGTCGAGAAGCGCCAAGTTCAGCTCGGCAAGCCCAGTTGTATGGTTGGCGATCGGATGATGAGGGTTGGTTTACTCTTAGCACTGATGGGTCGCTCCGGTCCCAACCAAGGGGGGATGGCGACATGTGGTATTATTTGCAGTGATCATGGCTCAGTTTTGAAAGCTTTCTCTGCTGATTTAGGCTCTTGCTCGATCACTCGTGCTGAGATGAGGGGGATTGTGGTGGGGTTGAAGATTGCTTGGGATTATTGTATGAGAAAGATTAGAGTTCAGTCTGACTCCAAGACTGCCATTGCGGTTTTGGCTAACACATCCTCCCTTGATCACCATCATGTTATTCTTGTTCTGCAGTTCCAGGAACTCTGCACACGCCCTTGGGAAATCTCTTTATCCCACATTTACCGCGAAACAAATTTTGTAGCGGACTATTTGGCTAATCTCGACCATACCTTGTCTTTTGGCTCCCATATTTTTAATTCACCAGATCGGTTTGGGTGGGCTACGGGTCGAGTTAGTTGGATTACAGGTTATTCGGTCATGGGCTAGATGGGTTTACGGGTTCCCAGTCCACGAGTTGTCGGGTTGCGGGTTTATCGGATTATGGGTTTATCGGATCATGGGTTCAGCGGGTTTGGGACCGAGCGGATCACAGGTCGGTTCGGGTCGCCCATCGGGCCATCAACCTACAATCAATTTACAAAATATAACACTTTAATTTTATTTAGATAATAAAAAATAAAATTTAGATTCAATAATCATTTTCACATTTTGTTTTATTTAAATTTAAAAAAGTTGAGATTACAATTTAAATTCTAAAATAGTAATATAATTGTAGAAATTAGATTACAAATTGAACTCTTAATTTTAGGATTACTTAATGGAGGATGAAAAGGGTCAAAAAATCCCACTAAAGATTGGCGGTCATTTATAATTTTAAGAATTTGAAAATTTTCAGATAAAAAAAACCTTCAAAAATAATTATGATATTTCATTCTTGTTCATGTCTATTCGGAATTAATCATTCTTATTTATTAATTTTGTGTATTTTCTTCGCTCATTGTTTTTGTATAAGTCACAAAATTTAGTTAGCTCCTACTATCTATTTTGTTCATGTTAGTAACTAAACAATAAACAGAACATAATGTTGAATCCAGATACCCAACTTCAGAGGGACAGTACCTTAATTTGGTTTTTTGGTTTATGTTATCAATATTGAGTGTGTTGTATATAAGCTAATTGATATTATCAACTTCTTTTGAAGAAATATGATTTTTAACTTGCAAGTGAGCATTCGGCAAAAATATCATATTGTCTTCGATACAAAAAGTTTACTTTTAGAATATTTATTTTAAAAAAATGAACTTATTATTTTTGAAGCCAATATAATCAAACTAAATTGAGATTTTAGAATACTTATCTATAAGAACTTATGATAAACTGTACTCGGGAGACAACTTCATATTTTGTCGGATGATATGATGAGTTAAACGGGCGGGCTGGGCGGATCGCGGATTACTCGGATTACGAATTGCCGGGTTACAGGCTAATTGGGTTACGGGTTAATCAGGTCACGGGTTTATCGAGTTACAAGTTCATCGGGTCACGAACTGGGCGAATTTCGAATTGATAAATTTTTAATCAAACAGATTACATATCAGACTAAAGTGGATGGATTAGACGGGCTTGTCGGGCGAGTTCAGTTTTGCCAGCTCTAGGATTGAGTAATAAATTCTACGACATTCTGAATAAATAAATAAAAGTAATACTACGACATCTCTCATCGGTTAATAAACAATAAAACAAAGAATTGAAATTAAAACTCTGTAGTCTGTCCACCATTTCCGTCCCCCGGAGCTTTTAAATTCCTTTCATCAATTGAATAATTTGAGATCCCCTGACCCGAAGAATGAAAATGATACAATTGTTATCGCTTTTGCTGCTGATCATCATCGGATCGACGTCAGCTACTACCGCCACTAAAGCTGTCGTCGGCGGCGGTGGTGGCAGGAGGCCGGAAGTGATCAAGGCGATGCCGAAACGGATGAGCAGTACTGGGGAGAAAACGATGTACATGAATCCAGGGAATTTTAAGCTAATTACTTCGCCTTCTACCAATTACAGCGATCCGTGTGGGATTCTTAAAGAAGCCTTCTCCAGAATGTTGAGGTTGCTCACGCTCTCTCATACCTTGGCAAATGTTCATTCTTCTTCCTATACGGCGGCTCTGCCTCGTCTCACTGCCATCCGCGTCCTTATGTCCTCTCAAATGACAAGATATGTACGTAATTAATCACCCTTAATTATTCTAGATCACTTAATTATTAGACACGATAAACATAGATCCGACTCGACTTTAGCAGCATTACGATTGCATTTTTGAACAAAAAATAATAAGGAAACGTAGATCCAACTTGAATTTAAACGAATACAGGTCATGATTAACATAATCACAGAAAACAATTATCTCGATTTGTGAGATTGATCACCAACATATACAACTCGCGGCCTTTGTGTTAATACTTTTTAAACAGAAAAATCAGTGCTTAATTAATTAGTACTTATTCATGTTACTACATTGCAGTTACAGTATGGCATTGATGAATCCTACAAGTTAATGGTTCCATCCAATGACAAGTCCGATATTGCACATCGTGAGGTATGTAATTCTAAACTACCAGGTCTCAACTGTATTTTTAGAAGTTGCATTTACTTTTTAACGGAAAAGTTTGTTGTCTCGCTGCGTTTGTGTCACCGTTGATGTACAAATGTTATTTTTATTTTTTGTAAGAGAAAGTACTTTTACCTTACTTTAATTTTGCATAGAACACCAGTTAAGATTTTATGTTTTTGGTGTTAATAATTGCAGGCCTTGAGGTTGGACGTTATGCATGCAATTCTGTTTCACCACAATATCCTATTTTAATTAGAAAACAAAATAGAACAATATCTTGAGGTGTTAATTTGTGACACTGGAAAATTGCAGACATTCAGCCAATTATGTCAGTTTGATTTTGCCACAAGAGAGATTCAAATCCAAATGGTGCCATGGATAGCCAAGGTTTTTATATAGAGGCCTATTAATTGGTGAGCTGCATGCATGCATCTCATGTAAGATTAATTGAGTAAATTAATTCATTCTGTAATGTTTGTTTGTGCCATGCTGTTTTGTGCAGATACATCTCGACATTACCAGCCAATTTCGATGATTAAGAAAATAATCGATTCTATGACATATTCCAAATTGGTATGCTTCTAAATTAATTATATATATATATATATATATATGGCTACAATTAATCTTCTTAATTATTAAGAAATTAAATTTCATATTATTAAATTTGGATGCATGCATATATGCAGAATGTACCGCACTGGCATATTATAGATACACAATCTTTTCCTCTGGAGATACCCTCATTCCCTAAATTATGGGATGCTGCATATTCTCCCACTGAGCGTTACACTTCTTCTGATGCACTTGAAATTGGCAGGCAATATACCCTTTTTAAATACTTACTTACACTTAATTACTGGTTTTTTTTCAAGTACGTAGTTCAAATTTGCAGCTATGCTGAGAGACGAGGTGTTCATGTACTGGCAGAAATAGATGTTCCTGGACATACACTTTCCTGCTAACACATAATTACACTCATTGTAATTTTATAATATATATATATACATAATCAAATGGATTTTTGTTTAGATGAATGAAGTATAGATGTAATCGGATTTGAAAACAGTACCTCCAAGTCGCCGACGACTCTACTTGCATGACATATAGCAATAATACAAAAATAAATAAAAAATTATATTTGTTTGGGTTATGTTGATCAGGGGGCATTATGGCCATCAAAAGATTGCTAAGAGCCATTGGATGTCAGTAATGAGTTCACTTATAAAGTAATAGATGGTATTCTTTCAGGTATATATTATTTTTCAGATTTGTCATTAAGGTCAGACTCGTAATTGCATAGTCAATTTTGATTAATTTTTACTCATCTCTTTCAGACTTAAGCAAAATGTTCAAGTTCAAATTTGTCCACTTGGGAGGTGATGAGGTCAACACCGGTAAATATAACAATTGCTTCCCATAAAAAAGGATGCTAATTGGTACACCTCACTCTTTGCCACATAATTACTTGGAATAAAACCTTGGTCGTATGATAACGTCGATTACACACTTTTTTCAGCTTGCTGGACATCAACACCGCACATAAAGAATTGGTATACACTATATATGTTTCTTCTTCATATTCCACATTTATAATGGTGGAAAATCCTACGTTTTAATACTGTAAGGGTATCGGCATTTTTATACGTCAAATTTTGGTATATTGTGTACTTAAAATTAAGATTTTTTAGGTTGAAAATTTGTATTTAGTATTCCTGATTTAGTGTTAGGGATTGGAGTTTGATATATGAGGTATAGAATTATTAATTTTGATTTTATAGTAACAAGTTAGAGTTTATGATATAATATTGAGTTTGAGTTTATTATATCATGTTTGAGGATTAGGATTTAATATTTAAAGTGTTATCATCTTTTAGTGTTTAGTGTTTATTATAAAGACGTTAGGATTATTTTTTTGAATTTTTTAATATAAAAAGCACCGATACGTAGTCACATGGTAGGTAAAATCTCATGATTAGGAGGTCAATTAAATTGATTGCATTCCATTTGAAGTGTTGCAGGTTAAAAGAACAAAAGATGAACGCATGTCAAGCTTACAAGTATTTCGTCTTGCGTACACAAAAAATAGCTTTGTCCCATGGATTTGACATTATCAACTGGTAATTATATTTGTACATTTCTATGTGATGAATTACGATCTTATATTATATATATATATACACAAATAATGAGTCCTACAACATTGGAATTAACACAGGGAGGAGACATTCAAGTACTTCAGTAGTGAACTGAACCCGCAAACTGTTATACACAACTGGTATGTTTTGTTCCAACAAATATATTATCTTTTATGTAGATCTTCCGGCACCATAAGTACACTCAACACTAAAAAATTATATTCTAATATTTAAATTTTAAATAATAAATACTAAACACTTTATAATAAACTTTAAACACTAAAGAACAATTACAATAAACCCCTAAAAATATAATTCAATTGTAACCTTTTAGCTTTTAATTAATAAATCCAAATCTCATTGAGAATGTGTCAAGATTTAACCGCCGTAGTGTTTTGCTCTACGTTACCGTCTCATTGAGAATGTGTCAATATTTAACCGTCGCAGTGTTTTGCTCTACGTTACAGTCTACGACCTTACTGTCGTCAACGTCGCTTTATGTGCGGCCTAATCCTCGGGTCCTCAGATCTCTTCCTCTAGACTTTACCGTATGAACTCGTTCCCTGGGTTTCGCATCAAAACTGTTCCGGGTGTAATCTCGTTCTCTGGGTTTCGCAACACACTTTTTCCTGATGTCATGTTTGTTGTGGTTCTTGCATTGGTATTCCTCTTGCAATTCTCACACTGTGGAGTAATCTCAAGCCTTGCTCGACCAGAGGGCTCTCTCCCCACTTCTGGAATTTATCCTTTTCCCATTCGCTTCCTATCGCTTGGTCTAGCTCCTCCTCTGATGTTAGTTTACTCACCTGCATAAAAAGAGGGCTCAATCCTCTCCTGGTCTCTCTCTCTTGCGATTTCTAGCCCTTCCTACGATGTCCGCTCTCCAGCGTAGTATACAGTTTCTGATTTCTCTCGTCTGATGTCGACTACCTTCATGGTCTCCTTCTGACAGCTACTGGTGATTGCATTTGCCTCTCGTTGCTTTGTCGAAGGCCACCCCGACGACGCTAGAACAGTTGCACAACCACGTTTTTACAAATCCGCTCAATACCATGGACGTTTTGGTTTCTCCCTTTCCAGTCACAGCCAATTCAAATTCCTCCAGAAACTAAAGGCTGCATCCCCTTCTATTCAGTCGTTACAGCCGTTACAACCGTTACATAGCATTGCACTCTTCAATTCGACCTCATTCATGAACCCATTTATGGGCCTTCATTCCTGCTCATTACTTCTCAACGTCCCTCCAATGCTTGGATCCTAATTTATATGCTCTCTATTCTCCTCATTCTTACAGCAGCTCTCATACTCTTCTCTCCCGATTCAAGCTTTACCTTCTTCCACCATCTCCGCTCCGACTTTTATTCTTTCGAAGAAGGACCTTGCTTCTGCTGATTGGCAGAAGGATCAAAGTCTGCTTGCTAGGATTTTTTGGCTGGAAGGAAAGTCCCTCTGCCTGGTTCAAAAGACATTGGTCAATAAATGGCATCTTCATGATTCACTACGAATCTCACCGGAGGATCATGACTTGTTCGAGTTCTTCTTCTCGGATCCTATTGAAGCAGTGAAAATTCTCGGACAACGACCGTTGGCCTTTGCCAATCACCTCACCAGCGTTGTTCCATAGGAGGCTCCGCCGGCATCGATTTTGTCGGAGCTACGTTTCCTGGATTTCTGGGTGTGCGTGCACCGTCTTCCGAAGCGATATCGTTCGCAAGATATTGATGTCGGTTTATGCTCCGTCCTGGGCGAGGTTCAAGATGCTGCTTTCTTTGATCGGTCTGGCTCCGATGATTACTTCCCCCGTTGTTTGGTCAAAATCAATGTCGAGGAGCCCTTTCACTGAAGTTGTGAGTGTAACACCCATACTGCTAACATGTTCGTTTTAAAATAAAACAGCGAAGCAATAATAGGGTGCTACGCTACTTATACCGTGTATATCATTTAATGTTTACACCCATCCGATTAATTCCTTCATCATAATCTAGGATTGTGCTTATATGTACTCAAATAATTAATTCGTCAACACAAAAGCGCTCAAGATGTCATATATGACTTATTGACTTTTCACAATACAAGATACGGATACCGAAGTCCAACAGAACACATATACATATAGAACAGAAGTCTCGAGCTTCACAGGCTCGGACCAGAGTAACCATATACTTGCCGTCAAGGCCACTATATTTTACAAAACCATATCGCACATTATACTAGTACACAACCACTCATAACATATGCACATGATGGAAGTAAGAGTCTCAAAGAAACTTTAAATACAAAACCAGGATCAAGACACAATCTTCAATATCTACCTAGCGTCGTCACCATGATGACCGACCCCGGAGCTCAATGATACCATTTTGCAGTGTGTGACCCAGTAAAGCCTACTATCGCTCTGAAATGGAAAATAAGGGTCAGTGCTAATCACTAAGTGAGGATCTATGTCCTAGTCACTCTAAGGTACAAATATTCATATAGAAAGTATACAACATATAACACATAAGGCTAATTCTATAATCTAATTTATATCCATATTTTATTTGGGATTCCGGCTCACATATGCTGACGACCCACGTAGAGTTAGTGGCACTAAAATGGCCCACGTAGAGTTAGTGTGGCGCTTATCAAGCCCACGGCAATAATTAGTTGTGGCGCTTACCAAGGCCCACTACGTAACAGAAGTGCAAAAAGCACAATCGCCAGCATACGGGCCCTAACTAGGTGATCACTCAATTACCAGATTTACTCAATAATCAGTAATAGCTACTGCTCATATTAACACATATATTAAATCAGATATATCAGCAAAGTAACAGAACGTGTATCATATTAAGTAATAAATATGGTAAAGAAGCATATAAAATCTTAAGATTAAACGGACATTACCTTATCATGCATATAGCCTTAATAATAATAAACTCATAATGGAACGTCTAACCCGGTCGGATACGCGAGAGACCCTCATCAGAAATAATTCTTAAGAATACCAATATAAGCTTCTGAGTCGATAACGTAATTCCAAAGATCTTTGATGATACGAAGTGAGTACCCGTGCTATATTTCTCTCAAGTGTCAAGGCTATAAGCTACGTTGTATCTGTGCCTTTTACTAAATGGGTGTCTGCTCCCCCCCCCCCCTTTTATACTCTTTCATTTTGTTCTTTTATTCACAAAGAATGTGTATCCTAAAATATGCTACGGTTCATTTCTCTAAGAATGAAAGAAAGGGACAAGTAGGGATGAAGAGGTGGGAATAAGACAATTAAAATTGTTGTCATGAAGTGAGGTAATATCTGCATGCATGCACGTGAGTTCCTCTTTCCATGATAATTATCCTTATCTTCTTGCTAACTCATGTTTCTAACATTATATAAAACTTGTGTTGTTCCATACCAAGATGATGAGAACAACATCATTTACATTTTATCATGAATCTGTACATTACCATGTACTAAATTAATTTAACGGGTATTTTCGATACGATCGGCCAGAATGTTACAATTCCTCCCCTCTTAAGAGATTTCGTCCTCGAAATCTAGGTCCTACTAACTCTAGGCTAACTTATTTAGAGGGTAACTAGTTACCATTCCTTCCTTCACTAGTAACACATGACAAGTAAGGCTTCCAAATTTTAGGTATATAATCTAAGCTAAGTGATCATAACATAAGCATATCTATGAAGAAACTAGTGATAAGTTAACCTGATAGGTAAGCCCCTACTAGCTCAGGGTACTTCTCCTGCATACTTGTTTCCATCTCCCATGTAGCAGACTCACTCTCCTAATTTCTCCATACCACTTTCAACATAGGGATCTGCTTATTTCGCAAGGATCGAACTTGCGAATCTACAATCTGAACTAGTACTTCCTGATACGATAAATCTCCCTCCAACTCTACCTCCTCCGGTTGGACAATATGAGATGGATCCACATGATACTTTTTAAGCAGACTCACATGAAACACGTTATGGATTCTATCCAACTCAGTTGATAAAGCAAGGGCATAAGCAACTGGTCCCACTTTACCTATTATGTCATAAGGTCCAATATACCTTGGAGCTAGCTTTCCTTTTCTCCCAAATCGCATTAGACCTTTCCAAGGAGATACCTTAAGAAAAACTTTTTCCCCGACCTCATAACTGATCTCACGAGTTCGATGATCTGCATACCGCTTCTGACGATCCTGAGCCACTCTAAGTTTTTCCCTAATCACTTTCACCTTATCAACTGTTTCCTGAACTAACTCTTGCCTAGTTATTTGTCTTTCTCCCTCTTCATCCCAACACAATAGAGTTCTACACTTTTGTCCATACAATGCCTCATACGGAGCTGTACCCAGACTACTATGGTAAGAGTTATTATAAGCAAACTCTACCAATGGTAACAACTTTGTCCAAGGTCTTTCAAACTCATTTACACAGGTTCACAACACCTCCTCCAACGTGAGTATAGTTCTCTCGGTTTGTCCATCAGTCTGTGAATGATATGCCGTAGAAAAGTTCAATCTTGTCCCCAAAGCCTGATGCAAACTTTTCCAAAAATGTGAGGTGAAGCTCCGGTCTCGATCCGACACAATTGAGAGTGGAACACCATGAAGTCGAACTATCTGGTCCACGTATAACCTTGCGAATATCTCATTGTTAGGTTTGTATCATATTGGAATAAAATGAGCCACTTTTGTCATTCTATCCACAATCACCGATACTGCATCTTTCCCATCCTGTGTAAGTGGAAGTCCGCTTACAAAATCCATAGTAATGTGCTCAAATTTCCATTCTAGAATGGGTAACGATTGCAATTTACCCGCGGGTGCATGATGTTCCACCTTTGTCCTTTGACATACCAAACAAGTTAGGACATGTTCAGCTACCAGTCTTTTCATTCCCGGCCACCAGAAATGGGGTCGGATAGTGTGATACATTTTAGTCGCACCTGGATGCATATCATAGACTGAGGAATGTGCCTCATCCAATATCTCCTTCCTTAGGTTTTCAACATTTGGGACATATACTCGACCCTTTATCTTCAGTGGGCCGTCTGAGATTTCAAACTCGCTTTCATGTCCCTCCTTTATCTCGTTCATGATCTTCTGAAGTTTTGGATCTTCTTTTTGCCTCTCTTTTATTTGATCATGAAGTAAAGGTCTGATAGTCAAACGAGCCATCAATGTTTCTATCTCATCCATTTCCAAGTCCACTCTTAAGGCTCGAAGATCTACCAACTTTGGAAGTCGCTCCTTTCTACTCAATGCATCTGCCACAACATTAGCTTTGCCAGGATGGTAATCAATGGTAAAATCATAATCCTTTAGTAACTCCATCCACCTCCTCTGTCGGTTATTTAGTTCCTTCTGATCCATAAGATATTTGAAACTCTTATGATCTGTCATAATCTTAAATGTTTCACTGTAAAGGTAGTGACGCCACGTTTTCAAGGCATGACCACTACTGCTAACTCAAGATCATGAGTAGGATAGTTAACCTCATGGGGTCGTAGTTGCCTTGATGCATAAGCAATTACTTTTCCATCCTGCATTAGTACACATCCCAACCCCTGATGGGATGCGTCACTATACACCATATATTCACCCCAGAAGTGGGTAAAGTGAGTACCGGTGCGGTAGTGAGTCTAGTCTTTAATTCCTCAAAACTGTCTTGGTACTTCTTATCCCAACTAGAAGTCGTACCCTTTCTCAGGAGCTTTGTCCAAGGCATAGCGATTTAGAAAATCCCTCAACAAACCTTCGATAATATCCAGCCATACCTAGGAAGCTCCGTAGTTCTGACACATTGATGGGTGTCTCCCACTTAACCACAACTTCAATCTTTCTCGGGTCCACCTCTAACCCTTTTCCAGATATTAAGTGACCCAGGAATAAAACTTCTTTCAGCCAAAAGGCACACTTTGAAAATTTACCGTATAACTCCTTCTCCCTAAGGAGATTCAATACCATCCTAAGGTGCTCTGCATGCTCCTCTTCACTTTTTGAGTATATCAGGATGTCATCAATAAATACTATCACAAATTTATCAAGAAATTCATGGAACACCTTGTTCATGAGTGCCATAAATGTTGCTGGTGCATTAGTCAATCCAAATGGCATCACTAAGTACTCATAATGTCCATAACGAGTACGGAATGCCATTTTAGGAATGGCTGATTCAGAAACCCTCAATTGATGGTAGCCAGATCTGAGATCGATCTTGGAAAATACCGAGGCACCTTGAAGCTGGTCAAATGGTCATCAATCCTAGGTAAAGGATTCCGATTGTTAACTGTCACTTTGTTCAGACGACGATAATCTATGCACATCCTCATTAATCCATCCTTCTTCTTTACAAAAAATATAGGTGCTCCCCAAGGTGAGACGCTCGGTCTTATGAAACCTTTGTCCAAGAGCTCTTGTAATTTCTTTTTCAGCTCAGCCAACTCCACTAGTGCCATTCTATATGGTGCTATCAAAATGGGTGCAGTTCCTAGCACCAACTCGATATCAAAATCAACCTCTCTTTCAGGAGGAAGTCCTGGAAATTCTTCAGGAAATACATCCAGGAATTCCCTTACTACCGGTACCTCTTCCATTTTCTTAGTGTTTTCCACGGTCACATGGGCAAGGTATGCTTCACATCCATTCTGAATAAGCTTGGAAGCTTGAATAGCTGACAAGAATTGGGACTTTTCATGCTCCTTCCTCTGTATGCCTTTAAATAAAATTTTCCCCTTTCTAGGAAGTTTAATCTTAACTTCCTTCCTTCGACAATTCAGCACCGCCCCATGTTGAGTTAACCAGTCCATTCCGAGGATTACATCAAACTCTTCAAATGGTAGTAACATTAAATTTGCTGATAGCGGAACTCCTTCAACGTTTAAGAAAACGTTCCGAATAACTGATTTTATCTCCACGGTTTTCCCCACCGGAGTTCTAACCTCAAAACTATACCCCAACTCCTCAGGTACCACTTTTAGTAATAGTGCAAATTGGCAGGAAATGAAAGAATGTGTAGAACCAGTATCAAATAAGGCATATAAGGTACGTCCAAGGATAGAGAGCGTACCCGTAACCGCATCCGTTGGGCACTCAGCCTACTCCCGAGTCATGGCATATACCTGCCCTGAGCTTGTCCTCTTGATTGTTGATTACGAGAGGGCTGAGATCGACTACCAAGTGGTCGTGAATTTGCTCCTGTACCTCTTCGTCCTTGAAAGCCCATACTCCCCTGATAGCTATTACTTCGGTTCCCTCTAAACCCACTCCCAGATGAAGCTCTGTTATTCTGCTGAACCGATACCTCAGATTGGCCTTGATCAACCACCAACGGACAGTTATTGAGTCGATGTCTCTGATCTCCACATCTAAAACAACCCCCTGTCAATATTCTGCATGTCCCAAAATGCCTCCTCCCACAATGCTGACCAATCATTGCTAGTGCTTGTGTGTATGATGTCTGCTGTCGTGACACATTCTGAACAGGTTTCTGATAAGACATTCTAGTTGGTCCCCATTTTTCCATCGGTCCCTGTCCAGAGTAGCTCACATTCTGACTTACCGTCTTTCTTTTTAGATCCTCTTTATTTTCTTCCCATTCCTTCTTATCCTCGTTGTCTAGATATTTTGCCCTTAAAGCAGCTTGTTTAATATCCTTCCAGCTGGCCATGTCAGAACTGGAGATCCCTTTCTGAATATTTGTTCGAAACCCTGCCAAAAAATGCTTCTTCAGAATTGTGTTTCGCTCGGACGGAATGGTAGGGTGCCATCTGGATAATCGAGTAAATTCGATATGATACTTCTGGACTGTCAGATCTCCCGGCTTCAATGACATGAATTCCATTGCCTTTTCCTCTTTCCACTAATCAGTGATAAATTCTACTTCGAATCTTATTTGGAACTCCTCCCATCCTAAACTGAAGGGATCTTCTTCATACACTGTTGTGGCCTCCCACCAAGTCCTAGCATGCCCTCGAATCAAGAAAACACAGTAGCGAAGCCGCTCGTCCGATGTGGCTTCCAGCTGGTCAAACGCAGTGTTCATGTCACGAATCCAATCAACAGCTACTTGTGGATATGTACTTTCCCCATCAAATTCCTTCCCTCCATAACCTTTCATCCTCTTATAATCTAACACTGCTCGAGGTGGGTTCACATGAATGCCTCCACCCTGATCAAGACTCTGGTGCACACTGCAAGAAGAATGGTCTTTAGTGATCCTCTTTCAGAAAACTCTTTAATTTTGAAAACCCCTTCTTGAAATCCTTTCCAAATCATGATGCCTATGTGCAACTGACAATGCATCACAAAACACATAATTACTCGATCACTTGTGCAAATATGGGTATGGAATACCTCCCCTCTTTTGATGTTTACGACGCCCCAAGAGAGAAAGTAGCATACCTATAATGCAGAAGACAATCGGGCTCTGATACCACCATGTAACACCCATACTGCTGTTTGGTCAAAATCAATGTCGAGGAGCCCTTTCACTGAAGTTGTGAGTGTAACACCCATACTGCTAACATGTTCGTTTTAAAATAAAACAGCGAAGCAATAATAGGGTGCTACGCTACTTATACCGTGTATATCATTTAATGTTTACACCCATCCGATTAATTCCTTCATCATAATCTAGGATTGTGCTTATATGTACTCAAATAATTAATTCGTCAACACAAAACTGCTCAAGATGTCATATATGACTTATTGACTTTTCACAATACAGTACAGTATACCAGAAGTCCAACAGAACACATATACATATAGAACAGAAGTCTCGAGCTTCACAGGCTCGGACCAGAGTAACCATATACTTGCCCTCAAGGCCACTATATTTTACAAAATCATATCTCACATTGTACTAGTACACAACCACTCATAACATATGCACATGATGGAAGTAAGAGTCTCAAAGAAACTTTAAATACAAAACGAGGATCAAGACACAATCTTCAATATCTACCTAGCGTCGTCACCATGATGATCGACCCCGGAGCTCGATGATACCATTTTGCAGTGTGTGACCCAGTAAAGCCTACTATCGCTCTGAAATGGAAAATAAGGGTCAGTGCTAATCACTAAGTGAGGATCTATGTCCTAGTCACTCTAAGGTACAAATATTCATATAGAAAGTATACAACATATAACACATAAGGCTAATTCTATAATCTAATTTATATCCATATTTTATTTGGGATTCCGGCTCACATATGCTGACGACTCACGTAGAGTTAGTGGCACTAAAATGGCCCACGTAGAGTTAGTGTGGCGCTTATCAAGCCCACGGCAATAGTTAGTTGTGGCGCTTACCAAGGCCCACTACGTAACAGAAGTGCAAAAAGCACAATCGCCAGCATACGGGCCCTAACTAGGTGATCACTCAATTACCAGATTTACTCAATAATCAGTAATAGCTACTGCTCATATTAACACATATATTAAATCGTATATATCACAAAGTAACAGAACGTGTATCATATTAAGTAATAAATATGGTAAAGAAGCATATAAAATCTTAAGATTAAACGGACATTACCTTATCATGCATATAGCCTTAATAATAATAAACTCATAATGGAACGTCTAACCCGGTCGGATACGCAGGAGACCCTCATCAGAAATAATTCTTAAGAATACCAATATAAGCTTCTGAGTCGATAACGTAATTCCAAAGATCTTTGATGATACGAAGTGAGTACCCGTGCTATATTTCTCTCAAGTGTCAAGGCTATAAGCTACGTTGTATCTGTGCCTTTTACTAAATGGGTGTCCGCTCCCCCCCCCTTTTATACTCTTTCATTTTGTTCTTTTATTCACAAAGAATGTGTATCCTAAAATATGCTACGGTTCATTTCTCTAAGAATGAAAGAAAGGGACAAGTAGGGATGAAGAGGTGGGAATAAGACAATTGAAATTGTTGTCATGAAGTGAGGTAATATCTGCATGCATGCACGTGAGTTCCTCTTTCCATGATAATTATCCTTATCTTCTTGCTAACTCATGTTTCTAACATTATATAAAACTTGTGTTGTTCCATACCAAGATGATGAGAACAACATCATTTACATTTTATCATGAATCTGTACATTACCATGTACTAAATTAATTTAACGGGTATTTTCGATACGATCGGCCAGAATGTTACAGTGAGCTGCAAGATTGGTCCTTCATCGTTCCAACGGTGGCGTGGACACGAAATCATCGGGCATCCCGTCAAAATTTTCCCTTCCTACTCGCGTTCCGTTGTTCCACCGGTGGATCGAGGGTCACAAATGACCTCTCCCATCATTCCCAATTGCGTCATTTGGACCTGATAACATTACAACCGATTCGAGGTGGATCGGTGGCAGGCCTCCCCCCGCTGGCGCCTCCCACATCTCTACAGTGACGCTCCGGCCATCTCGCTCTGGCCGGCTCGCATGCCCTGCTCCCACAGCTGGGCCACTTTTAAAGTTGGGCTTGTCTTCCAAGATTGGGCATAGGTGCATGGATGACGCCATTCCAATTTAATCCTCTATGAATGGGCTTAAATGTCCGGCTTCAAGTGTGGGGCTTGCCGGTTTCCATTAATAGGTTCTTTGCTCATGACACTCAAAAGATGACTCAATTGGTGTCTTCAAGTCTCCTATTGGGCTGTCGGGTGCGTCTCTTCTGGTGGGCCGCACTTAGGTTCCTCCAACCCATGCTACAACTATGGCCCAAGTTTCTGCCACCTTGGCTCATGTCACCTCTTACCGCCACCCTGATTCTGAGAACCCCATCCAGGATCGTTCAAAGTGCCCTCTCTCGGAGCGATAAAAATCTAACCCGCCAACTCCTCAGAATTGGTGGCTTCCTCCACTTGGACATCTCGCCCGGTTGATCCCACTCCAGAAGGTGTATCGCCATCCAACCCGATTTCCATTGATGGGGGACTCGGTTTTGACGGGGCCACCAGGGCGCCATGGCCGCCCTAGTTTGGAAATGTTGGGGACTTAGTAATGTCTTGGCAGTTCAGGATCTCAAGGATTATGTCCGCTCCCTTAGTCCGTAATTTTTATTTCTTTGTGAAACTCGTTTGTCATATTCGGATTGTTCCTCGTTGCTATTGTCTCTTGGTTTTTCATTTTATCTTTGTTTGCATACACCTCGACAAGACACTAGTCTTACTTTGGCAAGCTTATATCCCTCCTCTTGTGCTACGATGTTTTCTACATCCTTTACGCTTGATATTTGCTATGAATATGAACCACATAAGTTTGTTTACTTGATCGGTGTTCACCTCTCCACTAATTATCAAATCCGGGACACTCAATATACTTATCTTGAAAATTCCCTTTCCATACTTGACAGTCCCCTTCTGTGTTTTGGGGATTTCAATGATATCTTACTTCCATAAAAAAAACAAGGGGAACGTCCACCTGTCCCTGCTCACATGGACCGCTTCGGAACGTTCATTTCTTTGCTTAATCTTGTCAATCTTGGCTATCAAGGTTCGTATTTCACTTGGTCTATCCACCGGCAAGGTCATGATGAAGTTCAAAAATGCTTGGACCGATTTCTCTCTTCAATGTCTTGGTTAGATTTGTGGCCCGAAGTGCAACTTGGTATAGTGCATGTCCACTATCCATAGTGCACCTTGGTATGGTGCACTCCCACCAAGGTAGTGAAATAGCCGAGTCAACATGAGACTAGAAAATGAACGAAAATTGTAATTGTTAAACCAAATCGTAAATTCGTAAGATTACATGACTTTTTATAATAATAAATTTAAAGAAGAAAATGCATTAGTTTTATACAATTGTTATTATTTTAATTTTCACTTATTACTCAAATAAAAAAATCAATTAATAAATTACTAATAACAACTTTGAAATGAAACAAAATGAAAAATGAACAATTTTCAAATAGAAAGTAGAATCGTAAAATACATGCAAAATCCTTGGAATCATACGAATTTACGATTCGTTTCTACATTTACAATTTCAGTTCGTTTTTCGATCTCACTACCTTGGTGGGAGTGCACCATAGCATGGTGCACTATGCATAGTGGAATTGCACTGTACTAAGGTGCACGGTGCATTACGCATGGTTGAAATAAAAAATTTAAAAAAGATAGTGCATAATGAAAGTGAACCATACCATAGTGCATGGTGCATTGTGAATTTTACAACTGCATCATTCTAATGTGCATGGTGCATAATGGAAATACACCGTACTAAGGTGAAAAGTACAAGGTGGATGGTGGGACTCTAAATAGTGAAATCGGTTGAAATCTTAAATTTTTACGATTGTACAATTTCAGTGGCGCCGAACGATTATTATTCCACTCAAAATCGGTGGTCAGTGATATTACGCAAAATTATGTGTACTTTATTGATAGATTATTTTTATTTGAGTAATAAGTGAAAATTAAAATAATAACAATCGTATAAAACTAATGTGTTTTCTTCTGTAAATTTATTATTATAAAAAGTCTTGGAATCTTACGAATTTACGGTTCATTTCCACAATTACAATTTAAGTTCATTTTTTGATCTCATGCTGACTTGGCCATTTCACTACCTTGGTGGGATTGCACCATAGCAAGGTGCAGTATGCATAGTGGAATTGCACTGGACCAAGGTGCATGGTGCATTGTGCATGGTGGAAATTCAAAATACCGAGGTTGACCATAAATAGTGAAAGTGTACTGCGACAAGGTACAACGTGCATGGTGCATAGTGGTGAGAAGTACAAGGTGGATGGTGCGAGTCTAAATAGTGAAATCAGTTGAAATCTTAAATTCTTACGGTTTTACAAATTTAGTGGCGTTGAACGATTATGATTCCACTCAAATGTGGTGGTTAGTGAAATCAGGCAAAGTTTTGTTTAAATCGTAGAATCGTGTACAATTAACATTTTTGGATGTATCTTACGATTCTACTTCTTTTTCAAAATTGTGCATTTTTCATTTTGTTTCATTTATTTGGTATCGTATAAAGAAAATCTAGGTGTTATTAGTAATTTATTGATAGATTTTTTTTATTTGTGTAATAAGTGAAAATTAAATAATTGCAATCGTATAATACTAATGCATTTTCTTCATTTAATTTATTATTATAAAAATACGTGGAATCTTAGAAATTTACGATTCGATTCTATAATTACAATTTCAGTTCATTTATCGATCTTATGCTGACTCGGCCATCTCACTATCTTGGTGGGAGTGCACCATAACAATGTGCACTATGCATAGTGGAATTGCACTGTACCAAACTACACAGCGCATTGCGCATGGTGGAAATACAAAATACCGAGGTTGACCATGAATAGTGAAAGTCCACTGTAACAAGGTACAACGTACAAGGTGCATAGTGGAAGTGCATCGTACTTAGTTGAATTGTGGATAGGGTTTAATGAAAGTGAACCATACCATAGTGCACTGTGCATTGTGAATTGTAAAACTGCATCATTCTAATATGCATGGTGCATAGTTAAAGTGCATCGTACTACGGTGAAAAGTACAAGGTGCGTTTTAAGGTGAAAAGTACAAGGTGGATGGTGGGACTATGAATAGTGAAATCGATTGAAATCTTAAAATCTTATGATTTTACTGTTTTAGTGGCGTCGAACGATTATGATTCCACTCAAAATTGGTGGTTAGTGAAATTAGGCAAAATTCGTTTAAATCTTAGAATCTTGTAAAATCAACAATTTTTGATGTATTTTATGATTCTACTTTTTATTTAAAAATTGTCCATTTATCATTTTGTTTCATTTATTTGGTATAGAATAAAAACAATCTAGGTGTTATTAATAATTTATTGATAGATTTTTTATTTGAGTAGTAAGTGAAAATTAAAATAATAACAATCGTATAAAACTAATGCATTTTCTTCTTTAAATTTCTTATTATAAAAAGTCGTTACATGTTACAAATTTGGGATTCGATTATACAATGACAATCTGTAATACCCCGACCCTAATACAAAAATATTTAGGTAAAAGTCTCTAATCTATCCATAAAAAAAATTGGGTTTATACCGATATTAGATAATAATAATTATATTTGGAAATGGTGTAATTAATTGCTAATCAATAGTTAATCAGTTTGTAAAATGATCATAGATTTGTTAGTAGCTCAATTGGTTAACCAACTAGTTCTCAAGTCCATTGACCCAAGTTTAAATCCCACGAGAAGCATTTAGTTTTAATTTTAGGTTCATTTTCACTTAGCCATAAAACGACATCGTTTTGACATAAGTGAATGTGGTCATCATCGTCATCTTTCTCATCTCCTCCGACAAGTGTTTTGTTTGCATCCGGCACCGAATTGCAAATCCATGTGTATATGCCTCAAATCAAGACCAAACCGTCGCTCGTGGGAAATCGTTTGGCTATTTAAAGTCGTCTAGAGTTAGTATTGAATGGAGGCAAGCCGAAATTTTGTCCCTCCTTCTCTATTTCTTACTTCGAGGGCGACTTGCGTCGACGAGTTCCGGACCAACCCATGACCTTTAAATACCTTTGTTAACTTCGTATTATCGAGACGAAGCTTTACGTGTCCTTCGATTCGAGTTTGCTCAAGTTTTAGTGGCGATTCAAGGCTCGCCGGAGTCGAGCTCGTCGTCGCCGGATTCTAGAAATTTGACTGGAAAAATGAATTCACGTCTGTGTGGTAAATGTCCAGTTTAGTCCCTAAACTTTCATACTTCCAGTTTAGTACCTAAACTGTTATTTTTTTCAGTGCAGTCCACAACTTTTTGGGTTATCAATCGCGGCCCAATACTTTTAGCTATTGCAGTTTGGCCCAACAGTTTTGAGTTAAGCCATAATTGTTCTGTTCTTGGACATTTGACCGTATTTCGGGTCGACCCACTTAATTTCAAGTGAGTTGGTTTAAGGGGGTAATATGTTCCATTTTAAATGTTTATGTTTTACTTATGTTATTTATGATTCTTTGAATTACATGAATAATAATTGGATTTTAAAGGTTTTAAATGCATTATATGTGACAATGTGATAGGTCAATTATATGTGATCCATATATTCTATTATATCCTAAGTGATATATTGCTGATATGATATGTTACATGTAATTGTTCAGTTGAACAAGTTCTATTACAAGAGTAATATTGGTATTGATTGATTACCTAGTTAGAGCTCATATGTTGACGATCGTGCTTAATGCACTATAGCTATGCAGTGGGCTTCCCACACTAACTGTCATCGTGGGCCTGGGTAGGCACCACTATATGCGGCCCGATTTGGTGCCACTAACATGTATATGGCTCGTCAGCATATGTGAGCTGGGATCCCAATTTAAAATATGCAAAGTAGAGTCAGAGTTGTCCAACGTGCTTTACATGCTATATGGTTACCTTTTCAATGATTTTCAATATTGATATCTATATGATAACTTCGGAAGACTGACCCCGAGCCACCCACCAGTTCGTGACAGGTTATATGGTATTAGAAGAATTAATAGAGGATCTGTTCGTCTGCCGCCAGGCTGAAGTTGGGATATTGATGAGACTGTATATTTCTGGGATTCATTTTAAAATATGGGTCCATTCACTATTTCACACTAGCTTTCGGAAATAAGTTGTTTGGCGTAATATTCCAGTTTTTCTGCAAAGGTTACTAGTATCGTTTATGTATAATTTTAACTATATTTTGTACTATTTCTAAACTGTGTCATGTGTTCGTCCCGAGATAATTTTTCGTTTATTTTAAAAGGTAAACTGGGATGTTAGACAATCTTAGTTCATTTTTTATCTCATGCTGACTCGGCCATTTTACTACCTTGGTGGGAGTGCATCATACCAAGGTACATAGTGGAATTGCACTGTATCAATGTGCATGGTGCATTGTGCATGAAGGAAATACAATATACCAAGCTTGACCATGAATAGTGAAAGTGCTTTGTAACAAGGTACAACGTGCATGGTGCAAAATGGAATGTGGACCATACTTAGGCGAATTGTGCATAGTGCATAATGCAAGTAAACCATACCATAGTGGACGGTGCATTGTGAATTGTAAGACTGCATAATTCTAATGTGTATGGTGCATAGTGGTAGTGCACCGTACTAAGGTGAAAAGTACAAGGTGGATAGTGGGACTCTAAATAGTAAAATCGATTAAAATCTTAAAATCTTACGGTTTTATAATTTTAGTTGAATCGAATGATTATGATACCACTCAAAATCGATGGTAGTGAAATCAGGCAAACTTCGTTTAATTCTTATAATCTTGTAAAATCAACGATTTTGGATGTATTTTACGAATCTACTTTCTATTTTAAAATTGTCCATTTGTCATTTTGTTTCATTTATTTGGTATAGAATAAAAAAAATCTAGGTGTTATTAGTAATTTATTGATAGCTTTTTTTATTTGAGTCATAAGTGAATATTAAAATAATAACAATCGTATAAAACTAATACATTTTCTTCATTAAATTTATTATTATAAAAAGTCATGAAATCTTTAGAATTACGATTTCATTCTATAATAACAATTTCAGTTCATTTTTCGATTTCATGCTTACTCGGCCATTTCACTGCTTTGGTGGGAGTGCACCAAACCAAGGTGCACTACGCATAGTGGAATTGACTGTTCCAAGGTGTTAAGTGCATTGCGCATGCAGGAAATATAAAATACCGAGGTTGACGATGAATACTGAAAGTGCACTGCAACAAGGTACAACGTCCATGGTGCATAGTGGATGTGTACTGTAGTTAGGTGAATTGTGCATAGTGCGTAATGGAAATGAACCATACCATAGTGCACGGTGCATTGCGAATTCTAGAACTGCATCTTTCTAATGTGCATGGTGCATAGTGAAAGTGCACCATTCTAAGGTGAAAAGTACAAGATAGATGGTGGGACTCTGAATAGTGAAATCGATTCAAATCTTAACATATTACGGTTTTACAGATTTAGTGGCATCTAAAAATTATGATTCCTCTCAAAATCGATGTTTAGTGAAATCCAGCAAAATTCGTTTATATCTTACAATCTTATAAAATCATTGATTTTGGAAGTATTTTACGAATCTACTTTCTATTTCAAGATTGTCCATTTGTCAATGTGTGTCATTTATTTGGCATAGAATCAAAAAAATCTAGGTGTTATTAGTAATTTATTGGTAGTTTTTTTTATTTGAGTAATAAGTGAAAATTAAATTAATAACAATCGTATAAAACTAATGCATTTTCTTCATCAAATTTATTATTATAAAAAGTCGTTGTATCTTACAAATTTACGATTCGATTCTATAATTACAACTTTAGTTCATTTTTCTATCTCATGCTGACAAAGCCATTTCACTACCTTGGTGAGAGTGCATTATACCAAGGTGCAGTGTGCATAGTGGAATTGCACGGTAGCAAGGTGCAAGGTGCATTGCGCATGGTCGAAATACAAAATACAAAGGTTGACCATGAGTAGTGAAAGTGCACACTCACAACGTGCATGGTGCGTAGTGGATGTGCACCATACTTAGGCGAATTGTGCATAGTGCATAATGAAAGTGAACCATACCATAATGCACGGTGCATTGTAAATTGTACAACTGCATCATTCTAATGTGCATGGTGCATAGTGGAAGTGCACCGTACTAATGTGAAAAGTACAAGGTTGATGGTGGGACTCTGAATAATGAAAACGATTCAAATCTTAAATTATTACGGTTTTACAAATTTAGTGGCGTCAAACGATTATGATTCCTCTAAAAATCTGTGGTTCGTGAAATCAGGAAAAAGTCGTTTATATCTTACAATCTTATAAAATCAACGATTTTTAATGTATTCTACGATTCTACTTTCTATTTGAAAATTTTCCATTTGTCATTTTGTTTAGTTTATGTGGAATAGAATAAAACAAATCTAGACGTTACTAGTAGTTTATTGATAGATTTGTTTATTTGAGTAATAAGTGAAAATTAAAATAATAACAATTGTATAAAACTAATGCATTTTCTTCATTAAATATATTATTATAAAAAGTTATGGAATTTTATGAATTTACGATTCCATTCTATAATTATAATTTCATTTCATTTTTTGATCTCATGCTGACTGGGTCATTTCCCTACCTTGGTGGGAGTGCGCCAAACCAAGGTGCACTATGCATAGTGGAACTGCACTATACCAAGGTGGACCGTGCATTGCGCATGGTGGAAATTCAAAATACCGAGTTTGACCATGAATAGTGAAAGTGCACTGTCGAAAGGTACAACTTGCATGGTGGATAGTGGAAATGCACCGTACTTAGGGGAATTGTGCATAGTGCATAATGAAATTGAACCATACCATAGTGCACGGTGCATTGTAAATTGTACACCTGCATCATTCTAATGTGCATGGTGCATAGTGGAAGTGCACCGTATTATGGTGAAAAGTAAAAGGTTGATGGTGGGACTTTGAATAGTGAAATAGAGTCAAATCTTAAAATATTACGGGTTTACAAATTTAGTTGTGTCAAACAGTTATGATTCCTCTCAAAATTGGTGGTTAGTGAAATCCGGCAAAATTCGTTTATATCTTACAATCTTATAAAATCATCGATTTTTTTATGTATATTACGATTCTTCTTTTAATTTGAAAATTGTCCATTTGTCATTTTGTTTCATTTATGTGGAATAGAATAAAACAAATCTAGATGTTATTAGTAATTTATTGATAGATTTTTTTATTTGAGTAATAAGTGAAAATTAAAATAATAACAATCGTATAAAACTAATGCATTTTATTCATTAAATATGTTATTATAAAAAGTTATGGAATTTTACGAATTTACGATTTCATTCTATAATTATAATTTCAGTTCATTTTTTATCTCATGCTGACTAGGCTATTTCACTACCTTGTTGGGAGTGCGCCAAACCAAGGTGCACCGTGCATTGCGCATGGTGGAAATTCAAAAGACCGAGGTTGACCATGAATAGAAAAAGTGCACTGTAGAAAGGTACAACGTGCATGGTGCATAGTGGAAGTGCACCGTACTAAGGTGAAAAGTAAAAGGTTGATGGTGGGACTTTGAATAGTGAAATAGATTGAAATCTTAAAATATCACGGGTTTACAAATTTAGTAGTGTCAAATTTTGTGATGATAAGGATGAATTCGTTTTGGCAGCAGTGAAGAAAATTAAAGGGAAATGGGAGCCGGATATGGCTGAAGCTATAGCTATGGAATTCGGGCTTCAATTAGTTGTGCAGGACATGTTTACTAAGATCACTGTGAGAGTGACAGTTTAGTTGTGACGTAGGGCCTTCAAAATATGCAAGGTAACCAACTTGAAATTGGGATTATTTATCGTAATATCTGTCATCTTCTTGCGAAGTTTGATGATGGATCCTGGCATCATGTCAGAAGGGATATCAATAAAGCGGCTCATATTATGGCGCATAGCAAGGCTAGTTGGAACTCTCCTATTGTTTGGGTCGATAGATCTCCTATTTTCTTAATCGATCAGCTAAAGTTGGATGATGTAACGCCTAATCCAGATCATGTAAAAAAAGAAAATAAAAAGCTGAGTAATTTCACTGGCCTTAGAGAGAGAGAGAGAGAGAGAGTAGAGTAGAGTAGAGGGAGGGGAAAATCTAGGCAATTGACATTAATAGTCCCGTAGGTTTAACTTTTTTTCGTAAACACCCTAAGGTCGTAATTTTCGTTATTTTGATATGAGTGGTAATTTACCACTGACACCGTCAATGATTTCCGTCGAATTCCGTCCGTGTTGCCAGTATGTATCGACCACACATGCACGACGTTATCATAACTATCCTAGTCATTAATGAATTTTTTTTTAAAATAGAAAAAAACCATCTCTCTTCTCCTATCCCCTCCACCCTCTCTCTCCCTTTCTTTCTTTCTCTCTCTTTCTTTCATCCCTATGTTCTCAAACTAAAGACACAAAAAAGCAAACTCTAATCTTTCTTAGACAAGCAACATCATGTCTCTTTATAAGGTTTTTATGAGAATTTTATATGAAATTGAAATCCATAAACAACGAGTTGCTGGCTTTTTTTACACGGTTTATCAACTCTTTCCGAGTTTGCTACACTCACAAAACAAAGCATTTCCATTCACAACAAAAGCTTCAACTTTCTCTTGTTCAACCAAAAAAAATGAAAACTTTACCATATCCAAGTGATTAGTTTTGGTTCTTGAGTTTGATATCTTTCTTGGCTTCGTTGCAGTTGACAAGTAAATTACTGAATTTTTTTGTGGAGAAGATTTAAGCAAAAATAACAAAAATTGCCACTACTCTACATGACGTCTACTACTCTCCTTATTTGCAAACCACTCCGCCGTTCTTCTAGCGATCGGAAATCACAACCTCCTCCTCCCCATTCCTCCTCGCCGTCCATTCCGTACTCCTCGATTTCGACACCGACTCATCTCTGAAATCGATCCTCTATCCGCTGGCGAATTCACAATCTCCTTGGAACAAGTTACATTACTCGGCGTCGATGGCATCTGGTCTCCAACTCCCACCGCCGCTCTTGAGACGTCATCATTAACATCTCCGAGCTCATAAATATCAAATCCGACGATGTCACACCACTCCACTGGTTTCCTACTGAAGGTTGAATCGTTCTTCCCAATTCTATACTGCGACGGAGCGGATCGAGTTGACGTCGAACCGACGTGGTCGTCGCTCGGATCCCAAGAATTCCAGCTAGTGTGGAACTCAACCGCCATGATCTGATGGCTCTTGTAAGAGTTCAAGGCAGTTTTCGGGGTAATCTGGGAGTTCGCCAACGATAGGAAGAAAGTCATCCCGTCGCCGTAGTTTTTAGACAAGTTGGCAAATTTCATCGTGAAGGTGAAGTGGGTGGTGAAATTGGTAACCTCCCCTGTTGAGGAGTCCCATAAAGGGATGAGTCGATGGGAAGTGATGCGTTCGGCGCTACTATGAAGACTCTCACCGACGACGTTTTATTAGTTTGGTAACATAGAGATGAAAGGATGAGAGAGAGGGAGGAAGAAAGAGAGAGAGGGGATGTACGTGAAGATGAATTTTTATTTATTTTTAAATTTTTTATTTTGTTAATTAATGATTAAGATTGATGATAATATGACGTGAATGCGTGATCGATACACATTGACATGTACGAATGAAACTCTATGAAAATCGTGAACGGGATCAATGATAAATTATCAGTTAAACTAAAAAGTTAAATAACAAAAAGACATAAAAAAGTTAACTTACACGATTATTATAATTGATTGTCCCAAAAAATCTACACCCTCCCACGTTGCGGAACTTTTTCCATCTGAGCAGTAGTCTGTTCGAGAGGATCTTCGGCGCTTTCCAAATTCTATTCACGTGTTGATTTCCGTGTCGAAGGAAGCAATTAGGGCACTGCGTTGAGATGTCAGACCTAGATAGGCAGATTGAGCAGCTTAAGAAGTGCGAGCCTTTGAAAGAATCGGAAGTCAAGGCTCTGTGCTTGAAGGCTATGGAGATTCTCGTCGAAGAGAGCAACGTTCAGCGCGTGGACGCCCCTGTCACTGTATGCTTCCTATTTCGACCCGCTCTGCCAGTAATTCAAGTTATTTTTTTTCTTCCTGATTTCGATGTTCCAACGATTAACTACAGTTCGATTAATGTATCTGCGACTCTTTTAGGTTTTCGGAATTAGGTTGATCGTCTTTTCTTTCGGAAATAGTTAGGGCTTCAACTTAGAGGGTTCGTTGTCCTGACTGCTCTGATTTTACCTAAATTTGTCATTTTTTTCATTCTGGTGCTGCGGAGAACATTTCGTTGAACTGAGTCTGAGTGCAAGTTCTATTTGGTGCTTTTTAGTTGTTGCCCTTTGCTGTTGCGTGCTTCTATTCAATTGGAGTTATAAACTTCTCTTAGGTGCAGTATAACTCTACTGTCTCCTTCTATAGTGTGTAAAGACTAATAGTATTGCTGCAAGGACAAATTACAGTGATTATATTCTGTTTAGGGTAATAGTTTCTTACTCAAGTGGTGTATGGTCCTCCGGTTGTTCAGTCCATATGGGTCAAACTTATGTATGATGCTTTTATTTATCCGAGTTCGACCTAGTTTCTTGGACATACCAGTCGGCATTGGCTGTCGGATGTTGCTGCACCTAGTATTTCCCCTGTTTACAGTTTAAGGACCTTTTGGTTGGTTCAATGTATAGTGATTATTGCTGCGGTGTTTCCTATAAAATTAGGAGCTGCATTGTCAAATTTTAATTACTGGTTATATTTGTATGCAGACTGTCTCTCTGTTCTCTTTTATGAATTCTGTTTTGTGTGGAGTAATAATATTCATTGGCCCTCACTCAAGCCGATTTTCATCTCTTCTCACTGTATAGCAAGTTTTGAACCGAAGCACAACATATACCATGAAATCTGAACTCAGTCATATCTGTACATATAGTAGTTCTCTTAAGTAATTGTTTATTACCTACTGGGGCAAGTCTTACTAACTCAGTTGGTTGTTGATATGTATAGATATGTGGAGACATTCATGGACAGTTCTATGACCTGAAGGAGCTTTTCAAAGTAGGAGGAGATTGCCCAAAAACTAATTACTTATTTCTTGGAGATTTTGTTGATAGAGGATTCTACTCGGTTGAGACATTTTTGCTCCTGCTTGCCCTTAAGGTATTTTCTTCTCTCCAAACAACTGTATTTCCCTTTTCTTCACTCCCTCTTAATGTTTCCCTTGACCTCAGCAGCCTTAGTCAATCTGACTACTGGATGGCATCATTTCTGTTTAACTTCGATTCTGAGATCTTGACATTTGTTCTTGTGAGATACCTGGAAACATTTTCCCCCAGTTGCTACGAAAGCAAGTATGAACTGCAGCTAGCAAATGATGTTTTGCACTGAATTTGAATCGCTGATGCTCATAATCCTTCAACTCCTGGTTGCAACCTTAATTCTTCAATCTTCGTCACCCATGTTTTACTGATGCCAAATTATAAGGTAATATTACTCTTATTATTCAGAGAATGAAAACTGGACTCTATTATATGGAGTTTACAGAGAGGTATCCCTTAGGACTTTAACTACCTAAATTAGAACAAAGGAAAATTCCTAGTAGATAACTAACTAGGAAAGAAATAAAATCACCGTATCTCAACACTCCCCCTCAAGCTTGGCGTATGCGTTGTATAGGTCAAGCTTGGATTTCATATGCTCCAACACTTTTCGTGATGTGGCCTTGGTGAGCAATCTGCTGTTTGTTCTGTGGAAGGAGCATATAATACTTGAATAACTCCACTCGATGCCTTCTCAAAAATGAACTGCCTATCAACATCAACATGCTTGGTCCGGTTATGATGGACTGGATTTTTCACAATGCTTATGGCAAATTGACTATCGGTTCTCATGACTATATGTTGAGATACGGCAAAATAGTTATTATTATTTGTTCCTTTTCTAGCATGTCTTGATTAGAAAGTTATTATATACAGATATAGTAATAGAGTCCAATAAGGAATTCCTTTCTTGTATAAGAAGTCAGTATTATTCTAATAAGGGTAGTAGTCTTTTCCTATAAGGACTTGGACTCTAACCCTAGTTGTACAACTCTATTATAAATAGAGCCGATTGTCATTCAAGATTAACAACATGAGGATTATTACCTCATATTTTGGCACTATAGGTCCTATGAATTCAACCCTTAGTTCTTCTAATATCCGTTGTAGCCATATGCCTTCACATATTCTTAGAGCAAGGGCTCTATATTTAGCTTCTGCATTGCTTCGAGCAACTACATGATGTTTCTTGCTCCTCCAAGTGACTAGGTTTCCCCACACATGTGCAGTATCCACTCTTTGACCTTCGATCCGTGAGTTCCCCTGCCCAGCTCGCATTTGTATGGATTTCAACTCCTCTGGTTGAATGCTTCCGAAAACGTAAACCAAGACCTGGTGGTCCTTTTAGGTACCCCAGTTGCCCCAAATTTATAATAGAGTTGTACAATTAGGGTTAGAGTCCAAGTCCTTGTAGAAAAAGACTACTAGAGTCCAAGTCCTTATAGGAAAAGACTACTACCCTTAATAGAATAATACTAACTTCCTATGCAAGAAAGGAATATCCTTATTGGATTTTATTACTATATCTATAGGTAATAACTTCCTAATCAAGACATGCTAGAAAAGGAACAAATAATAATAATAACTATTTTGCCATATTTCAACAGAAACTGCAGGGGGGTGTATCAATCATTTTGCTTAATGGTGAAGACTCAATTTCACATTCAAATTAAAGTCATCGGGACTGACGATGCTCGCGACTATTTTAATTCTCATCTCGGTGAATTCCTTACCAACCAAGGTATCATACACAGCAGTTCATGTGTAGATATACTCGAGCAGAATGGCATCGCCGAGAGAAAGAACCGACAGCTCTTGGAGATGGCTCGAGCTATGATGTTTACCACTAACTCCTAAGTATTTGTGGGGAGAGGTTTTGCTCACGGAAACCTATTTGATTAATAGACTCCCTAGTCGGCCTCTCAACTATAAGGTACTGAGACAAGTGCTATTTGATGCGTACCCTCATATTCATGTGTATTCTGGAAACTTGGTATTTGGATGTACAACTTTTGTGCATCTTTATTCTCATCAACATAGTAAATTGGATCCTCGGTCATTGAAGTGTGTCTTTGTTGGCTATTCTGCTCACAAGAAGGTCTGCAAATGCTATTCCCCTCATACCAAGAGATTCTATCACACCATGGATGTAATGTTCTTCGAACATGACGCTTATTTCGCACCAGCACCAATTCAGGGGGAGAACACAACCCAAGCAATAGTAATTCAGGGGGAGCCTACTCATCGTTCGGAGCTGCAACAGTAGTCTCAATTGGAATTGTTGCTATGGGATATTAGTCCCACGGTTTTCCCTGACATAACCACAAAGGGAACAGATTTGAGTGTTGGTTCCTCAAACGAATCTTCTTCGTCTCTTGGCCGACCACCAATTATTTAAACTTACCATCGGAGAACGAGGGTGAACAATGAAACTAGTGGTCATCCCACTGGAGCAGAAGATGTTGTTTAGGAAACTCCGGAATCTAATGCTGAAATTCTGGAACCAACAGTTGAAACCGAAGAGGTTGAAACGACAGCTGATGAAGGTGATCTATACCTTCCTATTGCTTATTGCAAGGGAGTTAGAGAGTGTATGAAGCACCCTAAAAATCGGTATGTAAACTACAACTGTGTCTAAGTTCAAATTATAAGGCTTTCATTACCAACCTGTACACAGTGAGGATTATTAAGAATATCCAAGAGGCTCTTGCTGATCCAGAGTGGAGAAAGGCTATCGAATGTGAGCTCAGAGCATTACAGAAGAATCAGACTTGGACTGTGGTTCGGTTGCCTGAGGGAAAATAAATAGTGGACTGTAAGTGGATATTTACCGTTAAGTATAAGGCAGACGGTAATATTGAGAGGTACAAGGCCAGATTAGTGTCGAGGGGATTCATTCAATCACAAGGCATTGACTACCAAAAAACGTTCGCCCCGGTAACAAAACCAAACACTATTCGGGTTCTTCTATTATTAGCAGTCCATCTCGATTGGCCATTATTCCAGCCAGTGTTCGGGAAGGCGTGCCTCCGCGGCCGCCTAGGGGAAAAAATCGGCGGGGCGAAGAGGAAACGCGGCGATTAGTGCGAGGCGGACTGATTAAGGCGGATCGTCGCCGAATCGTCACCTCGAGCGCCTGCGCGGCTCTGAGTCGGAAAAGGCGGTGTCGCCGCGTTTTTAAAAAAAAAAGAAACATCTCCTCCGCGATCGGTGCCGTCTCCTCCTTCATCTCCCACGCGTCTCCTCCTTTCATCTCCGACGCCAAGGTGACGCTTCATCTCCTCTTCTCTGTGTACAAAATCGCAATCCTCATTCCTCTGTTTCTTGTAAATCGCTGCAATAGAGCAAGAATTCTTCGATGAAACCGAAGAGGAGGATCAAATCGAGGAGCTTCGTAGGGAAACGGATCGGGGTTAAGGAGAGGCTCGTGGCCAGACCGAGGACGGAGTAGAAGAAGAAAACGGCAGCGATGGAGAGAACGAGAGAGTCGGCGATGAAAAGGAAGGAGAAGATGCAAACCGCTGCATACGTCAAGGAGGAAGAAGAAGAAGTTTGGTTTGCGTTTTTCTTTTGGGATTAGTTACCTAGGGTAATTTACCTAAATGGCCCCTTATGTTGGGCCAAATCATAAACAAAGCCCCTACTTTTTATTTGTAACTTCGTAGCTCGCTTTGACTTTGATCCAAATATTTTGGTGAAATATGCCTAATCAGAAAATTAAGTTAGTTAATTTGTCTATATAAATTTTGACATATCGAGCACCATCAATATAAGATAGAGTTACGAGATATATATGTTAGAAATTGAACATTAGTTATTTTGAAATTTATCGATTACAAAACTAACTCTGTGAATTGTTATGTTTGAACTTGTCTATTTCACTTAAATCTATTACATTTTTTCAAAACGCCTCATCACGATTAGGCAACGCCTAATCGACCAAGGCGTAAGGCAGGACCTCACCGCCTTACTACCGCCTTACGCCTTCCACAACCTTGATTCCAGCTTGATGTAAAAACGCTTTTTTAAATGGCGATCTTGTTGAGGAAGTTTATATGAATGTGCCAAAGGGGTTGATTGAAAGAAAATCAGAGATGGTGTGTAGATTGAGGAAGGCTCTGTATGGCTTAAAAGAGTCCCCAAGGCATGGTTTGAACGGTTTGCTAACTCAGTTAAATCAGGTGGCTATAAACAATGCCATACTGATCATACTTTGTTTGTCAAACACAACTATAATGAATAGATGTCGATCCTAATTGTATACGTTGGTGATATCATCATCACGGGTGATGATCAGACCGAAATTCAGAATCTGAAGAACAAGTTGGCTACTGAATTTGAAATTAAAGATTTAGGCCAGCTTCGTTATTTTCTTGGAATGGAGGCTGCCAGATATAAAGAGGGCCTCATTCTTTGTCAGCGCAAGTATGTACTCGATCTTCTCATAGAGACAGGATTACTTGGTTGCAAGGCTGTTGAAACTCCGATTGAACAGAATAAACGATGGAGTTGTGATGAGGACAACAAACTCACAGATGGAGAGCGATACCATAAGCTTGTTGGGAAGTTGATATACCTATCCCGTACAAGACTAGATATAGCCTACGCCGTGGGGATTGTTAGTCAACAAATATAGAATCCCACCGAAGAACATATGGAAGCTGTCATTAGGATTCTCAGGTATCTCAAAGCGACATCGGGTCTAGGATTGAGGTTCAGGAAACACTCAGGCAGAGGAATTGAAGTGTTCACTAATGTTAGTTGAGCATGGGAACTGACAGATCAGAGGTCAACTAGTGGATACTGCACCTATATGTGGGGGAATTTAGTAACATGAAAGAGTAAGAAACAACATGTTGTGGCTCGAAGTAGCGCAGAGGCAGAGTATAGGGCTCTTGCCCTTGGGGCGTGTGAAGGGATTTGGCTGAAGAGACTTTTGAAACAACTTCAAGTCGAATCAAGAGGTCCAATTGCTATGACAACTGATAATCAATTAATAATGAGTATTGTCAAGAATCCAGTACACCATGATCGAACCAAACATGTGAAAGTTGATAGATAGTTTATTTCAAAAAGGTATGCTAGTGGAGTTATTGAAGTCACTTATGTTCCTTCCGCAGAACAAACCGCAGACATGCTCACCAAAGCAACCTTAAAAGAAGTACTGCAGTATTTGAAGAACAAGTTTGATCTTTACAACGCCTACACCAAACTTAAGGGGGAATGTTGAGATACGACAAAATAGTTATTATTATTATTCTGTTCCTTTTCTAGTATGTTTTGATTAGGAAGTTATTACCTACATATATAGTAATAGAGTCCAATAAGGACATTTCTTTCTTCCATAGGAAGTCGGTATTATTCTAATAAGGGTAGTAGTGTTTTCCTACAAGGACTAGGACTCTAACCCTAGTTGTACAACTCTATTACAAATAGAGCCGGTTATCATTCAAGATCAACAACAAAAGGATTATTACCTCATATTTTGGCACTATAGGTCCTATGAATTCAACCTTTAGTTCTTCTAATATCCGTTGTAGCCATATGCCTTCACATATTGTTAGAGCAAGGGCTCTATATTCAGCTTTTGCACTGCTTCGAGCAACTACATGATGTTTCTTGCTCCTCCAAGTGACTAGGTTTCCCCACACATGTGCAGTATCCACCCTTTGACCTTCTATCCGTGAGTTCCCCTGCCCAGCTCTCATTTGTATGGATTTCAACTCCTCTGGTTGAATGCTTCCGAAAACGTAAACCAAGACCTGGTGGTCCTTTTAGGTATCTCAAAATTCGTAGAACTGCTTTCATGTGTTTCAGTAGGGTCCTGCATTTGTTGGTTGAAGATCCCAACTGCATAGGCAATGTCATGTCTTGTATGGGATAAATATATCAATTTCCCTACAAGTTTCTGATATCTTTCCTTGTTAGTTGGTCTACTTGGTTCCTCTCGATTCCACCGCTTTTACTACTCCATAGGCATGTCAACAGTCTTACACCTAAGGAGTCCAGTTTCGGAGAGTAGATCGAGGATATACTTTTGTTGACGTATTATGAACCGTTCTTTAGACCTAGCCACTTCTATCCCAAAAAATAGCAAAGCTGACCCAAATCCTTGGCTTCGAATTCAGTGGACAACAATTGCTTCAATCTTTGAATCTCTGCTAGATCATCTCCAATGATGATAATGTCATCAACATACAATCCGAATTGATATCTTCCCATTTGGATTGAGATTTACAAACAAAGTGTGATCTGTTTGACATTGTTTGTGACCACCATTCTTCACGGAAGTAGTGAACCTTTCGAACCATGCCCTGGGTGACTGCTTCAAGCCATATAGTGCTTTCTAACAGACACGCAGTTCTTGGTTCCTTCTTTATCCACACCATCTGAAATATTCATGTAGGCCTCTTATGCTAGATTGACACTCCCATGGAGTCGAATAAAACTCTTAGTAGGGAGGAGGATATTCCAGCAGTTGAAAAAGGTCGGTATCAACAATTGATTGGGAAACTGATTTATTTAGCTCACACTCGACTTGATATAGCTTTTGCAGTTGGGATTGTCAGCCAGCACATGTATTGTCCTAATGAAGAACACATGGGAATGGTTCATAGAATCCTAAGGTACTTGAAGAGTTCACCTAGAAAGGGAATCTACTTCAAGAGAACTGCTCAACGGGGAATTACTATCTATACTGATGGAGGTAGACCTGAGCTAGTAAATTCACAGATCGAAGGTCTACAACTGGTTATTGTAGTTATGTCCGGGGAAATCTTGTGACATGGCGAAGTAAGAAACAAAAGGTTGTGGCTAGAAGCAGCGTAGAGGCTGAGTATCGAGCTCTCGCACTTGGAATCTGTGAGAGTATCGGGTTGAAGCGCATCATGAATGAGCTGAAGATTGAGCTTGATGGTCCTATGCAGTTTCTGTGTGATAGCCAAGTAGCAATCAACATAGTCCACAATCCTGTTCATCATGATCGAACTAAACATGTGGAGGTAGATCGTCATTTTATAACTGAAAATGTTAGTTTTGGTGTGGTTCGAGTGGAATATGTTCCTACAAAGCAGCAGACTGCAGATGTTCTTACGAACCCTCTTTCAAGAGATGTGTTTGACCATTTACTGTCCAAGTTTGGGTTGATTAACATCTACACCAAACTTGAGGGGGATATACCATAACAAAATCTGGCTGTCTATACTACTAGCTACAAAACTTCAAACTCCAGAACTAAGGGCTGACTTGGAACTTGTAGGTCCTCCTTGTAATCGGTATAATCCATCCACAAGGTCAGCCTTGCCAATCATCTTCCCCGAAGCTAAATCCCGAAACTCACACGATCCATCACCAGAAATTACTTCACACTTCATATCTCTGGTTAGTTGACTAATAGACAAAAGGTTGCAGCTTAGCTTAGGTACATAAATGACAAGAAAGTGGGTAATGGATGGTGTGACTTTAACCCGTCCAATCCCTTTTATCGGCGCCAAAATACCATCGACTATCCTTACCCCTGAATCTGTGGGATAGGGTTGAATATCCTGTATGATATTTAGGTTCCCTGTCATATTGTCTGTACATCCAGAATCGAGAAATCCATATAGTACTGTCTCGAATTTGAGCACTAGAAGCATAGGAAAAAATACCTTTACTAACAGCCATATGGTTTGATGAAGTTCGAGTGGAAGAAGCAGCGAACTTGGTAAACATCTTATCGAGTAGGTCTATCTGTCCCTTTGAGAAGGTCTCAGGCTTGCTTTCTTCCTCATGCTTCTCAGCTACATTAGCGCTTGTCACGCTTTCCTTTGCTTTTCTGGCCTCTCCCATTAAGGGAGTAGCACTCTTCTCGAGTGTGTCCAGTTCTCTTGCAGTGGTCACAATACTTAGAGGAGTTAGGAATTTCCTGTGCCACAAGAGCTAACCCTTCTTCAACAGATTTAGCTTCTCCAGGTAACATACCCTTCTTCGACTGGACACCCTTCGTACTTGGCGAATGCTTTCCTGAGGTCAGGGAGTGTAAAAATGCTATAACCTTACCCTTTACCTCATCCAACTCCTTGTTTAGCCCAAGTAGAAAATAGATGGCCCTTGTCTCATCCATTAGGCTTCTATATGTAGCAGCATCCTCTGTGCACTTCCACTTTGGGGATCTGTACATATCCCTATTGTAGGTTATACAACTGCGTCTCTATTTCCATGATTTCTGCCGTATTATCCATGTTAGAGTAGGCATCCTCATCCCAAACGTCCTTGGCTATCTTGTGAAGCAAGTAAAGCTCTCCAATGGATTTGTCCATGGTGTTAAGAAGCCACGACTTAACCAAGTTGTCGTTGATCTTCCATGTCTTGTAACCTGCCTCATGCTGGAGTTGGTAAATCGTCATTGATATACCCTTCTTTGTCACGGTGAGCGAGATGGATCAACAGCGACTGTGAGCACTGTAGGTAATTATCGTCGTTGAGTTTGTGTGTTGTGATGATCGATACATAGTCGTTCGTTGCAGGAGCCGTGGAGTTGGTGTTGCTAACCTGTCCAGTTTTGTTGCCGGTGATAACAACTTCTCCAATGTTTCCAAACTTGATAGTTCCAGACATGATGATTTCGTCCAAAACGAACAGAAGAAGAAAGGAGAGTTTAAGAGAGACAGTATTGACCGGCGGCGGCACTGGTAGTCTTAGGGTTCCAACCAGGTTCTGATACCATACCAAATTATAAAGGTAATATTACTCTTATTATTCAGGGAATGAAAACCTGACTCTATTACATAGAGTTTACAGAGAGGTAAAGAAGGTAGGTTCCCGTGGGACTTTAACTACCTAAACTAGAACAAAGGAAACTTCCTAGTAGATAACTAACTAGGAAAGAAATAAAATCACCGTATCTCAACAACTGATCTAAGAATGTCAAATCTGGCTGTCACAAATGTTTCTAGAGTATGCCTTGTGTTTTCTATAAAGTTGTCGCATCAACAATATTACATTTGTTATTTCTCCTTCCATACTGCTTTTCCCAACCAAGGAGTTCCTGATTGTCAGGTGCGACATCCAGATAGAATAACTCTGATCAGAGGAAATCATGAGAGCCGACAGATAACACAGGTACAGTTCTTATTGCTACTGTATTTCACTGCCTAAACTGTTGGTGTCCTGAACACGTACACTGGCTGTCTATCGTACAGGTGTATGGTTTCTATGATGAGTGCCTACGAAAATACGGCTCTGTTAATGTGTGGAGATACTGCACTGACATATTTGATTACCTGAGGTAAGAAATGCAAACTACCATATTGGATAACTATGTTCAGTAGAAGATAGCTCAAGAGCTGTTGTTCTGTCCATTTAATAATGTTCGCACTTACGAAGAGCAGATAAGTAGATGATGTTTCTTGTCTAACTGGCTCTGTTTGAATTTTTCTCACGGCATTTCTTTCTCCTATTTTAATTAACTAAAAATATCCCCGATGCCGCGAGGCTTAATACAATGTACATTTCTTTGACAAAAATAATATTTATAACATTCATAGAGAATGACAATTATAGAATTTAGTATCATCACTGTCATCCAAATTCAAGAGGTAATGGACTAACTATCCATGCTTTAAGTTTTTTCCAATCCAAAGATATCCACATAGAGCTTATGGTAGGAATGGTTTGAGGGAAACAAACTCCAATATTGCAATAGTAACTCCCATTGTGCTTTTTGTATACGCAAAATTGCAGTTCATGCCAATACTTACTATTTAACTTGCAAAGCATTTAAAACAATGTCTGCGTTATTTTCTTCTGTGATAATTTCTCGGAAACAATTTTCTTTTGAATGGAATCTATCCACAAGCCATTGTTATGGTGCTTGTGTAAAACCTGTCAAGTCTGAGTTCTTACCAAGAGTGAGTGGTCCTCCTCTTTATTGCAGTTTGTCAGCCCTCATTGAGAACAAAGTTTTCAGTGTCCACGGTGGCCTTTCTCCTGCCATATCAACCTTGGATCAGGTAAACTAATGAGCTTAAATTCGTGTATCGTTGCTTATTAACGTACTAATAAAATCTTTCAATAGATCCGAACCATTGATCGAAAGCAAGAAGTGCCTCATGATGGCGCCATGTGTGACCTAATGTGGTCAGATCCTGAAGATATTGTGGATGGTTGGGGTTTGAGCCCACGTGGTGCAGGGTTCCTGTTTGGTGGCAGCGTGGTTAGTTCTTTTAACCACTCAAATAATATAGACTACATTTGTCGCGCTCATCAGTTGGTTATGGAAGGGTACAAATGGATGTTTAATGATCAAATCGTTACTGTTTGGTCGGCTCCAAACTACTGTTACAGGTAAAAAGTAACCTGAAACACTCTTCTAGCAAGTAAGTTCATCATGGCAAGTTTGTATGGTAATCCTTGGATCCATTTCAGATGTGGTAATGTCGCTGCAATCCATGAGCTGGATGAGAACCTCAACAAACAATTTCGTGTGTTTCATGCTGCCCCACAGGTTTGTAAACAAGGAGGGGAAGTATTTGTTTCAGTTGATGAGTTAGACCCATGTACCTGAATCCATGGCGGCACTTATACACAAATGTGCAGGAATCATGAGGAGCACCTGCGAAAAAGGCAGCCCCTGATTACTTTTTATGAGTTCAGTCAGGTGGAATGCATGATCTTCATTGGCACTCGAATTTGAAGTGGATTGACGTGAAACTGGATTTTTTGACGAGCATATTCACATTATACCAACCAAGATGGTTCTTCGTTCCTTGGTCCTATACGTGTGAATGGCCTGGAAGTGTTTGGTTCAGCTGTATGATTTCAGGTTCTCGCTTCACTCCATTGTTCTTTGTCTTTCCACATTTGCTGTGATCATGTGCAAGCAAGAATGATGGTATGCGTATGTGAGTAAGTCGAGTGAAGTTGGAATATAGGGCTGAGGATGCTGGTGGTAGGTTTGTAATAGGAGACACCGACTTCTTCCCTTTCAGCTCTTATTTTGTGGTGTTCATTCTTTGTGCAAGTCTTGTCATTGTAATTTGGATTTAGTACCCCATGGCCTGCCATGTGAAGGAGAGACATTGAAGCATCGGATACGGAAAAGAAGGGCTTTGTTTATTTCACTTCACCGGCTTTCCTCGTCCTGGTACCCTAACCCCTAATTCATTGGCACAAGAATTTAGTTGGCAATTCTGTTCATCCTTTTTATGAGGCTGCTGCGTCTTCTTTATCATTATTGCCTGCAGTTCACGATTCACCAGTTCTGAGTTCTGACTTCTGATGCTCGACTTCACTAACGATTAGGTCATCATGCTCTCACTAGCAATCGTCATCTGGCCTATTCACGTTTCTCTCTATTGAGCAACCTTAACATCCCCGAGACCAATATAAAACTGATTTGTTCAGACTAGTGCTTACGTAGATTCGCTTTCTTCATCACTAAATTATTTACTCTGCAAGCTTTGCTTCTTCATTGGTCGTTAATCTTTGTGAATACAAATCACATCTATCTTTATATTGTTGTTGACCTTCCTTGCATTGCTCATAGCTGCTTATTGGTCAGCCGAGTTGCTTGGCTAATGGCCCTCCATGTATCATTATTGCTAGGTGTTGAGAATTAAGAATAGGGTTGGTAACAAAAATCATGATTTTTAAGAAAATTGTGTCAAAACTAGTATAAAAAAGTTAACTTGTTATAGAGAGAAGGTTGTGGAAGAAAATTTGGATAAAGGATATAAGGATTTTAAGTGGAATTGTATATTTTAAGGAAAATAAATTTTCATAAATTTTTTATTTTTTAATTTAATATTCTTTTTCGTGGTTTTGGTGTATTGAGTACTCCCACATGTTCAAACTGGTTTTGGCCGCTTGTTACATCGAATTGATTGCAATCGTCCGTGATTCATTTTTTTCGAATTTAGTTTAATTCCGAAAAATAATTAACACAATAACCACTTGACTTAAGTCTAATAATTATTGAACCTCCATATCTTTTTATCTTTCCTTGTTAGTATGCGGTTCGAGTTATTTTATATATGACATCTTAATATTAACATTGTGCTTACAATTTGCTTAATTTTGTAAATTCATATAGTTATACATCAACATAACGACATTCAATAATTAATCTTCATTCATTGATATTGATTAATTCATTCTATTTTATCCACAAAGACAAATAATTCAATCAAACCATAGTTCTTCCTTCACTTGAATAGTTCAATTAATTGGTCCTCCATCTTTATCCACAAAGACAAATAGTTCAATTAAATCACAGTTCTTCCTTTACTTGAATAGTTCAATTAATTGGTCCTCCATCCATGGTGTTACTTAATAATCCGTAAATATCATCATAATCTAAAACCCTAACCCCCTACTTGTTGGTTGTCGCTGTCGAGGTCGAAGTAATCCGTTAACTTATTTGCCGCCATCGTCAACGTGGAAGGAAAATACTGAAGTGTTAAGTGCTTATGCAATATGACATTTGTATTCAGATGAACGAGAGTAACAATAAATACATGATACTAGGTCTGAGGATCTGGAGAACCTGGCAACAAAAGCCACTAACTCGTTCCCAGTAGTCTGAAATATAGCAACTACTAACAGTCTGACTTCAGGACTAAAATGCCAAACAATAAAGAGTCTAGTGACTGAAACTTGACAACTTAATAATTAAAACCCAAACGACATAGCTTTAGAAAATGTCCAATAAAATCCTCCCCTGAAATGAGCATCATTTCAAAGAGCTCTAAGTTCATGCCTGCTGAGAGAGAAATCAATCATTCCCAGCTTACTCCTTAATAACTCATAACATCTGCCACCTACTCATCACATGTTCCACAAAATTCCAGTTTGACTACTCCTTAATTGCCAGAGCCCTTAGAAAGTGAAACCTGACATCTATATGCTTGCTCTTGCCATGTAAAACCGGATTCTTTGAAAGTTTGATAGTTGAGTTATTATCATAGAAAATGATTGTTGATGTTGTTGTGCTCTCCTTCCACTCAATTTGCTCCAGAATTCTCCTCATCCATATACACACTTAGTTGCAGAAAAGGATGCAGCTACAAATTCAGCTTCAGTTGTTGATAGGGTTACCATTGGTTGTTTCTTTGATGATCAGGAAACAACCCCACTAGCTAGAAAGAACAGATAGCCACTTGTACTTTTCCGATCATCTATATCACCAGCGTAGTCATTGTCTGTGTATCCAATCAAGTTTTGCTCACCCTCCTTTCTTTTGTACCAAATTCCAAAACTCAACGTTCCCTTCAGATATCTCATAACTCGTTTGGCTGCCAGCATATTTAAATCTCACAAATCTTCATGATGAACAAAGTATGTTCATGACTATTCCTCTTAAAACCTGCTCTAAGAAAGTAGGCTTCTATTCTGCTATACCAAGCTCTTGGAGCTTGCTTGAGTCCATAAAGAGCTTTTTGAAGCTTGTACACCTTCGATTCCTCCCCATCAACCACAAACCCTTGTGGTTGCTCAACATATACATCCTCAAAAAGCTCTCCATAGAGAAATGCACTCTTAACATCCAATTGATACACAGGGAAGCCATGAAACATAGCATAAGCCAACAAAATTCGAATAGTATCCCAACGAGCAACATGAGCAAATACCACTGTGTAATCAATGCCATGTAGTTGAGAATACCCTTTAGCAACCAATCTGGCCTTGTACTTGTCTACTGAGCCATCCTCTTTGAGCTTGGATCGGAATACTTATTTCAGTCTAGGTACAGTTCCTGCGTATTACTTCCATCTCCACTTGTATAGCTATACTCCACTTTGGATCAAGAATGGCAGCCTCATAGATATGAGGATCTTTTGAAACTGCCACCATGGCCAGCCAGTCTGTGGTTTTCCAATTGCAATCATACTCATCTAAATATGATGGAGGTCTCCTAACATGCTGACAAAGATTGTAGAAGCAATGGAAGAGCTTCCATTTGTGCTTTGTGGAGAGCTAACTGAAGTAGTACTTCAATACTGCTGAGAAACTACAGGTGAAGAGGGTTCTGCTTCCTCTAGTTCCTCTGTAGCCTCCTGAACAACTTCCTCATCAGAATAATGTAAATCATCTTCCTTTCCATCCCATATGAGATCAGTAAGTACTGGCTGAATTTCTTCTTCCCAATGCCACACTTTTGTTTCATAAAAAACAACATCCCTGCTCATTGTAACCTTCTTAGTGACAGAACTCTATAGTTTGTAAGCTTTGATTCCACTGAAATTCCCAAAAACTGACATCTAATACTCTTGCTGTCAAGCTTCTTCCTCTGCTGATCAGGTACATGCACATAAGCAGTCCAACCAAAGACCTTCAGATGAGAGACAAATGGTGGTGAATCTGTCCAAAGTTCATGTGGTGTTTTTCCCTAATTGGTTGTTGTGGGACTACGATTGATGTTGTCAGTAGTCCAAGTAATAGCCTCAGGCCAAAAATCCGATGGAACCTTGCTATATTCCACCATGCATCGTACCATATTCATCACTGTTCTATTCTTCCTCTCAAAAAATCCATTTTGTCGAGGTGTAGGAGCAGCTGTAAGTTGCCTTCTGATTCCAACTTCATCACATAAAGCATGAAATTCGTGTAACATGAATTCTCCTCCACGATCCATTCTAAGACAAGCAATGGAAAAACCAGTTTCTTTTTCTACTTGAGCCATGTACCTCTTAAAAGCTTCAAAAGTTTCTGACTTATTCTCCAATACAAACACCCATAGTTTTTTGCTGAAACCATCAATAATTGTAAAAATATACCTCTTTCCTCCATTTAAGATGGTGTAATTGGTCCACACAAATCAACATGGAGCAATTTAAGCTCCTGATTATCCCTCCAATTGCTTTTTCCTTGGAAAAGAAAGTCTCTGTAATTTGCCTACCAAGCACGTTTGACGTCCTAGAGTTCCTTTGAGAGCCGGCATGTCTTGTACCATCTTTTCTTTGCTCAGATCCAGCAAGCTGTTCAGATTTAGATGTCCAAATCTATGATGCCACAATAACAGAGCTGCATTTGATGTGCCTTCTATCTGTAGACATTGAAAGCTCTTTTTTGCACCTCTATTCTCTCTAATGTATGCATGCAAAATAAACATCCTATTGGTTTTCATCTGAGTTTTCAGTAACAACCCCTTTTGCTCATGAATGAGCTTGCAATAGCCATCTTTGATTGAGAAAGCAACTCCCCTTTCCTGCAGCTATCCAACACTCCGAAGGGTTGTCTTTAACCCTGGCACATAAATTACGTCGTGACCACTAGTGATACTTCGTTCACTGATAGCTTTACTATCCCTTTCCCAATAACATTCAACTTATAATTATTTTCAAATGTCACACTGCATTTGAAACTGCTATCAATGGATGTGAACCAGTTCTTATCCCTACTCATATGATTACTACAACCAGAATCCAAGAACCATCAAGTATGATGATTCTCAAATTCCTCCTCTTGATCAACCGATGCCATTAACAAGACATCCTCTTTCAGATCACCGTGTGATCTATCCTGTGCAGATTGTCGATTTAGATAGGGTTGATAGTTGGATAACGTGTCTGCTCATTTGAATACCATTCCGGACATTCATTTTTGTAATGTCCAAGTTTGTGACATTTAAAGCATTCTACTGACTCCTTGCTCCAGTCTCTACCAGCCCTTCCTCTTCCTCTTACAGTATAGTAGCTTCTACCAAAGCTTCTGCCTCCTCTTCCTGCAAACTCATGAGCTGTTCTTAAAGCATGATTCTCTCCTGTTATAAATTTATCCTGAAATTTCTGTTCCTACACAAGCAAAGAGCTTTGAAGTGCATCAACAGACAACATTGCTATCTCCTTGGACTCTTCTATAGCACAAACAACATAATTGAACTGTTATGTTAGTGTTCGTAGGATTTTTTCAACAATCTGAGCATCTGTCAGATTTTCTCCACAGCTTCTCATAGAATTCACCACTATCATGACCCTGCCAAAATATTCTATAACATTCTTACTTCCCTACATTTCCAGTAATTCAAAACTTCTCCTTAGAGCCTGTAACTAAGATTCTGAACGGTTGACTGCCTTGAAACTTTGTTTTCATAGCATCCCAGAGCTCCTTAGTAGTACTCTTATTAGTAATGGTGTTCAAAATAGTCTTGTCGATTAAACTAAACAAATAATTCTTCGCTTTCAGATCTTTTAGCTTCAATTCCTCCAAACTTATAGCTTCTACTTTAGTTAATATTTTTACTTCAACCTGATCTTTGAAGCCTCCACTCACAACTTTTCAGTATTCTTTTGAAAGAAGCAGATTCTCCATCAATAAGCTCCAGTAATCAAAATCACCATCAAACTTTGGTATACAAACCTGTGCAAAAAGCTTCCTTCACTCATATTGCAGCTTCCTTCACCAAAAAACCTCATCGTATATAACCCTTCACTCCTCAACACCAAAGAAGTGTTGACTCTCACTCCCAGATGATTTCCTCACCAATCTCTCGTGTTTCCCTATCTATTTCATTGATCTACTTGGTTATAGTTTGCAATCGCTCTGATACCACAATGAAGTGTTACGTACTTATGCAATATGACATTTGTATTTAGATGAATGAGAGTAACAATAAATACATGATACCAGGTTTGAGGATCTGGAGAATCTGACAACAGAAGCCACTAACTCATTTCCAGTAGCCTGAAATATAGCAACTATTAACAGTCCGACTTCAAGACTAAAATGTCCAACAATAAAAAGTCTAGTGACTGAAACTTAACAATTTAATAATTAAAATCCAAACGACAGCTTTAGAAAATGTCCAACAAATACCATGGTGTTGGAGGAAGCTGTGGTAGATGATTAGCTAGGCCGACGTAGTACTTGACGGCGCCGCTGGTAGGATTTTGTCGGCGATGATGACAAGGGCCGTCAAAGAATTTGATGGTGCCGCAGTGAGGAAGCTGTCGATGAGCGGAGCCCAATGGCGTAATCAGTGCAAGCTTGGATTTAGGGCCAATAGTCAATTGTAGTGGGTCAAGAATGATTGCATAATTAATCAACGATTCACAACTACGCGATTCACATTCCGTGATATTATTGGCCAAGATGAAATCATCACTCCATGTCACTGTGAGCCATATTGTTGTGTACGGACCATATAAATTAGATAACCTACAATCATCGATGACGACTTTACCGATCTACAAAAGATATAGAAAGTAGGATAGTTTTCCAACAGCATTATAGCAACCAAATGCCTCAGAGGAAGACAATTTCAGGTCTGAGTTCTTGGAACTAACAAGAACTTTGCCGAATCCTTCTATCCATCCTAACGCAGCCATTTTAAGAGCAAGAGGAGATCCATAATGTAATGATTTGACAAGAATTATATTATACTTTCCAAGAAGCTCAGCAACAAAAGCAGAATGTTTTGAGGTCTTCGATGGACCTAAATCAAATTTAGGATCCCACCTGGATAAATTTGGAACAAACTTAGAATTCCACTTGGATAAATTCAAAATATGTAACTTCACCATAATATATTCATGAAATATGTTATCCAACTCAAATATGTAAAATCTAGATAATAGCTCTAACACCTAATTAAAAACGTTAAAATATAACTTAAAAAAACTAACTTGTGTTTATCTAGATGATTGTTTCATTGTTTTTGACAAGCAAAAGTTGGTTAGATTTGCTAGTTTTGTTTAAAGACTTCTCAGTTCGTGATATCTTTCTCGTTAGTTTTCAATTAGATACTTATATTGTTGAGATGAAGGTTGATGAGAAATTCAAAAGTATAAACGAATCGCAGAGCTTTCGAGAATGGTTGAAACAGGAAAGCACATTATGTATCTCAAGATATATTTCCTCATTAAACTAGAAGTGTTGAGAGAGCATTAGTTTTGCCAGTTGCAACTAGAAGTGTTGAGAGAGCATTTTCTTCGATGGCCTATGTCAAGAACAAGCTTCGTGATAAGATGTTAAATAATTGTTTAATGATGTATACCTAGAAAGAGTCGCTTACAATTTAGATAAAGAATATATTGTACAATACTTTCAAAACATAAAAACTCGTTGTGGCATACTATAAAAAGGTGAATAATTGAATTGATTTTTTTTGTTATCGTATAAGGACCCACTTGACTTAGTTCGTTCCCGGCAATTTTGAGGATCTGTCGAGGATATTTTGGTGATAGGGTGTGTATATTAATTTTGATGAGGGTGGTTAGCAACTTATCCACGGTAGTTACTGCCCATGGAAGTTGGAATGTGTAGTAAAGTTGTTATGAACCAGATCAATGTTTGTTTAGTTTCCTAAAAGTCTGATGGATCGTGGTTGGTTATTGGTACGGTTATTTATTACATGTTATGCTAACAAAGTTGAGAATATATATTTGTATTTATTCATGCTGTATTTCGATGGGGATTACTCTATCACTTATTTTGCTTGAAATATTGAATGTGGCTGAACTGAAACACCATTATTGTTCAAATCTATTTATTAGTCGCATTAGATTTGATTCTCAGATTCTTTGGGTCTAAAACGTGATGGCATTGCCAATTAAAATATAATTGATAAGGAAATAAATAATTAATGACCAGATGAGTACATAAATGAATATATGCAAAATTGTAATTCTATTTTAATCACTTTTTCCAAAAAATATATAAATGTGTTGTGAAACGATAATTGCAAAAAGATAACCAATTAGTTATTACCCTTTTAAGGACTATTTCGAAATTTTCGTACCCATTTACCGAAATCCAAGGATACACGCTAAATGTAGTTTGTTGCAATTAATTATTTATTTTTTTGCCAATAAGAATGTTAAATGTTGTAATTTAGGGGGTTAATATTTTTTTTTCCAATCTTGATGTTAAATGTTGTAATTTAGGGAGTTAGTTATTTTTTTTCCAATCGTTATCTTAAATGTTATAATTTAGGGTTAGTTAAGAGTTACCACCCACACATACATACTCCTTTCCATTTTCCCAATCTCGTCTCTTACAAATAAATAAGTAAATCACTTATAAAAAGAGTTATAACATTTTTTTTTGTTATAGATAGTTCGAGGAATGAAGGAACAAGATAGTAAGGAACAAGCAAAGCTAAGCATCAGCTGAAGCCGTGAGCTCTGTTTGCGTCACGACGGACCATCTGGAGCTGAATGGGAGGCCAAGCTATTAGAAAGGACAAGATGTACGCAACCACTGCCCCACCAACAACATCATGTCAGAAACACCAGGCGTATACAATATGGACGTCTAGGAGCTCCATGACATAAGGATCAAGGAGCCATCGATACGTCCCGCCCAGCTCTCTGTAGAACAACACCAAAGGCATTGCGGACAACCAGACCCACCACGCCAGATGGGTCTGCCACTGCGCTATCCACATTAATCTTAATTCGGGTACTAGGATGGGGTACCCAGGAGGCCAAAGTAGCCGCCTTGGGAGACACTGCAACAGGAGTAGCCGGTTGCGAAAGTAAAGAGAGCTCGACCGACTCCTAGAGGAATTGTCAAAGCAGGACGTCAGGTTGGAGCTGTTTCATGTAAAATACCACATAATTACGGCCCTTCCATAACCGCCACCAAAGGAGAGTGTAAGTTGGAGAAAGATGCGGTTGGGAGCGTAGGAGTTCCTGCTAGACAGTGGACGGATGTAGTGCGACAGAGCCAAGAACCTGAAGACCAGCCAAGGACGTAACCCGCACCGCGATAGGGCATTCGAAAAGAAGGTGCTCAATAGTCTCCTCTGGCTCCCAACAGATAGGGTAGCAGATATCCTGAATCAAAACATGGCGCCGCCCAAGAGTCTCTCGTGTAGGGACAATCCAGTGGAGCAGCCGCCAGAGGAAAAAGAAAAGTTTCGGAACGACCGAAAGGTGCTAATCTGAATTCCAGGTGCGGGAACTAAATCGATCAACGGTGGGGTTATGTTCATAGGGCTCGGAACGCTGAGCAAGTAGGAAGGCCGAAGATGTAGAGAAGATGTCGGGGAGTGAATAGTGCCAGATCTAATCATCCTTTTGTGGGGACAGTGTCAGCGGCATAGGAGCTGCCAGGGTAGCAGTGGACTGGCCACCGATTCCCAACATTGCCCCACCAGAAATCAATCATTTGTTTGTTAAGGCGTCGACAGAGCTCATCTGATAAGCAGGAACAAGGCAAGGCATAGACCGATAGGCCAACTATAAAAGAACGAAGGACGGTATAAAAGCTGGTCGGAGAGAGGCAGTAACATTTCAAAGTTCGCAATTGCTGGAAAATGTTCCCTTCAAGGAACCTATATGTACCAACCTTAGACTGAAGAACAATCAATAAGAGACCTAATATCGATCAGAGTCTATTTCCAAAGGTGTTTCCAGAAGTCCAGAGTAAACCTGTTATAGCGAAAAAGACGCATCAGTACTAGAGCGGACGGTTGACTTCTGAAGATTAACCCGTTCGCCACTCATTTGATCATAGCGATAAAGAAATCACGTAAAGTTTCAATAATGGTAGAGGAGACTTGGGGGAATAGGATTGTGACATCAACGAACACGAGATGAGAAATGGCTAGTGTGTGACGAGTTACCTAAATGCTGCAAAGCAATTTGTTCCGTTGGTGGTTATCTATCAGTTTGGTCAGTCCTTCTGAACACATAGTAAATAATTAGGGGGGGGGGGGACAGATGATCACCTTGGCGAAGACCTCTAAAAGGAGAGAATTAACCATACGGGGAACCATTGACCAAAACCGAGATTGTAACGGAGGACAAGCATTCTCGAACAAGCCCAATCCATTGTAGTCAAGAAAAGGGAAAAGAAAATCTCATTCCACACGGTCGTACGCCTTTTCCATGTCAACTTTAAGAGCCATGTAATGACGACCGAAAGTGTGAAGTTGGAGGAAGGGCATAAGTTCATGGGCGAGGAGGACGTTATCAGTAATGGAGAGTTGGCGAACAAACCCATTCTGGTTTATGTTGACAATAGCGGATTGGATCTCACCTAGCCTGATCATGATGATTTTGGAATTTGTTTTATAGAAGACTGTGCAAAGACCAATCGGCTAGAGCTAGCGCATGGATTCAACCCCATCAACCTTAGGGAGGAGGGTGAGCGATGTGTGGTTTAGGGATCGGAGGAGGTGTCCAAATCTGAAAAATTCTTTGACAGTCACAATGACGTCTGACCCAACGGTTGAAAAGAAGCGATAAAAAAAGAGGCTTGTGAACCCATCGGGTCTAAGAGCCTAGGCTGGGCCAATGGAAAACACTGCTAAGCGAATTTCTGTGGCGGAGACTGTGGGTAGCAGAGACCCGCCCATCCTAGCGGTAACAACCGGTTGGATATCCAAAGAGTCAATGTTCTGAAAGTTGAGAGCTGAACAAGTGCTGTTAATAACTAACCACGAGAGAGCCTTATCAACCTCCAAGGAGTAAATCACTCCATAGTAAGAAACAAGTTCTCCAAGATGATTTTGCTTCCTGGATGTTTGGACCGAACGATGGAAGAACGCAGTATTGACATCCCTATGTTGGTACCAACCAAATCAGCCTTTTTGACGCCAGTACTTGTCCTCCAGGTGACAAGCTGAGTCCAGATCCATCTCCAATCTTTGTATCTCGTCCCATGGAACGAGGTTCTCACATAATGCCTTCCGACGAGCATCGTCCAAGTCCTGCAAAAGATGCGTAGAAACTGAAACGCCCTTCTCACGAAGACGATTAGAGGAGGCATGTGCCAAAGCAGGTGAAACATGGGCCAAAGTTGTGACATGAGTTGGTTGGCCTGGTTATGGACCTGTCGGCAAGCCAGAAGGAGTGTGATGCGCCATTGGGCCTGTAGTAGTTGCGTCATGACCCAAAAGCGGGAAATTGTGGCTTGCGATATTTGGAGAGGGGGTGGCGGCTTAATTGGCCCGGCTCGCAGGAGAGTGGAAGAGGTGGGCTCACCCTTGGGTGAAGGGGCTCGGAGTTGGCCCATATTGGATGCTGATGGCGAGCTACGAGGTCGGGCTCCCCCCGATCCACCTTGTTTGGCTACTTCAGCATTAACCTGGCCTGTAATAGAATTATTAAAATAAATGAGAGCTGTATTGGGCCAGCCACGACCCAATATCCATAATAATCTAATATGTGGCCTAATTCAAAATAAGGCTGCAGACACGGTCTTATAGGGAATGAGATGTCCAGCTGTCGCAAATCAATTAAACGGGGAGACGTGGGTTACCTTTCGAGAATGAGCATGATGAGAAGTCGATCAACGGGATGTCGTCGGGGTTCCAGCATTGCATTGGCGCGGTTGGAAGGAGTGCGGAGGAGGGGGTGGAAGTACGAATGTTGAACCACCACGAATGGTTTGCAAAGTATCCGGGTCCAAATGACGCCATTGCATAATCGAGGAAGTCATACACGAACCTCGATCTACCGGAGGAACTTTGGAATCTGAGGACGGGCACAATTTGAGAGGATGGCTGATACATCTGCACCCATAATGGACCAGAGGTTGGCCTTCAAATTGGAATCGAACCCAGCTTCACTTGTCGGGACCGCCCATGGAAACCCGAGTTTCGGTCCCATCTTCCAGTTCCTGTCGGTCAATGAAGGGTTCTTCCACATTCACACGCACCAGAAAACGGGAAAAGTAGTCATCCAAGCCTGCGATCAAACAGATTAGCCTCCAGCACTTCTCCAAATATGGAGCAGAATCCATCAGCAATATCAGGAGAACGGAACCGCTTTGCAAGACAATTGATGCACACCCAAAAATCCACGAACCAAAGGTCCATGATGATGGTGGTCGATGGAGATTCCCGTGGAATGGTGCTGATCAGATGTGTGTCGAAGGCCAAAGGACGCTGACCAAGGACCTTCAAAGCCTCTGTCGGATCGGAGAAGAAAAACTCGAATAATCCATGCTCTCGAGGGGGAGATCTTTGGCGATCCATGCAAATGCAATTTGATGGTGAGAGTCTTTTGTACCAATCATAGAGATATTCCTTTCAGCCAAAAGAATAAAGCAAGCAGACTTTAGTCCTTCTGCCAATTCGCGGTGGCCAGATCATCTACTGTAAGCACAAAGGATGGATCAGACATGGTAGGCAAGCGATAGGGTATGGTGCGGCGCGTAGAAGTGAATGAGAAATTAGCACATGATATAAGGAGGAGCAAGATTATAACAGGTGTAGGGGAAAAGCTATGGTTGTCATAAATTTGTTGAAACAGATGAATATGAATGTCCCAGTAATGGGCAAATTGAATGTAGAAACACGAAGAGGCAAATGCATGTGGGCTGCCATGAATGTGTTGAAACGAAAGAGCATGAGTGTCCCAGTAATGGGAAAATTGAATGTAGAATGATGAAAAGACGAATTTTTGAAATGGTTCATGGGAGTGACTGACAAAAATTCCCTAACAGACCACTATCGACGACGGGGACGAAAAATCCACTAGAAAGAGGACCTCTGGAGAGATAGGCTGCCAATCTGAGCAGTAGCTCAAGAAGAGGCAGAAAACATGAGTCATCTGGACCAATAATAGTCATCATGACCCATTAACAGTTATAGGTGCGATGAACTTGAACCCATTTTGGAATAAAGAGATTGTAATTACTTTTTTTCTTTAAATGTAGAACTGTAATTAGGTTTTTAGGAATCTAATGATCGGATTCTCAGGACTATATAGTAGTGTGTGCTGTACAGGTGTTGTGTTTGGAGCCGGGCTCCCAAGATTGTGTAGTAGCGTGTGATCTATGGTACATGGGTTATGATTTCATAGTTGGGCTCTCAGGATTGTTCAGTAGCATGTGATCTATTATACAAGTGTTGTGAAACAAAGCTGGGCTCTCAGGACTGTGTTGTAGCGTGTGGTATATTATACATGCAATTGTTTAATTTCGAGCATAAGCTCATGGCGATTGAACTATGTGTGATTCACGGTTCAAATTAGGATAAGATCAGGTTTAGTTAGCTTAGCTTTTGATATGCGTTGGTCGGCCACCCATGGATTGCACAATCCCCCAGGTTATAATCAAGGTCATGTAGGATGTGTTGAGTATGCCTGCAAATGCTTCTCACATGGTATTTAGGGGGAGTTTCATGGTCGGATCCACCATGAGACTATCTACACATAGTTGGGGTTTTGATGCTAAGTTGATGCCTACATGACCATCGGGTCACTTTATTAAAGTAGTAACTTGGATGAGTTTCATGTTTTGTCCTTAGTTCCAGTTTCAGTTTTACGCAAGTCTAGATAGCCACTCGGTGCTTATCACTGACCCCATTAGATTTTGTTTTCCTTGGTGTATCCTTGTGTTCATTCACAAGTACTGCAGCTAATGGTGGAGAGAGAGTTGGTTGCAGTTTTTTATATCAGATGATATCATTTTTTATGTATTTTCAGAATTGGAGTTTTATCTCCTTGTTGTGTTGTGATTTGGAATCTGTGATCCCCTTGGATCATTTTTATTAAAGTGGTTTATTTTAGGTTTTAATGCTTGTTTTTATTGCATAAAAAAGTAGTTAATAGTTGAGTATAGTAGAGGTGGAAACTCGAGTAGGACTCTTCGATCGAACTAGTGGTTCGATCGAGACTCCTAGGGTGGGGTTTCACAAGACTTATGGTGCATTTCATCGACAATTGCCCGACATTCAAATATGTAGATTTGAGAGAATACTTATCTCTTATTGATTAGAAGGCCCGTAGGCAACTAGGTTATATACATAAGACTCTATATGAGACTTACCTAATCTAGGAATCCTATTAGGAGGCAATTACTCTAATAATAACTAATACGATTAATCAGGTGACGTATAATAATTAACTAGCTAATCTGTAGGATTCTCTACACTCCCCATCAAGCTTGGTGTTGATATTAACAAGACCAAGCTTGGACTTAAAGAACTTTAGTACCTCTTGTGACAGAACCTTAGTGGGAACATAGGTGACTTCTACCTTTCCAGCTTCAACTTTTTCTGTAATAAAGTGCCTTACTATCTGGACATGCTTTGTTCTATCGTGATGGACATGATTCTTGACTATGCTCAGTGCTGATTGACTGTCACTCAACAATAATGCTTTTCCCCGTCCTGGAAGATTGAGTTCTTTAAGAACTCATTGTATCCACATTGCCTCCTGAATTCCATGAGCCAGTGCTCGATATTCAGCTTCTGCACTGCTTCGGGCCACCACAGACTGCTTCTTGCTTTTCCATGTAACTAGGTTAACCCAAACGTACGAATAATATCTTGTAGTTGACCTTCGTGATGTGATATCACTTGCCCAGCTGGCATCAGTGAACATTTCCACTAATGCCTATCAGTTTTCTTGAATACTAACTCGAGTCCTTGAGTTTTCTTCAGGTGCCTTAGAATGCAGGTTACTGCCTCCATATGTGCTTTAGTAGGTTCATTCATGAACTGGCTCACTACACTAACTGCAAATATATATTAGGTCATGTGTGTGAGAGGTATATCAGCATACCAACCAACTCATGATACCTACCCTTGTCTGTCAGCTTCCTCATTGTGTCTCAGCTGAACTGAAGGTTTTGCTGCATAGGAGTGTCAGTTGGTTTGCAGCCTGTCATGCATGTCTCATCAAGAAGGTCTAGGACATATTTTCTTTGAGATATGGAGATCCCAGCACCTGATCTGGCTACTTCCATTCCCAAAAAATATTTAATTTCCCCCAAATCCTTCCGTTCAAACTCTATCCCAAGCTTGACTTTCAATATTCAAATTTCCTCTTCGTCATCACTTGTGATTATTATATCATCAACGTAGATAATGAGGATAGCGCTCCTGTTTCCAGCATCATGTTTAACAAACATTGTGTCATCTGTTTGGCATTGGTGATAACCATTTGAGATCACCGTACTTGAGAATTTTTCAAACCAAGCACGGGGGGATTGCTTCAATCCGTACAAGGATTTTTCCAGTTTGCACACAGCTCTTCCATTTCTGGCATATTGGACACCTTCTGGAATAGTCATATACACTTCTTCAGTTAAGGTTCCGTTCAAGAACGCATTCTTGACATCCATTTGGTATAAAGGCCAATCCTTATTGACGGCAATATAAAGCAAAATCCTTATAGTATTCAGTTTTTCCACAGGGGCAAACATTTCTTGATAATCAATTCTGTAGGATTGAGTAAAGCCACGAGCTACAAGTCGTGCTTCGTACCTTTCTACATTACCATCTGCCTTGTATTTGATAGTAATATCCACTTACAATCAACGGTTTGTTTCCCGTGAGGTAAGTTTGCAATTTTCCACGTACCATTACTTTCCAGTGCTGCAATTTCATTAAGAACAACCGGTCTCCACTCTGGTATTCTCATTGCCTCCTCAATAGTCCTTGGTTTAGTATGAGGGTTAGTTGTAAAGGCTCAGAATTCCAGGCTGAGACATCCATAGTTGACATATCTTTGAATAGGATGATTGGTACGTTCCCTGACTCCTTTTCTGATAGCTATTAGTAGGTTTAGATCATAGTCGTCAGGTTGATGCACCTCTTCAACTATAGTTCCTCCATTTTATGATTGTGGAGTCTGGTCTGATTCAGCCATGTCTTCCACATCAATTGGACTATCTGTAGTTGTAATCTCCTCAGAACTCTCCGGATCTGCCCTTCTCCACCGTTGATACACATGCTGAATATCAGGTTGTCGTCTCTCCTCTAGTTCTGATTGGGAACTCGGTAAGTTTACCACAACCCATGGGATCACTGGTTCATCCATGGCAATGAGCATATCCAGAGTTTCTTCTCCTGAAGTAGTAGGTTCCACTCTCCCCCACCCCCCTAAAGGTCTGGATTGCTATAATATCTGGAGTTCTAAAAAAATGTTACATCCATAGTAGTGAAGTCCTTACTAGTAGTCGGTGAGTAACATTTGTAGCCTTGTTGGTGGGGTGCATAGCCCATAAACACACATGGGCATGCGGATCATGTTTGGTCCGTTGGTGCTGTTGAATGTGATGGACCATCTGGCCCCGTTGATGTTTTTCACTCTCATTGGTCCCCAAATGTCACTACGAATAATGGAAAATGGCTGTGTTGGCTTGTACTTCAGCCCGGGATAACTATTTCGAGTGTGTTTTGCCAATTGACACACATCACATTATAAATCCTTGGATCTTTTATTGGGAAATAACTTAGGTAACAATATATGTAAATATCCAAAACTAGGATGTCCCAACCGAATATGCCATAACATAATTTGGTTGTCATCTCTATTTAGAGTACTAGTAGCTAAAGTAATACTCTGTCCTTCATCCCTTCTGGCTCCATTCATGATAAACAGATCATGATGAAGATTAGTAATTCCAATCGTCCTACCAGAGCCTTCCTCCTGTAGGGAACAACGATTAGAACACAATAAGGATTCACACTTTAGGTCTCTAGTTATTTGACTTATAGAGATTAGGTTGCAATTTAACTTTGAGACATAGAGTAGTGGGAATAACTCTATGTGTTGGTTAATCTAAACTATGCCTATTCCTTCTACAAGTGAGAGGCTACCATCAGCTATACACACCCCTGCCTTCTTAGGATAGGTTTGAAATTCAGTTCACACTTCCTTAGAACCAGTCATGTGATCTGAACAACCAGAATCTATTATCCATTGTGCACAAGGTTTAGAGGCGAACTGAGTATGCAGAAGAGTGTTTACCTTGATTAGCAAAATAGCTAGAGAAGTTGTCTGGCTGAATCTGTGAAGATGACTGATTATGACGCATGAGCTTGAAGAACTTCTCCATCGCAGTAGCTTGCTTCTTTGAGAAAGGAGTAGTTTCTGGAATGTTTTGTTGTGGCTGCTACCACAGGGCTGCGCCTTTCACTGGAATGGTTGAGTTATTAGCATTTTTTGTAGTCACCATGAGATCCTGTCGATACTCCTCTCCTAAGATCTCTGAAAAATGCCTCCTCGAGCGTGGGAAAGGGTTTTATGCTCATGACACGACTCTTAATTCCATCAAGGTCTTGATTTAATCCTAGGAGAAACGAAAGACTCCTCTTCTTTTCAATATACTGTCTGAATCTCTCCTGCTCAGCTGGGGTGTCCCAATCTTGAACTTCATAATTATCCAAATGGAGCCAATGATATCCCAGCTGATTGTAATACTTCGTGACATCCATCTCCCCCTGATGAAGGTGGAAGAGCTGTTGTTCAATTTTGAACATGGCAGATGAGTTGTCAACAGTCGAGTAGGTCTTCCTAGCTGCATCCCATATCTCCTTAGCATTGGGGTGAAGAATGTAGTTCTCCTAAATATTAGGTTTCATAGAATTGATCAGCTAGGTGCGGACCAAGTTTTTATGCTCATCCCAGGTTTGGAACCGAGGATCTGTGCTGTCTAGTGCCTTGGTTGCACCAATCAGGTATCCTCCTTTTCCTCTTCCTTTGATATGCATCTGAACTGTCTTGGAACACTTGAGGTAATTCTTTTCGTCGAGCTTGTGTGTAGTAAGGAAGCCTGAGTAGTCTGTTGTTGTCACTGGTGCCATTGTGCTCCGGTTATTCCCAGTAGCGTCAGCTCCTATGCTCACATATACACTCAAGGTGCCTTCATTCGTCATGCCTTCGATCAGGAACGAGTTACGTCGGAAGACCTGCGGCTTAGGGTACAGAGAAGGCTCTGATACCATGTAGATTTGAGAGAATACTGATCTCTTATTGATTAGAAGGCCCGTAGGCAACTAGGTTATATACCTAAGTCTCTATATGAGACTTACCTAATCTAGGAATCCTATTAGGAGGCAATTACTCTAATAATAACTAATACGATTAATCAGGGGCTGTATAATAATTAACTAGCTAATCTGTAGGATTCTCTACAAAATACAAGGCCCAACAGCTAGTGAGAGCGGGACGGGTGATATTTTCTAAGGAAAAGGATCATCCCGACATCGATAAGAGCCCGCTGCCAAATCAGGGGGCATGAAGTCTGAATGCCATACATCTGAATATTGACTTCTCTAAAGAGGCAGACCTTAATGATGTCATAATGCCTTTCGCTTACATCTTCAAAACTCTAATAGATAGAGGGCATATAATGGAAGACTTAGAGGAACAACATTTGGGGCACACTGAAGAAAAGTGTCTTTACCATGGGAATAGGAAACGTCATGACCTAGAATATTGTGAAAGCTTCCGAAAAAAGCTTCAAGGCCTAATGGACTGGAAGCTAATAAGCTTTTACGCCAAGAATAACAAGGGAAAGAATCACTGCAACAAAAACCAAATAAAGTCGCAGGCAAAACAAAATAATGTCGCTGGCCAGCCAGCAACAAAGCAGAAGGATGGTCCGGGCGTGGCCTGTGACAAACAAAGAAAAACCTTCGACAATTTGTGCTATGACAAAGCTCACTTTGTCGCAGTCAGAAACTACGACCAACCCGTCGTAGGGTTACCTGCGACAAAAGGCCTCAAACCAGCCACTCGAAGTCAAGCTTGCAACATTAATGGCCCTCAAACCTTCAAGGACGCAACCATGACTCATTAGGACCTCAATATCAACGCGATTGATCAAAGTGGGAAACAATGACAAGATTTGGTGTGATAGTTGCAGCCGGGAGAGGAGCTCAACAACTAGTTTGCCATCGAACTCGTGAGACCGTGTGGAAATAATAAGTGTCTTTATCTGTTTGGATTTAATCATTTCACTTCACATGGATTTCAAAATGGTGTTCCATGTGAAACACCCTAAAAAAAAAATTTCTTTCCAGCATTCCATGTCAAAATCGGATTCATTTCTCCTCTTAATTCTTTTCTCCACCCAAACTTTGATAGGGTAACAGAGACGGGTAGGACCAATAAGAATTGTGATGACCTGAAAATAAACTTCTATAACCTGATTTGTGAAATGGAAACCGGAGATGAAGAGGACATTGGGGAAGGGATACAGTTAGACAGTCAATTTGGGTACATGTGAGATCATAAAGGAGGTTACGATAGGGGATTAGCTAATCCCAAAGGAACGAGAAGAGCTGATTCAACTATTAACAGAATATCAAGATATCTCCGCATGGTCATACCAGGATATGTCATGCCTAGATGAAAATATCATCACTCATCGTCGGCCAATCATGGAAGGATGCAAACTCGTGACACAAAAGCTTTGAAGGATGAACACAAAAGGTGTGAATGTGTGTCGATTATCTAGACTTAAATCGAGCGATCCCAAAGGACAACTTTCCTCTAATCCACATTGACGTGCTCGTCGACAATATGGGAGGGCACCTAATTTTCTCATTCATGGACGGGTTCTCCGCTACAATCAGATAAAGATATGCCCTAGGGAGAGAGAGAGAAGACAACATTTACCACACTTTGGGGGACATTCTGCTATATCCTGATGCCATTCGGATTGAATGTCGGGGCAAGATACCAAAGGGACTCTTTTCCACACGATATAATTGGTAACATTTTAGACGCCTCATAATAAACGTAGTCAATGAATGAACTAGAGTCAAATTTCCCTAGGGTCTTTTTATCTATTCTACTCAAAGTTATAAAAAGTGCTTATTAGTTTTATCAAATTGTGTGGTGTAGGTTCCACGATTACTAAGACTATAAATTATTCTAAGTATGTAAATTATAAGAAAAATGAAACAAGGTTGCAAGACTGCGCGTAAGAGGGTTTAAACCAAATGGGAGAAAACGACTAAAACTTTGAATCTCCCTAGGCTATCCAAATTCACAAATGACAAAAAAATTCAATGATTTAAGAAAAACAATATAGATTCAATTCACTGTCGCAGTTCTCCTCTAAACAAATCATGCCATTTTGGATCGCTAATCTTCTACCTATCCACTATCTCAGTTTGCTCTTCCGAGACAAAGATCTGAAATCCGATAAGAGACAAAACAAACGAGAATTGCTCACACGACATACTAGTTCATTCGCTCCCGGATGAGGGTTAACGCCTAACCTAGTTGTTTAATTTCGTTTTTCTCGATATGCATGCTCTTTTGAGATGAAAACAAATCTAACAAGGTTTTATTCAAGTTGATCAAGCAAGAACAGAAATGAAATTGAAATTAAAGATGTATCAAATGTTACCCAACTCGCATAAATTGTCAAAGGTAATCAATCATTCGTTCATAAGGAAATCACCTAGGGTTCATTTAATCTAAGCACAAGGATTTTAGCTACAGATAATCTCGAAGAAAAAAACAAATTCAACTCGGGAAAACATCAATTCTAGGGTTACACAAAGATCTATGAAAAAACTAATTCCACTGATTCTCGTCGAAGAACTTCGTTCGCTTCTCTTGAGTCGTCATTGCCGATACAAGCTCCTTGAAGTCGATGTCTTCTCCTTGCTCTGAAATCTCTAAACTTGTCTCTATTTTTTGTCCAAAAAGTTCTGTCTTGAAATAGAGGAGAGACAGACTTTAAATAGGATTTCCATATTCCCAATTTCTGCTAGATTATCACATATTGCGCCTAAATGTTGTAAATATTGCGCCTTGCTTAGGCGCAATCATTAACCAAGTTTCCAGGGGTCCGATGTTACATGTGGTGCCTAACATTGTGAAAATATTGCGCCTATGCTTAGGCGCAATATTTGACAAAGTCAAGGTGCCATTGGTAATAAAGTCCATAATTTGCTTTCTTCAACGGAAAAGAAAGTGATCAAGAGAAATCCGATGCATGCCACTTAGTTGAACATCTTATATCTATCTTTAACATGTTACTATCAAAATTCCACAATGGGAGAATGTATTTTGAGTGCCAAAGAAGAGGAATGTATTGAGCATGAAGAATAACCATGGATAATGAAATTTGATGGGGCATCCATTGCCCTCGGATATGGTATAGGTGTGGTGTTCCTATCCCCTGATTGAAAAATGTACCCCATCACCGCTAAATAGACCTTTGATTGTATAAACAATGTCACCGACTATGAGACATGTGCTCTCGGTATCCGATTGGCAATATAAATGGGGATTAAGAACCTGCAAGTCTATAAAGATTCTTCACTCATCATCTATTAGTTGAGGGGAGAGTAGGAAACAAGGGAAGAAAAGCTTATCCTCAACCACAAGTACATCAATAAAATGATGGAAAGCTTTGATAGCATCTAGTTGGAGCACATACTGTCTGCTGATATTCAAATAACATATGTCTTGGATACCGTGTCATCAATTTACACACTAGGAAAGCTAGACACCATTCCCCAAATCCAAATCGAAAAGCAAGAAGACCCACCCCACAATAGATAGTGTAGAAGAGGATTTGGATGGGTAAACATTGGTACTATGACACAAAAACTTACATTCAAACCAAAGGATACACACTAGGGACATCCAAAAATGATAAAAAGACTATACGAAGAGTCGCTTTAGGATTCTACATCGATGGATCAACTCTCTACGAACAAAACCATAATCTCACGCGTCTCCGATGTCTAGAAGCTAAAGAAGTGTGGTACGTACTTGAGGAAGTTCATGAAGGGATTTGCGGTACTCACTCTGGTGGACATGCTATGTCACGTAAGCTCTTAAGAACATGGTATTATTTGACCCATATGGAGTCAGATTGCATTGCATATGTGCGCAAGTGTCATAAATTCCAAATTTATGCTGATGAACTTCATGCGCCGCTAACTTCCATGAAACACCTTGGCAGTTCACTGTCTAAGGCATCAACGAGATAGGAGTGATTGAACCGAAGGCATCAAATGGACAGCGCTTCATCCTAGTCATGATCGATTACTTCAGTAAGTGGGTAGAAGCAGCCTCATATATCAGTATAACCATAAGCGTGTCGGCTAAGTTCATCAAAAAGGAAATCATCTACTAATAAGGAATTCCCGAGAGAATCCTCATGGACAATTCTAAGAATCTCAATAATAATATGGTGAGGAAGATCTACGAGGAGTTCAAAAGCAAAAACCACAAATCAGCCCCTTATAGGCCAAAAATGAACAGGGCGGTGGAAGCCTCTAACAAGAACATCAAAAAGATAGTTCATGGATACTGCACCTCTGTTAGGACCTCAACTAGGACAATGCATTACCATATAGTGTGTGGAATGGAAGTCATACTCCCTATACAAGTAAAAATACCTACATTCAGAGTATCGATGGAGGCAAATCTAGATGAAGCCGAATGGATACCACGATTAGTTGAACCTAATCGAGGAAAAGAGATTGGTGTCGGTCCATCACGATCATCTATAACAGACACGACTAACACGTGCCTTCGAGAAGGAAGTAAAGCCCAGGAGGTTCCGAGAGGGTGAGTTGATAATTAAGACCTTGCCCGTAAAATATGGAGATCCTATAGGAAGTAGATTCCCAATTACGAAGGACCGTTTGTGGTCAAAAGAGCATTCTCGGAAACGCCCTTATATAAGTAAATGCAGAGGGAGAAGAGTTGCTAAATCTCGTCAATTCATATAAAGTGAAGTAATACTACGCCTAAGCGAATCTACTCATGGGTTTCCCAAAATGGTTATCTAAGTTATGCTCTGAAGTTATGCTTTTGAAATTTTGGAAAAACTTTCCACAACGGAACCAGGATGGCAAGAGGTTCCCCGATAGGAAAATAGTTTCAGTAAATAGTAAGAACCATACTTGTCACCAATCAATGGGGCTATAGAGCCATGTTGGAGCAACGAAGAAAATTAGGTATACCCATACCGTCCAAATTTTTTAGGGTTATCGGTACCCAAATAAACGTAATAGTTTTATGGGATGGGATATGTGATTGAAAATTGAAGTGTTGGGTATCCATAGGTTACCCATAAACTCCATTTGGGTATTTTAGCTACCCGTAATACCCATATTTCACGAAACACTCTAAATTAACGTGGTGAGTTGTAATATGTTGAGTTCCATGAGACCATTTGCGTGCCCAACAAACCTTAAAAATGTAACACGCTTGCCTACATTAGTTATTCACACTATCATTCAATACAATACTTTTTGCATTACTGGTTATTTAGCAAACTAGAACTCCAAACTTCACACTGGCTTATTAACAAACTTTAAACTACTAGTTATAAAAAACACACTTTAAACTACTACATATGTTTGTTAATGTTAGTGTAAAATGATGTAATTAAGTTTAAAGAGTTGTGCTTTGAATGTTTCAATTTTGGAGTACGTATATATCTATTGATATTTGGGTATTTTATGGGTAGAACGGGTACCCTCTATCTGTCCAATATGGGTAATATGGGTACATGTTTACCCATACAGGTTTGGGACATGAGAAGAGTTTTGACTCCTAAACGGTATTGGGTATCCGTTTCAATTGGGACAGGTAACCAAACCCGTCTTGTTGTTTAGCCTTGAAGAAAACACATCATCAACGCCAAGGGAAATAAACAGAAGATCAAAAGCGCATAAAAATAATCAAGCATGTCAGTTGACGAAAGTAGACAAAACGGCTTTCCCCGTGTCCTTATTTTGTTTGCTGAATGTTAAAACCTTAGCAGTTGTTTTAATAATCTTCTTTGCATCCATGCATACCATATATTTACATTCAGTGTTCTCATAAAAAATAAATCCACGTGGAGTGTCTGGAGGTACACCAACATCATTTGGACATATATAAATGAGTAGCGTCGATAGTTCCTTGGCATATAAAAAACGATAAGCTGATGTTACCAAAACAGGGGATGGTCGTCAATTCGCCATGTATCTACATGAGAATAAAAAGGAGAAGGCGGAGATGTGACCGTTTGGAAAGGGGGTTTAAACTGTTCAAAAAATAGTGGGATGCGACATGTCGCCTCTTTGATCAAGTAGCCGCATATTTGTACACCGCTGTTTGATAAAGTGCACCGAAAATGGGAAAGTTCGCCCGAAATAATTTTGGGATAGTAACTGAAAACTTGAACGAAGTATGAAGGGAGGAGTGGACCTCCTACTAACATGGTCGGTAGCCAACAAGAGATGGAAGGGCATCATGATATCCTTCCTCTCATCATCTTAAAACACTAAGGACAGCAATAAAAAGAACTGTCCACACCGTCGACGACGAGAAAGAAAGGGTTTCTTTAACCCATTCGTGCTTACAAATGCAATACACAATCAAAGGAAAGTGCGGCGTATAACCCGAGCTGTGAAAAAACATAAAGGATACATGTGAAAGCAAAAGAAAACTAAAAAATAGCATAAAAAGAAACCGAGATGCCGACCGTGACTATCGCAACCCTTCCCTTTTCATGGTAGCAAAAAGTGGATCATAAACTAGACCTCTTCATGACTTCGTCGAACCTTATAAAGAGGAGGCACATGTAGCGTAATAAGAGGAAGCACCAATGTGTATAACGACCCCATCAACATCCATATTGGACAGTCGGACATCGTTGGAAGCGAAGAAACTTGTGGGCGTTGAGAAACATCAGTTTTAGAGTAAACAAGGAGAAAGAAATTGAAGGAAGAAATTGAAAGGAATGAAAGGTAAAGAAAGGAGGGATGAGGTTTTATAGGAAAATGTTGGCAGAGAAGGGGTTCTACAAAATCGGAAAAGGAAATTACATTTCGTGGGGGTGGGGACAAATCAACTTCATCCCCGTAAAGTCCTACCGGAGCAGGTTACCTATCACTCCAAAACTGAAAGAAAATCCAATCCCAAATTCAATCGAGAATTACAGTACGAGCTGAACCGTGGCCAAAGCCGCATCAATATTCTCAAGGTTTATACCTTGGTCCATGACAAGGACATATAGCCGAGAGTGTTTGGTAGCCAAATCAGTGACCGATTGATCAGAAGAGGACCTAGTTGGAACGAGCGCACCATGTACTCTTTGCCCATAGAGGAGCAGAGCCACTTATAGTAATGGCAGCCCAAGTCATGCTAAAAGAAAAAATATAACCCGTCATTGGAATTTGCAAGAAAAATGGCCAAAAGAAAACATGACAATAGGGTAAACTGAAGAATGGCAAGGGCATACCTCCCATAGTTGAAATTTGAGGAAGATTGGATACATCTCCGGCCCTAGGAAAGTCGCCCTTTGACGTACAAGCATTTTGCAGTCACAATGCTGAAACCTCCAATTTTGATTGTCACTCGGTCCTGCCATGAGCACAGTCGGAAATAAGGACTGACTGCTTGATGGAGAGGAATTGGGTTGAGAAGATGAATTTATTTGAAGAGGAAAATTATTAAGGAACGACATCTATTTAAACAAAACGAGGGGAAGGGGCCCAATGGTCATTCCAAAAGTTGAACAGCCGTTAAACATCCCCAATGAGCTATAAGGTCTAGCTTCTCGGAGAAGCTTCACACCGATTACAGAAGAAATCTTACAACGGAAGCATTAGGACAGCCCAAGGATAAGGTCCTACATTTATGAGGGAGCAAACACAAGGGGACCCAGGTTTCCAACATGGATGCGACACCTGGTTTCATATAGAGATAATTTCTCTATGGTTAGTCTTTTGGGGGCATCAAGACGGTTTGAAAAGGGTTGAGGATGACTCAAAGTTGTAGCAGTCGCACGACCGCTCGCTATCTGCATAAGGCGGACAATATCATCTATCCTCTTATTGAGCTCATCGACCACCATCGCCAGCTTCACACTTTGAGCCATCACTACTAGAATTTTGTGTTGTTGTGGGGGTTCCGTTCACGGTTATATGGAACCACGAAAAAAGAACCGCGAGAATGATACGTCACACGTGAGGCACATGTATCTTTAACGGTCTCCATTCGTGACCGCTACTGGTTCTCGTGGTTATCCAACCGCTACAACCGGTGCTGCTTCTTGCGGTTATGCAACCGCGAGAACTGACTCGATTAACTCGTGAATCTCCCCAGTTAGGTCGTTTATTAGTAGCAGAAACAGAGAGGGGAGGCGACCAGCGGACACCACAAAGTCGGGGAGAAGAAGACGACCAGCGGACAGCCGGAGTGAAAATCGCTACCATCCTCTCCACTTGAAGTCGCCGATGTTAGGTAAAACATCTCCAACTTTGTTACATTCGCTTCACCTTTGCGTTGGCACTGAGGTAATGCAAATGGGGCACCAATGGTCATCGAATTTTATTATTTATTTAAGGGTCCGGGTTTCACCATACGAGTTGATATATATTTTAAGTTAGACCGTGAAAGTCGAGCTCAAATGCATAAAATTTCAATAGGAAGGATGGGTCAGACAGCTGGTCTGGTCCGATTCCCTTGTTTGAAATTAATCTTAACCAACTCAATTCTCATATATAATGTCGGGTTTAATTTTCCTAGTCACCCAATCAGATCATAAATATTTAAGGAGGAAAATCTTGATTTAATTTCGATTCAATTAAGCTAGTTCCCAATCAGATTTCGCTTCAACGGGTTTGATTTAGATGTCATTTAGCTGGAAAAGATGAGTTTTCCTTCGAGCTTTAATTATGCTATTTGACCAGTCAAAATTGATTCAGTTTGAGATTGGACCATTAGAGTGAAATTGCGAGTTTGGGCGGTTGTTTAAGGTTTTTAAAATGATTCCTTCCGAAATAGAGGTATCAATCAGTAATTCGAATCCGGTTATGATCCCTTAATTTATTTCGAAGGGCCTGAGAAGATATAAATTAATTTTGAATTGAGTTTAGGCAGAATTCACGATGCGAAAAAGTTAATGATTTGATTTTACCAAAACCGGTTCAAATCTAGACAAACCGGTCTGACCCAACCCACTAGGGACAACCCTGTGCCTAGGTGGCACACTGAGTGTAGGCTAGGGATAATTGGGTAGGGATATTTTCAAAATTTCAAAATTCTTTTACCCCCTGTTCTAAGACTATATAAAAGAGTTGGTTTTCAAATCAAAGCAAGAAGGAGATTCAGATATTGCAGAGAGAAAAATTGTGTTCAAGAATACTAAATCAGGATAATCATCAAATAAAAATAACAAAATAGACCTCATTAGTTACAAAACCACACTCTTAAAGCCCCTCAAATCACTCTTGATTCTCACTCTCCTCGCACCCCATTCCCACTCTCTTTCTCATCACCAAGTCTCAACACTCTCCTGCCATCCTCGACTCCACTAAACCTAGCACCATCACCAACGAGTCTCGGGTCCAAACTCCATTGGCATAAACCTCTCAAGAAAAGAAAAAAAAGATCAATATGTTTGTGACCATCACAAACACTAATCCACAAATCTAAAGAAGAAAGGTATATAAACAAAAAATCACTAAAATCGCCTATTTTAAACATACCTTGATCAAAGTTAAAATGTCGGATTAAAGATAGATTAGTAGGGGTAAAGGGAACACTACTAACCTCGACCCTAGTCTCTTTTGATGTTGGTTTGGTATGTTTGCACTTAAATAAGATTCACATGTGATGAAAATGAGTCCTCTCGCTATGATAAGTAGTGCTAAAACAAAGATGCTAATGGATTGAGCTAGGTAAAGTGCACAAGGTGCAAATTATAACTTGTTACTCAAACTCAAATTAAGAACTAAACATTATCAAAAATCAGTTTTTGAGATCTTTTGAAAGATCTCATTTGAGTTATTGGGTGTAGTTATCGTCTCCTTTAGAAGGAGGTTAGAGAATTCTAGGTCGAATGTAAACTAAAACCAAGTTCTAAACATCTAATAAACCCTAATTCATTGGATCTTAAATACCAAATCAAACAAGACTCAAACTAGCACCTCAACTGAAAGCCAGCATTACTCTCAAGCATAACACCGAAATCACCGAATTCAGACAAACAAAAGCTCTGAATCAGCCACGAACTCGGTCAAAATCATCCTCATAAGTACAGCCATAATTATTCCTAACCTGGCTACCAAAATCAGCCCAATATCATTACCGCCGAGAAGTCAATCTTTCAAATTCGGTCAAAATCAAATCAAAACGCTGAAACCATTAATCTTAGCTCAAATCAGACCCTATCCCGTCAACTAGTGGCAGCCATAAACAAATCTCAAACTACAAGGGAATCGAATTCTAAACTTTGGTCGATTTGAGTCATGTTTCCCGCTTGCACCTTCCGAGTCTCTCGTGATAGATAGCTCCCTAATCACCTTGCGGCTTGCATCAAAGCCTCAAGCATTACTACCTAGACAACCACCAAATCCCATTGAAGCAGTCATAATCATCATCTTAATACCAATACTCCAATCATAGCCAACAGTCGAACCTCGTATGTTATAAATTCAATCATTACTATGTCAAAATGTCACCATCTCCAAGCCCACACATCAACTTCACGCACAAAGCGAACCAGACAACCAATACCAAATCGAAAAATACCAAAATCAACCCGCCATAGTAGGCTAGCATGCAGCAAAGTCAATAGTCGAACCAAATCCACAAAGTAAGAATCTTAATATCGAGCACATAACAAGGTAGGCTAGAGCAGAGTTTTACAATAGCAGTACCTGGAGGTGACCTTATTCAGTCCGTACGTAGCTAGGTTCCACCCCATCCTCCATTCTCTAGCGACAACCTCCCCTAATTTCAGAAGAAGAGAATGAGTTGGGAAGCATTCGAGTCTTCATTCCGAAAAGAAGGAGAAAAGATTACCTCTGGTGAAACCCTATGTAAACTTACAGAAATGCAGGCTGTTGTTGAAGTCAGAGCTCGGAGAGGTGTTCCGGCCATGCTGCTAATCGCCGAAATCTGAGGAAGAAATCGTTCAACGCCCTAACCGAGGGTCGAGAATCAGGACCTGGGCGTAACCGAATCAAACAAATTAAGAGGAAATTAAAGGAAGAGATTGGATATTTTACCTTGTGTTCGATAGGGAGTAGAGCTGTCAAATAGGCAGGTTGGGGGTCATTGGTTGGGTGGTTACGATTTAATTCGGTTGCGGGTTTATGGGGTTACTGGATAGTTGGGTTGCGGGCTCATTGGGTTATGGGCTCATCGGGTCACAGGCTCATCGGATCACAGGTTCGTCGGGTAACGGGTTCGTCAGGGTCATTGGTTCGTCGGCCTCGATTTTGACGGGTTGCGGGTTTGCTCGAGTTGCCTATCCGCTCACAATAATTTCACGAAACATAATAAAGACTTTTTTTTATCTAGCAAAAAAGTATTTATGGTTTATTGTTATACGTTAATATACTTTTATTCCCTCCTTTTTAATAATATTTTAATATTTATTTAAGTTTCAATTATTATTTATTGGATAAATTAGTTACATGCTTACAATTTGTATGTAAAATCTTTATAAATCAAGGAGGAGACGATTACATAAACTCCACCCATCCCAACATTGGTAAGAAGAAAGAGAACGCACTCACACCTCAAGCTACAAAACCAAAGAAAAGGATAGAAAGATCTAGTAAGAAGCTTGAGATCGTCAAACTGTACATAACAGCAACACATTTACAAAATGAAAATAGAACCAGGAACTGGAAAGTAACATCATTTCTCGACTACATATCCAACGTCCATCCAGGTGCAAATGAACCATCCCTAACAGACCTTGCCACACGATCCACACTCGAAAGTCTTGATCTGAGGCAATGAGTAACTGAAACTGAAGGCTTAGAGCGCAATACATCAACAATCTTAGCAATTATAGCAGAACAACACCAAGGCCAGCTAACCATTGGATGTGAAAGCCCATGAACACATCTTACAATCGGAGAGAATGTTGATAGAACCAATAAGAAGAACAGCAGCCAAATGAAATGTCATAAAAAGCGCTCAAGCCTCCACCACAATCGTCTCCTTGCAAAATAACCGACTAGACCTACCATCAATCGTAACCCCGTAGGAGTTATACAACACGACTCCATAACCCGCCTGTCGGATGTCATCCTTAAATGAACCATCACACAACAAGGTATACTCATACCTGCTCATCGGAGGGATTTCAGATTGAATTAGTAACTTAGACCCAGTCGAAGGGGCAGTAGACAAATTAGTATAAGCTAACCACATTCCATGCTCCCTACGCAAGTCCAGCTGCATTGTCATAACTCGATAACCCTATCTTCAAACACACGTTCGCTACGGGATTTCCAAATAATATATGTCGCAAGAACAGAGACCTGCAAATCGAAAACGTCTCGTACTAAAGAAACGAGTCAGTAAATATGGCTGATGGTTGAGGTCGAACCACAGATGGAAGGAGTTGCCATATCTGAATAGAAATAGGACACGCAAACATCAAATGAGAAATATCTTCAGACGCGTCCATGCACTGTACATATCCCGAAGCAGCATAATATCTTTGGTTCAGATTGACCTTTGTAGCGATTGCATTATGGCACAACCGCCATAGGAAATACTTGACCACTTCCACGCCTTACTCGAAATGCCACCATCAAAAAACCCTCCCACCAACTGTAAGTCATTGAGTTTCATCCAACAAGATCGGACAGAAAATTAACCCTTCGAATCCCAATGTCAAATCCACTTATCCTGAAACAGAGGAGGGCCCAAAGGGACCTGCACAATTTTCTGCACCATATGCAGAGGGAAAATCGACTTTAATTTTTGAACATCCCACATTCGAGAAGGCTGCAACACACCCTCACTAATAGGACAATTAAGAGCTGCATGGGGTGACAACGAAAATCATCCACACTAGGAAGCCACATCTCGTCTAGCCACGTAGACTCACTCTTCCCAATATTCAAGCGAATACCCTGAAGTAAAGCTTCCCGACTTTTAAGAATACTACTCCACAACTAAAAAGGTTGATAATAGGGATGAGCAGCGAGAAAACTCTTTGTCGGGAAGTACAAGGATTTAAGCAAGCGAACCCATAAAGCATCAAAACTTTGTAGGATACGCCACCCCAACTTTGCGAGGAAAGAGAGATTAAATTCTCTAAAACTCTTAAATCCCAAACCACCCTCAGCCTTTGCCATTATTAAACGAGCGGCAGAGCACCAATGAATTGAGCGACTCTTTGTATCCCCAGCCCACCAAAACCGATGAACAATTGCATCCAACTTCTTATGAATTATATCTGGCAATAGAAAACAGGAGAGAAATAACTTGGAATTGCCTACAACACCAATTTAGTTAAAATTTCCCTGCCGCCGTGGGACAAAGTAGCACTTTTCCACGAAGCAGCACGAGATTGTAATCTATCAATCAGATATCAAAACACATCACACTTCGATCGTCCCCATTCTTTAGGCTTGCCTAAGTGCTTACCAAGGCCCTTGACATCCGAGATACCCAACGCATCTGCCACCTGAGTTCTAATCACATCTGGAGTATTGGAAGAAAACAACAGAGCCTGTTTTCCTTGTCATTAATCACCTGCCCAAAAATTTGACAATAAGTTTCAAAGACGGAGGCCAACCGCACTTCTTGCTCACGTGTAGCTCTACCAAATAACACAATGTCATCAGCAAATAATACATGTGAAAGTTTAGGACATCGCTGATTAAGCAGAAGACTAGTAAGAAAAACACACTCCACCTGTTGGTGGAGAAGAAAGGATAGCGCATTAGAAACAAAGATGAAGAGGAACGGAGACATCAGGTCTCCTTGACGAAGATTGTGGGACGGTGTGAAAACAACCAAACACTAGCCATTAATCAGAATATAAAACCAAACACAAGTAACCAAAGTCATAATCCAATCAACCCAGCACTTCACCGGTAAAAACTCCCAAGAGACCTTATCATAGGCCTTCGGCATATCAACTTTGAATAAAAATCATACTGAAGACCTCTAGTGCGAAATTTCTACTTATGAACAACTTCATGGAATATAATCAAACAATCCCGAATAGCTCGTTGTCCTGTAAAGGCAGCGTGCGATTCAGAGACCAAAGACAAAAAATACGATTTCAACCGAGAGGCTAAGAGCTTAGAGTTTACCTCAGTCAAAAAATTTGAAACACTAACAAGCAGAAATTGAGACACCACTTCAGGTTGACGAACCATGGGAATAAGCGGCAAAAAGGTGTGATTCCAGTCAACCGGGAATCGCAGAATATCAAAATAGCAAAAATGTTCAGCACTGAAAAATGTTGTGCCAAAAGATCCCAGTGGAGTTGAAAATACAATCCCGGAAACCCATCTGGGCCAGGGGCTCTGTCAAGGCCAAGCTGAAAAACGGCCGACTTAACTTCGTGAATCGTAAACGGTCTACACAGAATGGAATTCATTTCATCCGAGACCATGTTTGAAAAGTCCTGCAACACAGAGTAGTCAAGGACAGATTTTTGTCCAGAGAATAAGGATTGATAAAAACCTGTAACATGAGCCTTCAACTCATGAGGTTCATCAATCCATCTGGCATTACCCAACTTTAGAGTGGTGATTAAATTACGCCTACGCCTTTGTATGGTAGAGAGATGGAAAAAATGTGTATTGTTATCTCCCAACAGCAACCAATTCAAATTCGCTTATTGTGTCCAATAAGCTTCTTCCATTTGAAGAAACTCACCCAACTGAATTTTGAGGCCATTGATCTCATTACAAATATCAGTTGCAGGGGAGAGAGCAGTGAGGGAATCCAGTCGAGCCTCTGCCTTTTCAATATGAAACCTGTTAACACCAATAGTCTGACACTTCCTTCGAGTGAGGTTGTTAGCAAAAGTCTTAAGATTAGAAGTGGTATCAACCCCCACAGTCCAACCCAACAGAACAACAACATTATACCCCGCCACCTTCATCCAACTTCTCTCCTACACAAAATGACGCCTCTGACACGAGAGGTCAGGCTCAGAAACAAGTAAAATTGGGTTATGATCAGACTCTCGGATCTATAGACGTTGAACAAAAGCTTTGGGAAACCGTTCACCCCAACCAACATGACAAGTAACGATTAAGCTTCTGTTTAACCAAACTATCATCATGGTGATTGTTTGACCAGGTAAACAAGGCCCCTCTACGACAATGCCGACAGGAAAAGCCTCCTCTCCTTCTCCTCACAAACCTGCACAGTATTAACGTCAACTATCATACACCAAGGAACATACAAAATAGAATTCAATGAAGCAATTTCATCCCAAAGATGAACACAAGTAACTAAGCAAGCTTCAGGCAACCCTCACCAGAGATGAACAAAATGCTTATTGGCCAGTAAGATTGTGACATCTACATCTCGAACCCACTAGACAGTGAAACCACCCGACAACCCTTCTGGATCCACATCAAAACTAAAAGGAAACTTCAACCTACAATGAACCTTCTCCATTGTACTCTTGGACTATTTAGACTCCATCAAGAACACAACAGAGGGGCTGTGTCTACGAATCACGTCACATAGATACAGAACTGTAGAGTTACGGTCCAAACCCCTACAGATCCAGCTGAGAATCATAGTGAAATTGGTGGTTGTTGGCCAGCCACCACCGCCTCATAGTCATTGATCGGCACAGATTCAGTAGCATCCATAGTCACCGCATAATCTTATGACGAAATTCCGGTCAAGTCCAAGTATGTTGCAAAAAACCTTGACCAACCCACTTAACCTCAACAGAATTACGATCAAGTCTAGATTGAAGAACCGCCTGTTCATTATCAGACTCAGTACCATCCTCCAATCTTCGTTTACGACACAAATTCTGCCAAGCCATCCGATAGCAATGACATTCAGGTAGAATCACCGGTTGACAGACCAAATGAGCAAGCTTGACTGGATCAGTAACATCCATGGGAGAAGACAGAAGATTTAACTCCGAGAGAGGCTGAGAAATATGGCCAATATTCAACCCAGCTAAATAGAGGAAAGGAAATTCAGACGAGAGAAGGTGTAAATCTCGAGCTCCTAGATTCGTATGATATAAGGCCATAACCTGGAGAACTTTGACCACATTAGGCTGCTCCAAAGTTTGGGTAGACAGATCAAGAAAGGTGTCGTTGGATTTTGAGGTATGACCAACAAATAACCAAATCTGATGAAGAGAGTAGGAGATTGAGGTGAAAAAGCCTAAAGAAGGGTCTGCGAGAGTAGACGTTACCTTCAAAGGAGGGTAAGTTGTAAAAGAGGGGAACATTTTGGAGTAAAGAGCACGTGCGGAGCTGAAACGGTGGAAAGGTGAGGTAGCAGACAACCTGAACTCGGAGGCGGCACCTCCGAGGGAAGCTGGATTGAGGCCAAAGTGCAGCCAGACCCGGAACAAGAACTACCACTTGACGATGATTCCCTAGGCAATGAAGGCAAGCGCTCACGGGGAGGTTTCTGTCTCATCACAACTCTCATATGGAGGCCATACCTAGAAGGATGAAGCTTGAAAAAACTCCTCATGCTCCCTGCGGAGCTCACAAGAAGAAATAGTATGACCCTGTATACCACAACAGTAGCAAAAATCTGGCAAATTTGCATACACAAAATCAATTCGATCTGACCCGCCTGCCTGAGAGGACAATTACACCTACTCGGTAGGGGAATATCAATAAAAAACTCCATTTGCACTCGAATAAAAGGCTGCCAGTCCTGGCCCTTCAACCCTGCATCATGAACATCAACAAAACCCTTGAAAAGTTTAGCCACAAGATGTAAATTCTCCAACTGCCCATCATTCGAACCAAGAAAACTGTGGAATCAATCTTGTAAGAAATGGAGAAGGCAGTCGACAGAGAAGAAAGGAAGGAAGATGAAGAAGATTTCCGAAAAAGCTTGTTTATTCTCATCCTCATCCCTTTGTTCTTATAGTTACAAATTTTTATCGTTTTTATTGTATAACAGCCTAACGGTAACAAACGAAAATAGCCACGTGTCAACTTATTACATATTCAGTAATAATGAAAACGACATAGTTCCATTAAACCAAAAGCAGCTCAGTTGCACGTTCAATCATCCAACTTTTACTCCATTGCAATCTAGTCACTCTGCGCATCTTCCTCCAACAATGATGAGTGTTCTTCATTTCCCGCTTTGGATGTTGCACAGCCTGCATCCCTCTTCTCCTCTTCTGATAGCCTCCCACAAGTTGGCGAATATATATCTATTATTCCCAACTTGCCAAGGAGGTAGTGAACACGACGACGGTGAAGAGGTTTGGTAAAGATGTCAGCAACTTGATCCTTCGTGTTCACATGTAGAAGCTTGATCAATCCTGTCTTGATTCGTTCCCGGATAACATGACAATCAATTTCTATATGTTTTGTTCGTTCATGGAAGACTGGATTTTCAGCTATGTGTATCGCTGACTTGTTGTCGCAGTACACAGAGATAGGTGTGTGTACCTGGATGCCAAGTTCAGCTACTAAACCTGATAACCACTGCAGTTCACAGACCAGATGTGCCAGGGCCCTGTATTCTGCTTCGGATGATGAACGTGACACCGTGCATTGCTTCTTAGATTTCCACGATATCAGGTTCTCTCCAAGGTAGGTACAATACCCTGTGATAGATCTCTTGGTCTCAGGGCAGGACGCCCAATCTGAGTCACAAAACCCTTTCATTTCCATAATGGCAGCAGATTTATAGAAGAGACCTTGACCTGGTGCAAACTTCAGGTATCTGAGAATTCTATGAGCTGCCTGGATGTGACCAGTACATGGTGATGTTTGAAATTGGCTCAGCTGCTGCACTGCAAACGCAATGTCAGGTCTGGTGATGGTCAGATAGTGTAAACGACCAACCAGTTGCCTGTAAGTGCTTGGATCCTCCAACAGCTCTCCATGTTCAGCTGTCAGGTGTAGTAATGGATCCATTGGTGACTTCGCACCTTTTGACTCAATGAAGGCAGTGTCAGTAAGTAGATCAATGCAGTATTTTCTCTGAGAAATTGAGATCCCAGCACTTGATCTGGCAATCTCGAGACCAAGGAAGTACTTCAATGGTCCTAGGTCTCGTATTTTGAACATTTTCTGCAAATGAGCCTTAACAATGTCAATCTCTGACTGATTGTGTCCAGCCAAAATAATGTCGTCAACATAAACAAGCAAGACAACCATGTCATCTCCATAACCCTTCAGGAAGAGGGAGTAATCAGCTCCAGATTGTCTAAAACCATTCTGCATAAGGGATTCAGTTAGCTTAGCAAACCACTGACAACTGGCTTGCTTAAGACCATATAGGGACTTCTGGAGCTTACAGGAATGTCCAGGTGGGACATCAAAACCTGGTGGAGCTTGCATGTAAACCTCCTCCTCAAGCTCACCATTGAGGAAGGCATTCGAGACATCCATCTGCTGAAGGTGCCAATTCTTAACAGCAGCAATAGCCAATAGACATTTCACAGAGTTGATCTTAGCAACTGGGGAGAAAGTGTCCAGAAAATCGACACCATAGACTTGAGTAAACCCTTTGGCAACCAGTCGTGCCTTATGACGTTCAATGGAGCCATCAGCATGCAGCTTGATTTTGTAAACCCATTTGCAGCCAACAGGATGCTTACCAGGTGGGATTGGAACGACTGTCCAGGTAAGATTAGACACCAACGCTGAGAGCTCCTCCTCCATAGCTTTAATCCAGCAGGCTTGGAGGACAGCCTCCCTATAGGTTTTAGGCTTCTGGAGTGTCACCACACTCAAGGCAAACTTCTTATGACCTGCAGAAAGGAAGTCATAACAAACGACTGCAGCAAGGGCATGCTTGACAGCAGTTAGATCAAGGTGGTAATCCTGCAGGTAAGTGGGAGGACGTCTAGTCCTTGAGGATTGGCGAGTGACCAAAGGAGGAACATCAGCAGATGTGTCCTCTAAGTCATCGTCCACCACACAAGGAACCAGAACATCATCATCATCAGGATGCATACTCGATGATACTGGTAAAGGACTAGGATCATCAACAACTGGATCATGATTAGGAGGGCTTGATAGATGGACAGACTGACTCAATTCTGCATGAGGCAGCCTGAGTTCAGAATCTGGAGTGAACTCAGGAGGATCAATATTAAGATTTGGTAAGGCTAAACCAGACACACCCTTGAATGGGAATATAGTTTCGTGAAACACAACATCTCTAGAGAGAAAAAATGACCAGTACTCAAATCCATGACCTTATAACCTTTGACCTTTGCTGGAATTCCTAAAAAAATGCACTGGCGAGCTCTAGACTGGAACTTGGTCCTATGACTAGCTAAAGTGGAGGCATAGCATAGACAACCAAAAACACGGAGATAAGCAAGGGCAGGAGGAGCATGGTACAGTTTTTCAAACGGAGATAGGTTGTTGAGAACTGGGGTAGGCATTCTATTGATCAAGTGCACTGCATGAAGAACGCAGGCACTCCAAAATTTGAGAGGCAAACCAGCTTGAAACTGCAACGCTCGAGCAACATTCAGGATATGCTGATATTTGCGTTCTACATGAGCATTTTGCTGAGGAGTTTCAACGCAAGACGTTTGATGTATAATTCCATGATCAGAGAAGTATTTTGTCATAGCAAATTCCTTACCCTGATCACTTCTAATAACTTTGACTCTTGTTTCAAACTGAGTATGAACCATATTGCAGAAAGACTCAACAAGAGAACGAACTTCAGATTTGTGTTTCATTAGAAAAATCCATGTCCCCCTCAAGTAGTCATCAACAACAGTGAGAAAGAAGGAAAACTTGTCATAGGATTCAACTGAGAGAGGCCCCCAAATGTCCATGTGGACCAGATCAAAAACCTTAAGAGCCACTGATTCACTAACAGGGAAGGATAAACGTTTCTGTTTTGCAAAATGACAAACTTCACAGTGAGAAATGCGTTCAGCTACAATTTGAGGGTTACATTGTTTTAAAGAATTGATTCTGTCATCACTAGGGTGACCTAATCTCTAATGCCAAAGGTTAATGCTCTGAGGTTGGAAATTGTAGCTGACTGCAAGAACACGAGTAGGAGAAGAAGCACTTTTAGGCTCTTGAGTCAAATCTTGAGCTGGTAGCTGATATAAACCTTTAATGGTTGTTGCTAAACCAATCGTCCTGCTGGTGATACGGTCCTGGATTACACAATTTTGGGATTGAAACAACAATGACACAGAGGAGTCACGAGTCAATTTACGACGAAAACAGATTGAATCCAAAACTAGGAACCAGCAGGACATCATGAAGAATCAGTCCGAAAGGAAGGGTGACTGATCCAATATGGCTAACAGGAGCTTTTGTGGAGTTAGGGAGAAACACATAGACACCAACGACAGCTTTATAGTTAAAGAAATTCCTAAGATTGCAACAGATATGGTCTGATGCACCAGTGTCAATGATCCAGGTTGTTAACAAATCGTAGTCAGTACTAGCAGATAGAGTAAACATACCTGGGTGACGAGATGTCTGAGGAGGGGCATGGCTCACTGCCAGTGCCTTGTGTTGGGGGATTGTTGCTTGTTGGAGCAATGTCCTGAGTTGATGAAGCTCCTCCGATGTAAAAGGACTGTGATGAACAGTGGATGATGTTGAGTCTGAGCTGCTAGACTCAGCTTCTTGAGTCACCATCCCTGCAAACCTCCCAACACCAGAGTTATTTGGATAACCCCCAGCTTTCTGCTCTTGTTCCCTTTTCTTCTTATTTTTCAGCTTGAGGCAATCCTCAACTACATGATTGTCCTTTCTGCAGTACTTGCAGAAAAGTCTTCTATCTCCAAAGGACTGCCATGACTTGTTTGGTCTGGTCAGAGGTGTTGCTTTGGCTGACACTAAACACACTAGACTGGACGGAGTCATTGTTGATCACTGCTCCTCCTCTCAACTTTTCTTCATGTTGCAGGGCACTGTCATATGCTGATGTTATAGAGGGAAGTGGCCTCATCATCAGCAGTCGAGTCTTCACCGTGTCATATTCATTATTTAGACCTCTTAGGAACCTAATCGGGTAATCGCTATCCCGCTTAGTCCGAAATGCAAGCACGAGTGGGCATATGTTTGGGTTCCCGTGCAAGCATGTGCAAGCAACGATTGGGGAGAACTCGCCCATATTCTTCCCACAACCCCTTAATGGTAGTATAGTACTGTGTGACAGTCATCTGGCCCTGTTTACAAGCATGGATTTCATCCTGTAAGTTGGCCAATCTTAGAGCATTAGCTTGTCCAAATCGAGCTTTAAGCTCATTCCACAGAACTTGTGCATTTTCGTGATTCATGACACTTCTTCTTATCTCTGGGTGCAAGGAATTCATAATCCAACACAACACCATCGTGTTGCAGGCATCCCAGAGAGTGTATTTGTCATCAGAGTACTCAGGTGGGTGAATGGTTCCGTCAATGAATCCGATCTTGTGCTTAGTCTTAAGAGCAAACTTTATAGATCTACTCCATAGCTGATAATTTCCACCATCTAGATTAACATTAACGATAGATTGCGCAAGGTTTTCGTTTGGATTGAGGTAGAACGGGTTACCAAAACTGAGTGAGAGGGGTGGAGTATTCGAGTTTCCGTCATGGTTGTGGCGATGCTGGCGGTTGATGTTGTCACTGTCACCATCTTCTTCTTCATCCTGCACCGATCCAAAGATGATCGGAGTGGAGTTTCCCGGTGACCACCATCAGACGAGCTCTGATACCATGTAAGAAACGGAGAAGGCAGTCGACAGAGAAGAAAGGAAGGAAGATGAAGAAGATTTCTGGAAAAGCTTGCTTATTCTCATCCTCATCCCTTTGTTCTTATAGTTACAAGCTTTTACCGTTTTTATTTGTATAACAGCCTAACGGTAACAAACGAAAATAGCCACGTGTCAACTTATTACATATTCAGTAATAATGAAAACGACATAGTTCCATTAAACCAAAAGCAGCTCAGTTGCATGTTCAATCATCCAACTTTTACTCCATTGCAATCTAGTCACTCTGCGCATCTTCCTCCAACAATGATGAGTGTTCTTCATTTCCCGCTTTGGATGTTGCACAGCCTGCATCCCTCTTCTCCTCTTCTGATAAATCTGAACTTCAGCAGGTGAACTGGAATGATCCCAACTCTTAAGAATCAAATGAGATTGCATCACCATCCAAGAACTCTCATTCTTAATCCGGACTTTATCCCCCTTATCGAAGAAGGAGTAAACAAAATGATTGTGACCAATGGAAGACACCTTTAGATCACTCTGAAGCCGCCAAACCTGCAGAACTTTGTTCTTCAACATCGACACCAGGCTTTCCCAGCTGCTAACAAACCTTCCACCTAAATATATTTTAAACCACCAACTGGTTAACCCCGGTACTACGAACCAATATAATAGTGAGTGCATCATAAGAAAGCAACCTAGTGCGAGAAGTGAGATCATGAACCGAATCGTATGGAGACATGGAGCAGGCCGAGAAAGGGAAATAAAGAAAGGCGAGGGAGGAGATGAGAGAAAGGGAAAATACGAACAAAAATTGAATGAAACGAGATTTGCAGTTTCAGAAGGAAGAAAAGGATACCAAGGAAGTGCTCTACAAGGCGAGAGAAAGTGCTCCACCATGTGGGAGATTTTTTACATTAAATTAACTTTATTGTTTTAGGTTAATTAAGAAGGAGAGGATTTGAGGTAGCGACGACTGTGATGAAGATAAGAATGAGGAAGAGACCTCTCTCTTAGGGTTACAAGGCTTTCGAGTGGAATTGGGCCACGTTGGGCGGTCATAACCGATCTGGGTTTGCCGAATTACGTGGGTTAATGAATTTTGAATTGGGTTTCAAGCTGGGCATGGTATCAGATTATGTCAACAGTCAAAACAGGCCTAACGTAGACTAATCACCAAAACTTATTCCGCCCAAATGGTTAGACAACTAGTTTAATAAACCTTAGGTACAAATTTTATACCCCGTCTCCATCATTTTTAAGAATCTAGCCCTTTTGACTACAATTAATCACAAAAATAAATATAGAAAATCTCCCAATACACATTATTGTGGTTATCTTGAAATAACTAATTCATGAATATTAAGTATTCCGAATAATCACAGGAAAATTAGAACATTTGTCATATCTTCTGTCATAAAACCCCCTAAACACCACTTCCTTAATATGTAGAATAAGTTAACAAAAAATAATAATATTATAATAATAAAATTTATATGGTTATCTCGCAAATAATTTACTCTCGAGAGTTAGGTATTCCGAATAATCGTTAAAACTAAAAAATGTTTAATAAATCCTCTGTTTGTATAATTATCTTGACATGGTTAATTTTCCAAAGTTAATTATTCCACATAATTATTCAAATTCTAAATTCTTTAAAAATAAAATAAGTGGTTGGAGACCTATAAAACTTCTTTTAAGATTATTTGAAAATAATTAATTTTAGCTATATCGAATAATTATTCAGAAAACCAAAACTATGTCAAAATATATGAAAAAATATAAAAATCACTAAAACGAGAAAAGGGAATCTAATTATTTCTTAATAATTAATCTATTTTGAATCCCTCTTTAAAATAAAATAAAACGGTTGCTTCTTCCATCGACCAACTTTCGTCGTAAAACCCAAATATTTGTCATATTTTTCAACGGGATGGAGCTAATTTGCAACTTAGTGTGATGACTGACATTTTGGCTAAAGTAAACTTTTGACTTTTAGAAATTAATCATTTAACATGACTCCATTTTATAGTTCTTCCAGATTTTTTTAACCGTAATGCATTTGTCCATATTAGATCGAGCAAAGAAAAAGTAATCATCGACAAAGAACAAATGAAAATCTGTCGGAGCATTAATAGCCGCTTTCAACCAATGAATATTCTTATTGCAGGCAGCCATACCAAACGAAAAAAGTACCTCCATGCATAATTAAAAAAAGTATGTGCATAATGGATCACCTTGACGAAAGCCTCGTCCAGAAAGGAAACGTGAAGAACGGTGACCATTAACCAAAATAGAAAAAGATATTGTCTACATACACATGATGACATTATAGATCCACTTTGCTTGGAAGCCCAAACACGCCATAATGTCCTCTAAAAACTTCCATTTTACTTTATTATAGGCTTTAGCCATATCCACCTTCGTTGTCAAAAAACATGTCTTTGTTTTTGTAATCCATTTCATGTTATGGAAGCTTTCGAAGACCATCATAACATTGTCAGTAATAAATCTATCAGGCATAAAAGCACTATGTTTCGAAAAATTTACTTAGGATAGCCTTCAATCGATCAGCCAAAACCTTTAAAACAAGCTTGTACTAACTCGCTCCAGATTATTCAGCACAACAAAAACCACCTCATTATCAATAATATCTCACTATTGACGGAAGAAAAAAAATGACATACGAGCTCCCATTTGACTATGGGCATCACAATCTCATACTTATGGAACGGCTTACAACGACACTCATTATCCAGTAGAATAACTTGAAGGGAGACTGCGTTCAGGATTGGAGAAGCTACAGGATGCGGGCTAGCCTTAAACAATTCATAACAATAGTTAAGCATGCAAACCTTAACCTCTTGTCCAAAGAACCAGCACCCGACTCATCCTTGAATATTTCAAAGTATTATATTTACGACGGTTGTAGATTTTTTAGGAAATAAGTGTGTATTCTTATCAACTTCTTTCAACTAGTCAATAGTCGCTTTTTGTTTTTAGTATTATTTCTTCATTATCTTTCCGAGTGACCATATCGGAATCAAGTTGACGGCGTTGACTTCAAACCACATTTGTCTTGGGGCTACGCTAAAGAGCATTAATCGCCCTATGAATTTTTTACTGTTGAGCCAAGAACTTGGGGAAGGTATTTTTGCTGGAATCATCAAAATTTTTGTCGACACTTAGAGAACTGCGAATCAATAGTAGTCGGCCCCGGTTCCACCAAACCTCTCTAACAATATCCACACATTCCGGATGTTTTATCCTCCTCCCCTTGACTCAGGCAGTGGATGGGTCTATTATCATATCTAAAAAGATTTAGGTGCAAAACATTATTTTGTTGAAGTCACCAACACATAACTAAAGGTCATTCTGTTTCATCGCTAGACTACAATAAATTTGGCTAGTCATAAAAACCTGTAAAACGCCAATCACTAGCAATACATCCAGATGATGAAAGAGAACTTGACTTAAGATGTAGCTTAACCTCATCCACGCACCAAACACTCAACCCACCGACACGACCCTTTATGAATAGGTCCATCGGCCAGCTGGAACCATTATTAAAACCACACTCCTTCTGTGAAGTAGAATTTCCTTCAATTGTAAGATGAGTTTTTTAAAAAAAATGAATCTGATGGAACAAAAGTTAAATCAACAACTTTAAAAATTTAACTGCACATTTATTTACCAAACCATAATAATTGTTATAAATAATCCTCATCTAATACCCGAAGAGAATAGGTTCCATGCACCATCGGAATTCACATTCTTCCCCGTTGGTCTAGCCTGTGTTTTATTCTTTTGAGCATTAGGATGACTAGACTTTCCACCCGACCCTCCTCCTTTGTGAGTCATTTTCTTTAGAATCCCCACTCATACGAGCTCCACCGCGTTTCGAAACCTCAGTAACAGCTCTGTCTGGATGAATAGCCATGCTTGCATCAGCTTATGTGTTATTCATACCAGCTAGGCCCAAAGGAGTGCTAGTAAGAGATGAGTTGGGTGGTCAATGAGGAAGTACAGAGCAACCCTCTGGTGACATTGAGCTAGGTTATGTTGAGGTAAGGTCTGTCCCAAACGCCTCTGTCTGAACAATCTGAGTCGGAGTAGCAACATCCTCCTCCACTTGTTGTAGGACATTAAACCTATTCCCTCTTCTAGCTCAAGGTTTCTGAACATGAGAATCGTTTTTATAAGTAAAATTCACATTACGGTTAAAATGATTTTCATAAAAGCGTTGCGTTTTTTCACGTGTTTTCATCCATTTACCATAACTATATTCCCTATTGACGAAACAACCGCCTCTGATGTTATAACCTCACTGTTATAACCTTGCTATTCTAACCTCATTGTTATAGGTCTTCAAACATGGTAGCCAAAATGAAAAGCTAGCCATTACTTAACATGGACCCCAGTGGCCCATCGGTCCAAATTCTCGATAGATAAGGCTAAATAATCATCCCTCAAAGCAATTAAGAATGTGTTTTGTTTACAGATAAAGAAACTTTAGTAAGTGACAATTTTACCAAAAAGGTTCTGAGGGCGACCATTTGACCGAGATGGAGTACTGGTTATCAATGTAATTAAAAATGGGTAGTTGTAAATATTCTCTGACTTCATTTCGTAGTTGCAATAAAAGGTAAAGGGACACGCAAGCTAAGAATGGTATTTCTTGAGCTCATACCAATTAAAAATTTATTTACGATTTTAAAGAAAACTAAGTAGATGTCGTCAACTACTTACATGGGAGCACATAGTATAATTATTGATTCTTTTTATTGTATTGGTAAATAGGTAATTAATATTTTCCCTAAGTTAATATAGTGTCAAGGCCAAAATGGCTAGCATACGACCCAAATTTCATCTCAAATCATCAATTGCTAAGGATTTATATAAGTTTAATATTGGGTTTTTGAATGATTTGTTTTGGGTTTCAGGATGGTATATCAGTCCACCATCCACAAAACAATCAAAATTACTCGAAAAAAGAGTAGAAGTTTCAAAACCAATAAAATATAAAACTACCTAGTATCCAGGTTCGAGAAGACGATAACAGAGATGGAGTCGAATTAAGCAGCTTTTACAAATACCTTTATGGTTGTACACTGTAAGGATGGTAAAGTAATGAGAAGACTATACACAGAAAAATATTAACTAAAAATGATATAACTTTTAATAACGTTCGTAAAAATCAAGACTAATCACTAATATATGAAAAACGATTGAAGGACGAAGATACCTTAAAGGCATAAACTCAGGTCTTAACAGTTGATAGGATCGCTCGCTTGTGTAAAGTAGTGAAGAAAACTAAAACGAAATCGGTTGTGCAAGGAATGGAATGGAGCAAGATAACTATCTATAGCTGAACCTCTTGAAGAAAATAGAGGGAAAAATCCAGACTCTGTAAAATTGATTCTCAGTTTAAGAAACCCTAATTCTACGATTATGTCAATAAGGAAGGATCTCGATATTTATTTGTTAGTATTTTAAGGGGAATATAGTGATGAAGGAGATTTGGGTAGCAGATTTTTGCCAACGATTTTATCGGATAATCAAGATAAGAAAATTGGAAAGAGGGAAAAATTGACTTTATTCACGAGGGTACTTCCTTATGAATGTTTAGAATCATAGTTGGCAAGTATGATAAAACAACGTTGTTTTTATCAATAATGCTAGATGAGGATATTACATGGCGGATAGTGGTGGTACCGGCACCGAATTGATGGAGTACAACAGCCAGTTCGGATTTACCCGGATCTGACACGAGACGGGTTCAAAGAGGATTTTACTCGCGTTGATCGGTTCGGTTCGACCGGATAATTGGATTGCAGGTTTTGGATTGCCAATCATATTCATAAGTGAACCGTGTTACAATTATAATATGTCAGTATAACTAGAAATCAATGGTTCAACTGATTGTGTTGGTCGGCTTACTCATGTTGTAGAGGTATTGTGTATTGGAATGTCCAAGTGACATGTTAACGATCCCACCGGTTCAATCAACTGGTCCGGTATGATTTTCAGAACTGGTATAAGACACACACCCGAATTAAACTCTTTAGACTAGGACTTCTTTAGAGACATTTCATGAAACATTTGGTATGCACTTCAACTATCATTTAATGGACCAAGTTCAGTGAGGAATTGGGAGTTTGGGAGTTAAAGGGCCAAGTTAGCATCCTTATGGTTATGAGTTTTCTAAGGTTGTCCAACAACCTAGGCGTTTTTTTCGAACAATTATCCATTGCTAAATATATTGATTGAGAGTGGACCAACCTTCAATTGAGTAATCTAGTAAGAGTAGGTATTGTATAAGAACACAACACAACCTTCTATGAATGTCGAATGAAAATTCATCATCATACCCGATCTTATGTGTACAACTTGATATTTTAGATAGTTTGAACTAGATCACATCCTTTCCAAGTAACATTGTTTCTCCCTTTTGATCAACTTTTGTGCCTTGTTAATTTTTTGTTTAGTTGTTCTTTCTTTGCATCTTACTCATAGTTTTACTTATTCAAATATCCTCTAACCTTTGAGGCACTAGACCATGAGACAATATATTGAATAGAAGCATAGCAAAAGGGACCCTAAGAACAAAAATAATATTTGTTTGTGTGTACTAATTGTTAAGGGTTTAACAGCCCCCAACATCTGCATTAGTGTCTCAACGTTTTTAGTATAGTCTAGCAATCTTCATTTAATTGCAATTTTGATTTTTTTTAGTATAATTGGTAGTTAATTTTTATAATTAGGTTAGGTTTTATACATACTAAAAGCATGTCGAATTTTGGGTGTCATCGTTGGGGTTTAATTGTTTGTGTTTAAAAGAATGATGTTTATTGTTAGTCATTCACTTTCGTTTAGTTTTTGCTACCCTCATTCATATTTCCGTTGTTTTTCATGTTTTTCTTTTATAGGTTCTCCTTCAATTTATGTCCTCAATTTCAACTCGATCTCAGTTAAAGCTAAAGCAGCATCAAACACCGGAACAAGTTTAAGTGAAGGACATGGATAGCTCAAAAGAAGAAGGAGATTTTGCAGACTCAAGATCAAGGAGATTTAACCAAACGCAAAGCAATTGACCCAACTTCAAATGGCACACCACCAACGTATACAACATATATCTTTAACCCAGGACCAACTTCTTCACCTTGATCTAACAAAACTTGCAGTTCTCAGGAAAGACAAACGATAATCCATGCACTGTCCTTGTGGATTTCCTTGGTTACTGCGGCACAATAAAGCAGCACAATGTCAAAGTGGATCGCAAAAGAATGTGCATGTTCCGTTGGTTACTCTAGGCAGCAATAAATAGGTTGATAATTAACCATCTTGGCGGCAAATTCACAACTTCGGATGATCTTGCCCAAACATTTATGGAACTAAACTACCCACCTTTGGAGATAGTAGTAGTTAGAGAATCCATCTCAAGGATGTATAAAACAAAAGGGCGAAAGCCTCTATGATGTTTGGAAAGGATTTCAAGAGTTACATTTTTCTAGTTGTGCAACTAAATCTAGGAATTAAGGCAAAGCTGAACTATTCAACAGCCAATGTTGTTGACGTGGATTCATCACGAGGCCAAATTTCCATAATGGCTCAAATACGTGCTTTGGAGACACACGTTAAAAATTTTGCAGTACGTTTTCTAATCCTCCAATTGCTCTAGTATTTGCTTGTGCTTGGTGTCGTGAATGTGCTAGTCAGGGAAAACTTCATCACCATTAGATCTTCATCAATTCAAGAGGTAAAACTTGTTCAACAAGGGTTCCCACTAACTCAATAGGGTTATTCAGATTTTAGAGCTAGGAACTTCCAAAACAGTTGTCCCAAGGGTGATTTCAACTTCTCAAATAGAGGTGGTCGCCCGGACTTATACAGACTTAGGGGAGACAAATACAACTCCAAAAATGGCTTTCTGAACAACAACTAAGTCAAGCAATCTTATGTAAGCAACCAAACTAGTGGAGTTGCTCCTACAAATACCTACCAAGGACCGCATGGGTTCATAGGAATACCACTCCAACAACAAGCTCAAAGAAATTTAGCTTCCGCAAGCGGCAATAATAAGATTTTGAAACAAATTTAATTAATGAAAGAGAAAATGGCTAACCATGAAATTCTTTTAGAGGGACAACTGGCTACATAGCAACGTTTGGAAGCACAATATGTTACTATTTTTTAGAAACTTGATCAAAGGACTCAATGAAAACTTTTGAGCAACACCAAAGCCAACCAAAACAACAATAAAAGCAAGATGCACATGGAGCACATGAAGGCAATTTCACTTAGGAGTGTAAAGGAAATGCAAGGGAATTTGAAGTCAATTCCATAAGCAGAGATGATTCTTAATGAAATGGTGATCAACATTTCAAAAGAGGATTTTGAAGCATAGGTCAAAACATCAGTACCTCCTCCAAAAGCTCCTGAAGCCGCCAACACCAACTTCACTCTTACACGGGAAGAGTTGGAAAGAGATAAGCCAAAAGCTTCTTATCCAACTACCATGAAGAAGAAAGCACTGACTCAAGACTTTGAGCAATTTGTGCAACTCATGAACAAGAAGGAAGTCACCTTCACCAAAATCCAGCTTATGCAGAGTTTTAGAATGATGCCTTGGAGATCACCTTCTTCAAAGAACCCTCGGCCATACAGCTCAAACTGATAAAAAAAAAGACCCAAAGAGATTTACTTTACCTTGCATGATTAAGTATATTAAAGTGAATCATAGTGTTCCTCATATAGGAGCTAGTATAAATGTGATGTCTTATAGCTTATATAAAAAACTAGACCTAGGTGAACTAGTGTCGACTTCCATTGTTTCGCAACTTGCTAATAGATCACTTAAGCGACCTAGGGGTGTTGTAGAAAATGTGCTAGTTCAAGTAGGACCTTTTGAATTTCGTGTTGATTTTGTGGTAATCGATAATAATCATGATGATTGCAATATTTTGTTAGGGAGACCCTTCATAGCTACTACTCAAGCTATGATTGATGTGCGTAATTTTTGATTAATCAAATATGCCCATGTGCATGTCGATAGTGAAATTTTTTAGGACTTTAAAGATGCAGCTGAATTATTGGGAATATCTCACTTGGTGTGGAGAGATTTGTGTGTTGTTTCGGGATTTTATGGTGATTGGCTAGATGATATTTAGAAAATGGCGTAGGCAAAAGCCTTGGATCAACTCACATCCTTCATTGAGCCGATATCGATCTCAAAGCTCCATAAAATTCCAAAGATCACTAGTTCCTATAAAAAAAAACCTTTGGAGTTATAATTAAAAGCACTGCTAGAGCATCTCGAATATGCCTACGTATATAAGATGCGAAGCTACATTTGATCATCAGTGCAACCCTCAAATCAGAGCAGAAGAAACAACTTGTAACTCTCTTGAAGAAAAATGTACAAGCAATCCCTTGAAAGTTAGCAGACATCAAGGACATTAGTCCCTCTATTTGCCCTCATAAAGTTTATTTGGGTGCAGATTTCAAGCCTGTAGCACAATTACAAAGATGGCTTAACCCAACAATGAAAGTAGTAAATAAAGAAGCACTTAAACTAGTGGATGCATATATTATTTATCCCATTTATGACAGGCAATGGGTTATGTCTATACTGGTTGCACCAAATAAAGGAGGCTTCACCGTTGGACCTAATGAAAAGGAAGAGGGGATCCCCAACATATGATCGATGAACAGTGGTACAAAATGATCCTCTCAAGGACTGGTCGACCAAGTTCGATGAGGTTGTTTGGGCTTATCGAACTACTTTTAAGATTTCTACCGACACTTGGATGTATCGACTGGTTTATGCAAGGGTTTCCATTTACTAGTCGAGGTTGAACACATGGCTTGTTGCAACATGCAATATTTAGTATGGATGCTAGTGTTACAACTTTGAAATGTCAGTTAATATGGACTCTAGAGTTGGAGGAGTAGATATACCACACCTATGAGAGCGCACGACTTTACAGAGAGAAGATTAAACATCACTACAAGAAAAATGAAGAATATTCACAGTTAATAGATTCATGACCAGGTTTTCACAGATTCTCCAAAACCGTGACCAATTTGTCACAGATCTTATATAATCGTCATCAGTTTGTCACGGATCCTACCTAACCATGATAAATTTGTCACAGATCCTTTGTAATCGTGACTATATTTAGTAAATAAATTAAAATATAAAGTTTCATGTATTTATTTCTTTTTCCAATACCAAAAAATACTTAAACGAGCAATTTTATCTTTTCTTAAACTCCCCCTCCCCATCAATTAAAAGAGACATAATAATATAAAATGCCAGAAAATTTAGTTATATGTTAAGAAATGTCGCCACTTATTTTATTTATATTTTTTATCATCGAATCTGAAATTTCTAAAGAAAAATGTCACGTCGTTAAATTATTCGGTTAAAGTGTTGACATTAACCCAACGCTGTTAGATGAGTCAGCCCAGTCAATGCCATGTATTATTTTTAAATAAATTTTTAATAGGTGAATAATGTATTTTACTCCATTAAATATTTTTTTTAATCTTCTTCCTCTCTCGCCAGCTCTTCCTCCATCGCATTCACCAGAAGCAGAGCCGCGATGATCACGTGAATTTTCCTACACCTCTGATAGTATCTCCAACAAATTAGAAAGCACTAGCAGACGAAAAACGCAACCTAGATCCCGAAGAACCCCATGTATATGTACGGAAGCGCCGATTGACCCGTTGGGAGGTAGAATTTGTATTCTTCTCCTCAGCTGCGGCATAGAACAATGTACATCTATGTGTGGACGTGTATCGAGATCTGGAATTGCGGATGGCAGTTTCCGTATAGTAAGTTATAGAAACCTGGATCGGAGATGGAGATGGATCTGTTGTAACAAGAATTAGAGGTGAGGTTGTCAAATCGGAAGATGATTTGGGTGACTTGGCTGAAGAGGAGGCAGGGAGAGGAGGCAGTGGAGGCTTTGGCAGTGGCGACGACGGCAAAGGAGGTGTCGGAGGAGGAGTCATTGAGGATTGTGGAGGTGTCCTTGATTAAGAAGGAGAGATTAGAGAGGTTGAAGTGGCGTGGGGAATTATTCCAAGAGACGTCTATGATGGAGATGTCGACGTGGCCGTTGCCAGACAAAGCGCACTGTTCGAAGAGGATGAGGGAGCGGGAATCAGCTGTGATTTGGTTTTTTTTTATCTCGAATGAACAAATTGGGATGGTTAAGAGATTGGGTATTGGTTAAAAATCAAAATCCAAATGCGAAATATGACAAAATTTCAACCAATCAGAGACAGAGGAACACTAGAAGAAAAATGACCTATAATGATTTATTTTGGTGACAGTATACAATGCACTCCCAACTAAACAATTATTAGTGACCATTTTAGTCTACAATCTCTAATATAATCACCCGTCATGACGGTTGAAAATTCCACTCTTTATTAACTTAATTATTTCAGCTGGGAGTGAAATTATTTCGCAATTATTTAATCAATCCAAGCTTCGAGTTCATTATGGTTCGTCTATAGGTTCACATCAATCTTCTCAATCTCATGATTTGAGTACTGTGTGTTGTCATCATTGCTAAGAGTTGGGCCATTATATTTCTCTTTTCCACAAAAGGAACATATGTACCTATTTCAAGAAACATGGTCATATTCTTACCTATTTCGCAAGTGAGTAGCAAACAATGCTCGCACTGCCCGCGGTAATAATAGATCAGGATATCTAGTTCAAGACAATAATCATATGGGATCTAATCAAATGTTGGTCTAGGTTCTGCCATTGGTTTGCTAGAAAACTTAGTTAATGATCCATTCCAGGGTGTTCTTCCCTCAGGCGTTGAACTATGCTTTTGCCAATTCGGGAATTTCAGGTAAACAATCTCATTGGTTTATTGATTCTGCCTCTTTTAATCACATGACGGGATAATTGGACTTATTTCATGACTATACTCCGATAATGGTACAACATGTTGAGGTTGTCGATGGTCATCGGTTACCTTTAGAAGGAATTGGAATTGTTATTATACCTAATATTACTTTGCCGCATACTCTTCATGTTCCTGAGATAGTACCGAACTTGGTTGCAGTTGTTGAACTCATAGAAAATGGATGTATTTTCAATTGTTGTGCAGATGGTTGTGTTGTGTAGGATCGTCAAACCAGGAGGACGATCAAGAAAGGAAGTAAACGAGATCGCAATTTCATTTTGGATCACTTGAAGTCTGATGGGTCTACATCTCAGGGGTTATGCTCATCGGGTCCAACCAACTCACCGTTGGGAGCTTTTTTTTTAATCTTATGATGTTAGCAATAGCTCTAATAATGTATGGAGGTTGTGGCACTCTAGGTTGGGAGATCCTCACAGAGAATCTCATCGTCCTTCCTTTTGATGAGTTTGTTGTGATATTTGGGATGGATTTGTTGGAGAACCATGGAGCCATGGTGAATTGTAAGCAGAAGACGATCAGATTCTCTACAACTGAGCAGGACGATGGAGTTATCACTAGGATACATGGGCAGATGCACCATGGGCGTCCTTTCATTTCTGCCTTGAAGGCAGAGATGCTGATCACGAGTGGATGTGAGGCTTTCCTAGCTCATATCCTCCTTAATACAAATGGTTGAATCGAGAATGTGCCGGTAGTTTAGGAGTTCTATATGATATGTCAGAGGTACCTTTTGAGCGGGAGGTGGCTTTTCATATAGAATTGGTGTCGGGCACAACACCTATATCCATAGCACCCTATTGTATGACACTAATAGATTTCTAGGAGCTCAAGGAGCAGTTGCAGGAGCTGTTAGAGAAGGGTTTTGATCCGCCCTGGGGTGCGCCAGTGCTTTTGTAAAGAAGAAGGATGGATCTATGAAGATGTGCATAGATTATAGTACGCTGAACCAGGTGACTGTCAAGAACAGATATCCTCTGCCTCGCATTGATGATCTATTCGATTAGCTACAGGGAGCATCCGTGTTCCTAAGATTGATCTGAGGTCGGGGTACCACCAGTTGAAGGTGATAGAGGAAGTTGTTCCTAAGACAGCGTTCCGAACAAGGCATGGTCACTATGAGTTCTTAGTGATGCCATTCGGGTTGACTAACGCCTCTACAACTTTCATGACTATGATGAATAAGGTGTTCCATAGGTACTTAGAAATTTTTTTCATAGTATTCATTTATTACATCTTGGTCTACTCTAAGACAGAGGAGGAGTATGCAGCGTACTTGAGATCAGTATTGGCTACCTTGAGGAGGGAGCGGTTGTATGCCAAGTTCTCTAAGTGCGAGTTTTGATTGACGGAGGTGTTGTTTTTGGGACACCTGATTAGTGGTTGGGGCATCAAAAGTGGACAAAAAGACGGTAGAGGCGATAGTGGTTTGGTCATCGCCTAGAAGCATGACCGAAGCGAGGAGTTTCCTAGGTATGGCAGGGTACTATAGGAAGTTTGTACAGAGGTGTATGATAGATAATCCCCCATGGACTATGAGTGTGTAATAGATTATCATCCAGGGAAAGCCAATGTAATGGGTGATTCCTTGAGCAGGAAGGAGAGATTGACCGAGTTGGTTGAGATGAGTAGCATGGAAGCTGAGTTGGAGATCGATCCAGACAAGGGGTTACTATCGAGACTGGTAGTATAGCCTTGTTGCTAGATCGGATTCTCAAAGCTTAGGCGACAGATGACTTAGTTCTGGAGGCTCAGTAGTTGGTGTTGGTCGGTAAGGCTACGCCTTACACTTGGAAGGATAGTGTGATGTTGTTCCAGGCAAGGGTGTACATACCTTTTGGGTCCAAGCTGAGGGAAGATATTTTAGATGAGACTCATTCATCTGCTTATGCTATGCACCCAAGTGAGATAAAGATGTACATAACACTTTTTCCTCACTACTGATGCTCTGACATGACGAAGTAGGTGATCGAACATGTGGCTAGTTGTTTGGTGTGCCATAAGGCAAAGTTCGACCATTATTGGGAGGATTACTTCCTCCCCTACCAATACCGATATGGATGTTTGAGGATATCACAATGAACTTCATCAGTGGATTTCCCTTGGTCAACAGGAAAGATGCAGTTTGGGTCATAGTGGACCAGCTGACCAAGGTGGCCCCCTTCATTCACATCTAGTTTAAACTAGATGTCGAAGAGTTGGCAGTGTTATATGTGGAGCATATTGTGAGGTTGCATGGTGTACCCATAACGTCAGACCGAGATCCTAGTTTCACCTTGCAGGGCTTACATGTCGCCTTGGGGATAAGCCTGAATTTCTCTACATCATATCTCTTAAAACAGATGGTCAGTCGGAGCGGACCATTCTGCCCTTGGAGGAGCTACTCTCGCGTGTGCTGGAGTTTGATTAACGTTTGTTGAAGGTTTTACCGATGGTGGAGTTTGCCTATAATAAATCCTATCATCGTAGTATCTAGTAGCTCCATTTGAGGCCTTGTATGGCAGGAAGTGAAGGACCCTTCTCTTCTAGGAAATGGAGGGAGAGAAGTTGTTGACTGGACCTCAGATGGTTTAGGAGACGGCTTCTCGAGTTAAAGTAGTTCAAGCATAGCTTGGTGTGGCTCAGAATTGGCAGAAACAGTATGCAGACAAGAAGGCTAGAGAGGTTAGCTTCAAGGAAGGGGATAAGTTCTTCCTTTGTGTATATCCTTGGAAAGGAGTGATGCAGTTTGGCCACATGGGGAAGTTGGCTCCCCAATTTTTAGGTCCTTACAATATCATTTAGAGGATAGGACTAGTGGCATATGAGCTGGGTTTTCCTGCTGAGTTGGATCGAATACATAATGTATTTCATGTGAACATGCTTCGGGCTTACATTGGTAGGTCGAATCAGGTGATTTAACCAAATGAGGTTGAGTTGGAAAGGGACCTGACCTTCTTGGAGAAACCAGCTCAGATCGTGGACAGGAAGGTCCGTAAGCCGAGGAGCAAAGAGATGCCTATGTTGAAGGTGATCTACCGGAATCAGGATGATGATGTTGTGACATGGGACATCGAGGCTAGCATGCGGGGACACTGCCTAGGGTTATCAAAATAATTCGATTAATAAATTAACTGGAGTCAGATCTCCCTAGGGTCTCATTAACTATCTCACTCAAAGTTTTGGAAGGTATCAATCGAAGTACCAAGTAATGTGGTTTAGGTGCCATAAGAATCAATCGAACAATCAAAGTGATAATGAAATTGCTTTAAAGGAAATTGTTGCAAGACTGCACTATTAAGGTTTCACAATCACATATGAAGTTAGATTTTGAATCCCCTTAGGCAATTCAAATTCACAAATCATAGACAAATTTCACGATTTAAGACGAACAAAATAAATTTAATAAACTATCGCATTTTTTCTCTAATCAAATCACACCCTTTCGGGCTCGCTAATTTCCTACCTATCTAGTATCCTAGTCCACTCTTTCGAGACAAAGATCTAAAACTCGCTAGGCGATTTATCGAATAAGAATTGCTCTCGCGACAGACTAGTTCATTCACTCCCGGATGAGGGTTAACGTCTAACTTAGTTGTTTGATTTGGTGTTCTACATAAGCAAGCTCTAACAAGTATATGAAAAGTGTAACAAAGATTCATTCAAATTGATAAGGCAAGAATAAATCGAAAAAAAATTAAACATATACTGAAATTCATCCAACTCGCATAAATTGAAAAAAGCAGTCAAGTCATTCTTTCATAAGAATTATCCTTGGGTTCATCTAATCTAAGCAAGAGAAGTTTAGATGCTCATAATTTCAGAAGAAAAATCAAAATCAAAAGAGGAAGAGGTTGATCCTAGGTTTACGCAAAGGATTATAAAAAACCTTATTTTGCTGGCCTTCCTGAAGAACTCGATTCGTCGTCTTGATTACTTAGCCGATTCCGAGCTCTTTAAAGTTGCCTTTTCATTGCTCTGGAATCTCTGAATTTCTCTCTCAATTTTTTCCGGGAATGTCTGATTTATTCTGAAGGAGAGCTGGGTTTTTATAGAGACGATTCCTTAAGTCAGTTGGATGATGGAAATCCATATGTGGACCAAAGTGCGCGACCAATTTTGGTCATCCTATGACACATTTATAATTCATATTGTTAGAGACTTTGACTTCGAATAGACCAAATATGCATTATAACCAACCCATAAGTGCATCATGCACTTTTGGTCTAGTTTAGGCGCACTTTTGCTTCAACACCCAACCCTAAATTAAGATAGAAGTTAGAAATGCAAGAAACATCCTAAACTTCAACCCAAAACTGCACAAATATGCATGAAATATCGCTTAAATGAGGATGATGAACACGACAAATCAACTGTCATCAAATATTCCCACACTTAAGCTTTGCTTGTCCTCAAGCAAAAAGCTGATAATAGCTATTGAACACATCTAGAATCAAATCGACTACTAATATAGCAAAGAAAACTCATAATCCTCAATGAATCCATTAATTTCTTAACAAACAAGTGAACCTTTAAACGGAACCAAAATAGGAAGTAAAGGCCTCACAAGAAGTTCTCCAACGATTAAATGAAGGTTTGAAAGGAAGGGGATACGATACTTTGGGGGTTTGTGAAAAGGGTTTTTTGGCTATGTTGGGTTACCTAGAGAAAAATGTAAGGACGGGATGGATAATTTTGTGGTGGAGCTTTCTAAGTGCCACTATCATTCTAGAAAATTAGTGACGAACGTGACAAAACCAAAAATAAAAGTAAAAAGGGACCATGACAAGTGTCCAAGTCGCACACATAATAAAGTGGATACACCATCCAAAAAGAAAAGAAAGAAAAAACTACAAGATAGAACGATGTTACTCAATTAGTGGTCCTCTGGAGGAAGGGAGGGTGGAAGGTAGTACGATCCGATCTGGTGGTAGGAGAAATGCCTGAAATAGCGCATCTGCAACTCATGATGCTGCTGCTCCCTCCTCTGCTACTCCTCGAAGTAGCATCTATGTGCCTCCTGCTCTGCTGCAGCTCAGCTAGCTGGCTATCCTGATGAGCCTGTCACAAAGACTGCTCCTGCAGCCAAGGCAGACTGACCTAAAAAAAGGATAACTGTCATGTTGTATCTTCAAACGGAGTCATGAATCGTAATAGGCATAATGTGGGCCAAACGTGAAGAACATGGATGTTTGGAGCACATATTCATCAGACAACATATCATACATGCAATACTAAACTGATTCGTGTAGGTGATACTCTCGATAGAGAGTTCGTACTTATTCCTTGCTCACTCGTCGTCTAACTTGTCAAAATTCTAACGTTAACATTCTCTAACCTTATCTCAATCTAAAGGCACACTTTTGCAACGTAAAAGTCATAACATAACATAATTAAATATTTTAATCATAAAATCATCATGATATAAAGTTAAATCATTCAAAATAATAAAACATAATCAACGACAAGATATTACCCCATTAAATCAACCAACTTTATAAATTGAATGGTGAGAGTCCAATGTGAGGGATCGAGATTTAATTTAAATGTCTCAAACGTCTTTATGAACTTAAAGACAAGGAAATTGGATCAAATCAAATTTTATCGAAAAGTTGAACGAGTTTAGGGAGACGACTTGGGGGATACCACTTCATGATCGATTATGAAGTAAGAGGAAATGATCTGATTTAAAAAGAAGTAATTCATAATTCTTATCTAGAACGAGCGTTAGCGATACTACAACCAATAGGCATTGAGCCCGTATCAATGGCGGATTGGCTGCTAGGCCAGCTACACTTGGGCCAGAGTGTGTATGACAACTATTTTATTTTGATGCCTTGAATTAGGGGTCGATAAACCTGACCAATCCTGAGTGGAGAGCAAAAACTTATCGGCAAAGGATCACGGTCATGCTGAATTTTGGGAGAAAACTCATGGGATCAAAATTGAATAATTTGGAATAGAAACTAGAGAAGATTTTTGTGTTGATGTTCACGGATAGCCAATAATGAATAGTGGGCGAACACCATCCTGTTCAGACTACCTCTTTCAGGTTTTGAGATGAAACCTTTTCGAGGATGGGAGATTTATAACAACCCAAATCTAGCTTGTTGGGTCAACCAGGACTAAAAACTCAACCCGTTGAACAAATGGTTAAGTCTTGAGGTGCAACGGTCGTTATCACAAAAACGGTCATTGAGTGGTTGGCATACAATGTCCATTGCAAGAGGAATTATAAGAGGCCTTGGCAGATGTGCAGATCGTGAGAAACCAACAGCTTCTTGTTTCTCCTTCATCAAGAAATCCCTATGAGAAAAGCTCAGAGAAAAAGGGGCTTTGGAGGCCAACACTTCCTTAAAAGATTAAAGGAATCAAGGAAATACCACCTTCCCCTAAGTTAATCGTAACCAAGGTGGGAGTTATTCATTTAGAGTCCTAATGATTAGGGAATCTAAGTCGTGGGTTCTTCTTTTTACATCTATCAGTAGTTCTGCTCGTTAGAAGAGTCGGTGGAGTTTAAAGTTGAATTAATGAATAGATAAGAGTAGGGATCATTGCTCGTATCGACATGTCCCAGGTAGGGGTTATACATACAAGATGTCCATTTGCATTACTTTAATAAGTGTGTTGTGATCTTATATTTCTGTTCTTACCATGTCTAAAACCTTTGTATAATAGCCAGGGTTATTAGAGAGCCAGACATAATAGAATAACAAAGTGGTAGTAGTGGCCTCTAGCCTACTAAAGGTTAGAGCTTAGCGTACCAGTAGTCCACCCTAACTGCACTCCATAGGATGTTGGTAGAGATCGGATCCATATCTGAATACCCTTTACATAGTCCATGGTGGACATTCTTTCATATGTTCTCTATGGACATCCCACCTATAGATAGGGGTTGTTCGAACTAGAAGTAATGGGTGATAGATTGACATACAAAGATGGAGGTACTAGGAGAGAGCTAGCTACTATGCTATGGGTACTGGGTCTAAGCTTGGTCTTGAGGAATATTCTGCTTAATTGTAAAAGTTACTTAAAATTGTGCAACTAGGGTGATACTCAGTGTTTAGAATTTACCCCTTGTTGTTCTTTTTTATATTTTTTTCTGTTGTGCAATGTGTGGATCACAACAATTGGAGTTGGAGTAGGGGTTGAGCATAACAGGTCCGTGTTTTATACTGGACTTGTTATTATCTTTATTAAAAGGTAGCTGCATCACCAATTGCATTTCGTATGTTCAGATAGTGTTTAGCCTTTGACTTTACGAATATTTCAAACACATTTTCTTTCTGTCTAAAGCATGTGTTGGTTTCATGGTCTCGCATTTATTAGCATTTAATTCGGGTTTTGAGGTGCGTCTTGCATATTAACCCCAATTAGACTTCCAAAGGTTACACTGGAGTTGATTTAGTATCGAGATGTTACAACACACTGGTGATGTGTATATAGATCATGGTTGTGGTGTATGCATGTCACGGTTGTGATGTTGCACATCATGTCTGTGGTGTGCAAAACATACTAATCGCTCTCTTTGACGTTTATCAGTCTCACTACTTCTGCAACCCTAGTGTCAGCAATCGCCTCCCGCTCTCTCTACCTTTCTTCTCTATTAATAACTACAAGCTTATCTGTGCGGGTGAGACTTACTTTTCTTTCCTCATGAGTCCCAACTTATGGTTTAAATAGCACCAAGTGTTTATATTTATTTTGATTAAAGTCCGTAGAATTTTGTTTGATTAGTTTTCTGTGTTTCCATATCCTTGATCAGGGCAAACTATTGAAGTAAAAACAAGCGGCCAGCCAAGTGATATGATGCTTGAGGAGGTCACTGTATGAACATCATGTCTTCCGAGTATTGTTGGTTCAACCGAATTATCCTACTCGAGTTTCAACTTGAATCGCAAATCAACTTTAATCTAATCAACAAGTATTAAAAGCTGAACAATAATACTTTATTAAAACTAGCCAACTCGAATCCTGGATCCCAAAAAATAACCAGCTCGCTCTCCACCATCGGCTCGAGTACCTATGACTGAAGACACACAGATACACCAACAAAATAATATCTAATAGGGTCAGTGATAAACATTGAGTGGCTAAACTAGTCTTGCGTAAAACTGAAACTGAACTAAGATGTTACTTCGCCTTACTGAAACTTTACTCTGCCTGTACTAAGACTTTACACTGTCTATACGGAGACTTTACTGAGCCTTCACCGATATAGAACAAGAACTCTATCTAAATACTAAAACTAATAATGTGACCCTGTGGTCTTGTAGGTACTATCCTAGCATCAGCCACCTCTAGCTATGAGCGGACAGCCTCATGGTGGATCAAATCATGAAACCATCCTAAATGCTGTGAGAGCTAGGGTATATTTATATCAATTATTACAACACTGTATTTATATCAATACAAGGTATATTTGAAATCAGCTCAACTACAATGTTTAACAGAAAGATAAAATGAGTACTGCCCGCTGTCAGCTTGAACTCAAGGGCCTACAGCGTCGCATTGTCCATCTTCACTTTCTTCACTCATGGCATCGTCTTCATTAATAGAATCAGCTTCTAGAAGCCTTCCCGTTTCAGTTCTTTCATTCTTTAGTGATGATAGATTGGTGCTTGATGTCCTCCCACAAGTTAACGAGTGTATATCGTTCACACCTAACTTTTCAAGCAAGATGTGAATCTGACGCATGTGCAATGCCTTAGTAAAATACCAGCTAGTTGGACTTCTATAGGCATATGAGATTAACTTGATCAAACCAGACTTGATTCTTTCTTTTGTAACATGGCAGTCTATCCCAATATGCTTGGTTCTTTCATGAAATAATGGATTTCAGAAATGTGGATTGTCGATTTGTTGTCACACTGAATCTCAATTAGTGTAAACATAATCAAAGTTCAGCCAACAAGCCTACAAGCCACTAAATTTAAAAAACTAGGTGAGCCAAAACTCTGTACTCTGCTTTAGATGAAGATCTCAAAAACTGTAGTTTGTTTTTTAGACTTCCGAGTCAGCAAACTATCTCCAAAAAAAGTGCAATACCATGTCATTAATCCCTTGTGTCATGACAGGTTCCCAATCTAAATCACAGAAGCCATAAATGATTGGTTTATTACTTGTTTTGAAGAGCATACCTTGTCTAGGAGCACTCTTTAAGTATCCAAGGATGCAATATGCGGCTTTGAGGTGCTCTGTACAACGCTGTGCCTGAAACCGACTTAATTATTGTACTAAGAATGTAACATCAGGTCTAGTGATATTTAAGTAGTGAAGTCTTCCAATCAAGTGTTTGTATACCGATGGATCTGGTAATACTTCTCCTGAATCAGCACCTAATTTCAAACCAACATCCATTGGAATCTTACTCGGTTTGGCTTCAATAAACCCAAAGTCTGTGAGCATATCAATGCAATACTTTCTATGATTCACAATGAAACCTGCCTGTGATCTTGCTACCTATAACCCCAAGAAGAACTTCAATTCACCCAAATCCTTTATTTTGACCATGGATCGAAGATATATCTTAACCTTCTCAATTTCCATAATATATTGTCAGCAAGGATTATATCATCCACCTACACTAATAACACAACTTGATCTATCCATGTTCCTTTGATAAAAAGAGAACAATTAGAATGTAATTGCTTAAATCCATTACCTATGACTGTATTGATAAAAAGAGAATAATCAGAATTAGACGAATACACGGCCTGTTGGCCAGATTTTTTTATCTTCTCCTTTGGCTTTCTATATAGTTACATTTTAAAGATGTGCAATTTACTTACAAATTAATAATTATTGGCCTATTGGCTACTTTATATTATTTTAATAACATGTGTAACATCTTTTTTTTTAATTTGTCTAGTCGAGTTTCAATTGGTCAAGATGAGTTATATTTTGGATAGATCACTGTTATCATTAAATTATGAAAGCTGAATTGATATATTTAAGGCTCCTTTTATATTTAAAGTAAACATAATAAAAAGTACTAAATTTATGTAAATACTAAACATTTAGTTGATGTATCTAATCATTAAATGTTCAGTCGATGTACTTGCATTTAGGCCCGATGAGCTAACATATGAAAAAATTAATGTAATAATAAAATGTATTTATATAGTTAGTCATTAATCTCAATGACCTTGTTGCGTCAATCTATAACTTGTAACTTTCCAAAAATTACACTGTATCTAGAATAAAAATTTAAAGTTCAATTCATGTATCACTTAGACCCAATAGTCTTATGTATGAAAATTAATATAATTAATCAAATTGATTGAACATAATTAGTGACTATTCCCAATCACCTTGAATGTAATTGACAGTTATTCCCAATAACTAATAGGTTTAGTTGATGTAGCAGTTAGACCCTATAAATTTATATATAAAACTTGATATGATTAATCAAATTGATTGAACATAATTAGTGACTATTCTCGATCACCTGAATGTAATTGACGATTATTTCCGATAATTAATATTTAATCCAAACCTTTAGTTGATATATATAAAAAAATATTTAGTTGATGTAGAAGTTAGACCCGATAATTTTATATATTAAAAATTAATTTAATTAATAAATTTTATTTGACATAATTAGAGGTCAATCCCGATGACTATGATATTTGTATGTCAATAATATATTTTAAATCTTCAAGAACTACAATCTACGTATAAAAACTAATATATTTAATAAAATTTATTGTATATAAATAGTGATTTATCTGAATGACTTTGTAATTCTTGTGTGAATCTATAATTTGTAAAATTTAATAACTATGATGTGTTTAGAGTTAAAGTTAAATGTTCAATGTAGTACTTATACTCGATAATCTTATATATGCAAAAAAAAATTAAAGAAAGAGCTAATAAAAGTGGTAGTTTTTGGTTTGGTAAATAGAAAATAAGAACAGCCGAAGAGGAAGGCAGGACGATATGTGAGTTTTTCTAAAAAAAGTGATAAAATTAACTTTTATACAAAAATGTAGAGCAGAGAGTATGAGTTTTGAAGAAAACTGGAAATGAAGTTGAGGGATTTTATTATCGATGAGGATGAGTGGAATATTAACTAATAAAATAAGTTGAAATGATTTAGAAACATTTTTATTGGCTGGAAGCCTAAAAGTATAAATTGATGTTCAAATGAGTAGTTATGTTGAGGTGGCGAAATCTGAATTTTAAAAATATTTAATAGTTATGGTTGATGTGATTGATTAATGCTATTACTTATGAGTGCATTGGTAAGTTAAGCAAACTATTATCTAGAGTTTTATTTGAGTCCATATAAGGACTTCTTCAACTTGCAACACATGCATGAAGGTTGCTTTTTAGCTGGGAGGTATTTCCATGTAAACATCTTCTTCAAGGTCACTATGTAAAAACGTATTGGAAACATTCATCAGTTGGAGGTGCCAGTTTTAGCTACAGCGAAAGCAACTAAGGTTTTGACAAAATTAATCTTGGCAATTAATAAAAAAGTGTCAAGAAAGTCAACAACATGGTTTTGAGTGTAACCCTTCAAAACAAACCTTGTTTTTTGCCTTTCAATGGATCCACCTGCTTTTAACTAGGTCTTGTATACCCATTTTCAGCCCACATGATGAATGTTTTTCGATAAGGGAACCAATTTCCAAGTTTGATTTTCAGCCAATGCTGCAAGTTCCTCCTTCATTGATGTGTTCAACTTTGAATGTCTGACTGCTTCTGTATAAGTAGTAGGTTCCTGTTAAACAAGAACATTCAAAGCATAACCCTTATAATAATTAGAAAGGTTATCATAGGTAACTACAATTGCAATAAATGCTTTGTAATTCCTTTATCGCAATGATAAATCCTGTAAGTGGATTGACACCTTTCTCTCCCTTGTAGAACACCTTAGATAAGGAAGCATGCCACCACCATCGATTCAGATGGCATGTCCACCACTACTAAATCTGAAGGAATCTCCTCTACATCCTCTCCAATGTCACCATTATGGGGTACAACCTACAATGGACATGAAAGACTAGAAAAAGGTGAATTTGGACTTGGGGCCACTGGCACTAAAATGGAGGAGGAAGATGAAATTATAGTAGAAGGATTGAAGCGAGGAATAGAAATAGGAATGGAAGGAAAAGAAGAAGGAAAAGTTATATAAGGAATAAAAGTGAACAATTTGTGGAGGTGAAGGAAAGGATGGTTTTATAAAAAAATATGTTAGGAGAGATAAAAATTTGTTTAGTATGAATGTCAAGAAGTTTATGTCATTTGATATGGGATGGTAAACCTAAGAATATAGGTTGTCTAGCACGTTCCTGAAATTTTATGCCATGATGAAGAAGAGTAGGTGCATAACAAAAGCAACCAAAAACTTTGAGAAAACTAAGGTTAGGTGTAGATTTGAAGATACGTTCATAAGGTGTTTGATTATGTATGAGGGGTATGGAATATGGTTTATCAAGTACAGAGCATGCATAACAAAGTCTCTCCAATGACATAATGGTGACCCAGATTGAAAATTAAGGGCCCTTGCTACATTTATGGATCTCATCTTGGAGATTTGCGATCTTTAGTGCATTAGCTTGACCAAATCGACACTTAAGTTCATGCTACAAATTCTGTGCTACTTCAAGATTCAAAACGATACGTCTGATCTATGGATGTAAAGAATTATTGATCTAGCATAATACCATAGTGTTGCAAGCATCCTATAGAATCAAGTGATCGCTTGTAATTGACAACGGTAACAATGATTCATCAAAAAAACTAAGCTTATGCATAGTTTTCAGAGAAAAACGAACGGATTCCATTGTGGATTGTTTGATCCATCCAGAATAGTAGTAACAATCAATTCAGTCTGATTCTCATTTGGATTGTGGTAGAAAGCATTACCGAATATAAGGTCAGTAGCAGCGGAAGAAGAGTTGTTGGGATTGTAGGGTCCAAAAACGAAATTCCGATTTCCAGAGTTGTGATTTCCTGGCGGCGAGGGTGGAGCAGTTGTCGGATCCAGCATGGCGGATTGACGGTGTAAGTCAAGCTCTGGTACCATTTCAGAATCCATATTTAGAGAAAATTCAGAAGAAATTGGGAAAAGAGTTCTTCATTAATTCAATTATTACACCATAGTATTTATATCAATATAAGGGATATTTGAATTCATCTCAACTACAGTGTTTAACGGAAAGATAAAATGTGTATTACCAGTTGTCAGCTTGAGCTCAAGGGCCTACTGTATCGTATTGTCTTGATACGCTCGGACGCTCGAGCCCACAACCTTGCTGATCCATTCATACACATTGATCCAGCCTATGATTCGACAATGACAAGGTAGGAGAAGGACCAGTAGGCCCACCTTCACAGCCCCGTCGATAAATTCATCCACACCTGACCAACCCGAGGTTCCATTAATCGCCAGGCCCAAGCTTGCAGTATTCTGAATTTTATGGTGCTTAGTTGGACTTCTCTGTTGCTTTGAATTGGTCAATTTAGTTGTTGCTAATAAGAAGGTTGTTCAACCTTTAAGTGAAACGTGTTGTAGGAGTATAAGGTGATTCCACCAAAATAGGATTTCAGTTCAGTTCAGTTCTGCTATGGTTGTATTTAAACAATAGAAGTAATAAATAATACGAAGCAACCAATCTTTTCAGTAGAATTTATCTGGTTTGGTCTTGCCAAGAAATTAAAACGGGTCTTCTTCGACCGGAAAACAGGAGCTATCGATTCACTATCCTATTACGTCCATCCTCACTTTCTTCACTAAAGGCGTCATCTTCATTAATTGAATCAACTTTCAGAAGCCTTCTAGTTCCAATTCCTTCATTCTTTAGTGATGACAGATTGATGCGTGAAAACTAGAAAAGTAGGAATGCCACTGCTTAAAGTAGGAATGGTTAGTGCAAACGTAAAAATCACACCTCTTAACTTAGAATGAGATATTGTATCGTAATATTGGAATTGCATTTCATAACATACTAATTATTTGAGAAACCATAAGAATGGCGGTGAATGTAGTAATCACATCTCATAATGTAGTTATGACACCTTGTAACATAATAATTAGCTAGCAAAACATCTCATAACATACTAATTACTTGAAAAAACATAAAAATAGCATGGCACCTTGTAACACAATGATTAGCGAAAAAAACATAATGATGACGCCCCCCTTAAAAACACGAGTGACCCCCACAAAGTACTCATTTCAGGGGCGAAAGTTTCAATCAACGTGTGTCTAGTGCGTTCAATTCTCTGAAATTTTCTTCTACTATTCAATCATTTTTGTTTATCTTCCGATGATCATGGCTTGCAGCCACTTGGCGATTCATGAGCCAGGCTTTTATGTCTTCTCATTGGCCTCCGCCTTCCAGAAAATCTGAGGTGAGGACATCTCTTTTTTTTCCTCACCGTCAAGACATTTTAAGACCGTTAGATGTTTATGATGATTATTTAATGATTTAGATTAGTTTTCAATTATGATTTTGATTTGTTCAATAGAAAAACTATATCACCATCATTTTATATTCTAAATCTCTATCTCTCTCCTAATTTGTTTTTTTTTGTTATAGATAGCTCCCAAAGGGAGAGATCAAAATAACAAGCAAGAAAATCTAATCGAAGAATCGACCCAGACTGTGAGATCACAATCTAAGAGATACTAAAGAGCCTTTCACACACCACTAAGTGGGCAACTCCATTAGCAGACCGTTGAACAACCTATACATGGAGCCGATGAAAAGTAGTTAGGAAGGCCAAGACCGTTGAATTGATGCATCACTATCCTACACAACACCTGCACCGACGAATGAATCAGGAGAGAATAAACTTCGCATTGCCTTGATGTCCACCTGCCAAATACATGTAGGAAACACCAAGCACAAACATTATGAACATCCACGACTTCCAAGACATAGAGGTGATGGAGGTCTCAGTACGTTCGTCTCATTGGCATGGACAACCAATGACCTATAATGGGCCATGTTGGTGGGGACGAGTCCCTACGGGAATACCCAAAGTGACACAGGGACCGATAGATTCGCTCAAGAAAAGAGAATTCATATAGCGGCACTGGGCTATATGTATCCCGATATATTAAAGAATATCCAAAAGAAGCCACAAAAGATGGGAAGTTTAGAGTACCTCCAGAATATCGAAAAACAAGTTAGAACGCTAACTTTGTTGGGGCGCTAGAGGAAATGTAGCGGAATTTAGGACCGAAAAAATAGTATTTTGATAACTCACTAAATTGATCACTTAAATTTATAAATATTACAAGTTGGTCACATGGACCTTTACTCTCACCACTCACTGATGCCTCTCTACTTCTTCTTTCTTATTTCCTCAACTCTGCACACACTACAACATTACCCATGAAGGCTATTTATACTAAACATAAAACATACTAATTAGTTTAGTTGAGTAGTTGAGATATTTCTCAACACCCCCTCTTAATATGCAATTCGAAGTAAGTGTTTGAACTTCTCGAGTTTGTCCTTCTTAACTGCATTCGTCATGATATATGCTGACTGATCATCTGTGTTGATGAAGTCCATTGTGATTACTTCGTTGTTGACTAGGTCTTGTATGAAATGATGTCGTAACTCGATATGCTTTGATCTTGCGTGAAATACTGGATTCTTCGTCATGGCTATGGCTGACATGTTGCCACATTAAATAATAGTTGGTTGATTATCACCTTTTTGCAAGTCTTCAATTAATCTTTTTGGCCATACTGCCTCGCTTGCTGCATCTGTTGCTGCAATGGATTCTACTTCCGCTGATGATAATGCCACAGTCTTCTGCTTCTTTGAGCTCCAGGAAATTGGTTTTGTACCTAGGCAAAATATGTAACCAGATGTATTCTTTCGATCATCTAGTGATCTTGCCCAGTCACTGTCGGTGTATCCGATTAGCTTACTTCCTTCTTCCTTCTTGTACCTTAGGCCAAATTGTTTAGTGCCTTGGAGGTATCATAGGATTCTCTTTACTGCTACAAAATGAAGTTTGCTAGTCTCATTCATAAATCTTGAAATGAGACTTACTGAGTGACATATATCTGGTGTTGTGTGTGTCAGATATATGAGCGATCCGGCTAGGCTTCTATAGATTTTTTTGTCAACTTTTTCTGCTCCATCATCTTGTTGCAGTTTGTCTCTCAATGTCATTGGTGTAGCTATGGGCTTGGACGTTGCCATGTGAAATCTCTTTAACATATCTTCGGTATACTTCTCTTGAGAGATGAATATTTCTCCAGGTTTCTGCTTCACTTGAATTCCCAGGAAATACTTCATGTGTCGCAAGTCAGTCATTTCGAACTCTGACATTATTTCCCTTTTGAATTATTCAATCATTTGTGGACTTGTGCATGTATAGATTAAGTCGTCAACATATAAGCATAAAATAAGAAAGTTTTTATTTTCTCCCTTTTTGATGTAGAGAGATGCTTCACTTGGACTTCTTTGGAATCCTTTATCTTGAAAGCATCGATCAATTTATTGTTCCACACTTGTGGTGCTTGTTTGAGTCCGTAGAGTGGCTTTTTGAGTCGATAAACTTTGTCTTCTTCTCCTTTCTTCTCGTATCCTCATGGTTGTTCCACATATACTTTTTCTTCTTGTGTTCCGTTGAGGAATGCTGACTTGACATCTAGCTGGAATATTGGTAACTCCTATTGAGCTGGTAGTTCTATGACTTTTCTTATTGTCTCCATCCACCCTACTAGTGCGTAGTTTCGTGAAAGTTGATGCCAAGCTATTGTGAGTAGCCTTTTGCCACCAATCTCGCTTTGTGCTTCTGGATGGATCCGTCTTCATTAAATTTGGTCTTGTAGATCCATTTTAGTCCTATGACCGACTTGTCTGTTGGTTTGTCCATAAGCTCCCAAGTCTCGTTCTTCTCGATCATTGAGATCTATGTGTCCATTGCTTTTGTCCAGACTTTATCTTTTGCTGCTTCTTCAAATGTATAGGGTTCACAAGAAACATATGCGATGTGACTTGATTAATAAATTTCTCTTAAGGATCTAACCTTTAATGGAGGTGAGTCTAAATCTGTCATGACGTTTTGAAGTTGTCTCTTGTTGGACTTCTTCCTTGTCTTTGATTTTGATCTGCCTCATTTGGTGCTGTTGGTGTAGTTGTTGGATTCTCCATGATCTCATTTGTTGTTAGAGGTTGAGTACTCCCAGCTCCACTCGGCCATTTCGTCGAAGATAAAGTTTTGTGAAATCACCACCTCGTTCTTCAATGGAATGTAGAGTCTTTAACCTGGATTCATCACTATATCTGATGAAGATTAGCTTCTCTCCCTTCTGGTCGAACTTGTCTCAATTTGGGGTAGAGATGTGTGCATATGCTATGCATCCACATACTTTGAGGTGATCCACTTACGGCCTTTTGTGGTGCAATGCTTGAAACGGTGTTTTGTTCTTCACTGCTTTGGTTGACGATCTATTGAGGATGTAGATTTTTGTATTGACAACTTCAGCCCATAGGTAGTTTGAAATTTTCTTTACTGTCATCATGCTTCTTGATATCTCCGCAATTGTACGATTCTTTTGTTCTGCTATGCCATTTTGTTATAGTGTGTATCGCACTGTCAACTCCCTCTTGATTCCGTTGGTGACAGTACTCCATGAAAGGTTTTTAGATGAACTCTCCACCACGATCTGTTCGGAGTGTTTTGATTTGATGCCCGCTTTCCTTCTCAGCTGCTGCTTTGAATTGAAGGAACTTGGAGAAAGCTTCTGACTTTTGCTCAAGAAAGAATATCCACATCATTCTAGTATAATCATCCACAAATAGTAGAAAGTATCTCTTACCACCTATGAATGTTGTTCTAGTTGGCCCGCAAATGTCGTCGTGTACCAACTATAGTGGTGCTTTCGCTCTCCAAGTAGTTTTTGGAAATGCCAAGCGATGCAGTTTTCCATATATGCATCCTTCACAGATCTTGTCTTCTCTGTTGATTTAGGGAAGACCAACCACCATATTTTTCTGCGTCAGCAATTTAAGCCATTTGTAGTTTTGGTGTCCATATCGGAGATGCCATAGGAAAGATTCATCCATGCTTTGGCTCTTCATTGCTAATTCTTCATTCTTCGTCATTGTGAGAGGAAACATCCTATTGGAAGTCATCAGAATTTTCGCCACCTTCGAGTTGTTGGATTTGTTTATAATCTCACATTGATCGTTATCAAACAGTAGCTTGTAATTTTTAAGCATTAATTGTCCAACACTCAGAAGATTTTGAGCTAATTCAGAAACGTACAAAACTTCTTAAATTAGAGTTTTGTTACCTCCCTTTCCTTGTACGATCATTGTACCCTTTCCTTCAACTTCCAGCTTTTTAACTTCTCCAATCTTCATGTGGGACTTATATGTATCATCCATTTTGGTGAAGGACTCCCGATCTCCAGTCATGTGATTACTGCAACCGTTATCCACCAGCCACGGAAGTTGTGATTTCTGCTCGGCTTTGAAGTAAGTGCAAGCGACAAGTGTTTCTTCTTCCTTCGGTGCAGAGCTTGATTCGTCTTATTCTTTCTTGTTCTGGAACCAGCAATCTCGTTGAGAGTGATTTTGCATTTTGCACTTGGTGCATGTGAACCTGCATTCTTTGGTAGCATGATTAGATTTTTTGCAAAGTTTGCATCAGTCGTTGGAGTTTCTTGATTTCTCCTGATTCTGGCTCCATTTGTTGCTTTTCTTAAAATTCGATTTCCTCCTTTCTTTCGAAAGTTGCCCCCTCTGCGGTTTTGGTCTCCTTTGATGTCGACCTTGGATTGAAAAGCTTGCTCGAGTTGTTGGTTGGCAAACCGGCTGAATATCTGCTCGTGAGCTACAAGTGATCTCATAAGCTCCGTCATGGGTAATTTTCCAAGATCTTTAGTTTCTTCTATGACAGCGACGACGTGCTCGAACTTCGATGTTAGGCTGCGTAGGATCTTTTCTACGATCTTCTTCTCGTTGATAGTCTCTCTAGTGACTTTGATCTGGTTCACTATCTCTGCAACAAGAGAATGAAATTCTTTGATGCTTTCGCCTTCCTTCATCACCAGGTTATCGAATTGACGCCATAGATTTTGGCGTTTTATGGAGATTGCCTTCTCGGAACCTTGAAATTCGTTCTTCATGACTTCCCAAACTTCTTTTGCTGATTTGATGCCAAAAATTTTAGGAAATATTATTTTGCTCACAGCTTGTTGAATTATTCTCAATGCGTTGGCGTTCCTCTTGACATTCTCCTTATGCTCTTTCGTCTTCGTCCCGCTTGTTTTGGGATCGTCATCTTTTGCCGATTCCGCCTTTTTCCGGTTGATGTGGAGTCGTCCTCTTGCAGTGATTGTTCGATGCCTTCTTCAACAATATCTCACAAGTCTTGCGAAATGAAAATAGTCTTCATTTGTGCGTTCCAATATTCATACAATTTTCCATCAAAAATTGGGATTTGATTTGGAGAGTTTGCGAACATGGAACTTGACGATAGTGCTGCCATAGGATTTTGAGGGGATTTTTTTTTGTAGAGGTTTTGAGAGGGTTTTGTGAGGGTGGATTATAATATGGTTATCAAAGTACTAAAGTATAACCTTTGTGATGTGGAAGATTAGTTATTAAAACCGCAACCACAGACCATACTCAGCGTGACTTTAACTCTGATATCAAATTTGTCGGGGCGCTAGCGGAAATGTAACGGAATTTAGGACCGAAAAAATAGTATTTTGATAACTCACTCAATTGATCACTCAAATTTATAAATATTACAAGTTGGTCACTTGGACCTTTACTTTCACCAGGCACTCTCACCAGGCGCAAATGCCTCTTTACTTTTTCTTTCTTATTCTTTAATTCTGCACATACTATAACATTAGCCATGAAGGCTATTTATACTAAACATAAATTAATAAACTAATAAAAAAAATTTCCACAACCTCAACCTCATATCTGTGTGGCTATGTTATTTTTATAGTTATTAAAATATATTAATTAATTTAATTAAATAATTGAGATATTTTTATGAAATTGTTTAGAAAATTATAAATTAATTCTCAACAAACTTGGCCAAAAAAACTACAATTCAAAAAATGGAACCATGAAGATGATCTCTAATCTTTCTTCTTCATTGGACCTTTGGGAATTTGACTCAAAACTTTGGCATCAAAGACTGCATACTGCGTCTTGAGCTCGATCATCGCTTTCTCGGCATATGCATCGACCTCGTCATCTTATTTCTTATAGAGTACGGGTAAAATGTGCAGCAACACGAACGCTATGTAGAACAAGGTCAAGAAGTTGCAGCAACTTTTGATGATGGATATGAACCATAACCCAGCAATCACAATCAGAAACTTCTTGATATCTCTCCTGGATGAATGCTCTCGAAGAACTTTGACGCGACGGTTGAATTGGATTCTCAATGCAGATCCAATTTCAAGGATGCCACTTCTCAGGGATCACGACTTCAGGAATCTAAGATGGTGACTTGTTTATGAAGGTGGAAGCGTTGGACCAAAGTAAGAGTATGGCCAGAGCAAGAATCGACAAGTGAAAAACTAGGGTGATCAGATGATATTCAAGCAATTCGAACAGAATCCAGATTGCAGTAGCAACTCCAACCACTGCTCCTGGAACTTTCTTGTTCCTCCACAGAAGAACATCAGCAGGTTTGCCGCCGCCGAAGACCTTGTGGACGGGCTTGTGTCTGCCGAAGAGACGGTAACTTGGATTTGACGCATCGACCTTGGACGGCTTTTTGTCGTCAGAATCGGAGGATCCGTCATGGTGGCCGGTGATCTTCTCGGTGATCTTGTCCACCAGATAATCGTGGTGGCTGACATTGTCCGCCATGGATGTCCGCCGAGAAAATTAAAGCCGGAGGTGAAAGAAAATTGAAACGGTTAGTTACACGGAGATTATTATTAGTTACACAGAGATTCTTATTGTTACACGGAGATTCTTTTTGTTTTCTAATTTATTGTAATTATCTTTCCTTTTTTATGAACACGTTTATGGAGGTATTATTTGTTTAATTATTTCCTTTTTAAAATTTTAATATCCTTTCTTTGTGACTTTGTGTGAGCGTTGGAGTTTTCCGGAATTGTTACCGTACGAGTTACGACGGCGGCTTTCACTTCAGGGGTCGGCGGCTGCTTCCATCTTGACCGGACGACGGGCAGGTTCCATGATTCTGGTTTTGGACAGTTTGTACTTTGTACTTCTTTCTTTGTTCCGGAACATGTTGTTTGAATTTAGAAAAGATGGCGAATTATATGCATTTTATCGTGCTTATGGTATTGATACCCGTCAGACTCGCTGCAGGATCATTTTGTTCCTACGCGAATTCAGTTTCATTTTTTATTTTGTTTTGTTCAGTATGTACCTGTATTATAATTCTGAAACATATTGTTTTTTTAAGAAGGTTCCGCCCGTCTTTATTGGGTTGGTTAATGGCCACGGTCTCGTGTCTTCTCGGTCCATCCTAATCTTAGAACCTACATCAATTTCATTAATCAAACATACAAGGATCAAACACTACAATGTAACTAGTTTGCGCATTACATGTTCCTCTTATTTAGATAATTCATATTCCTAACTAAGCAATATACAACCAGTTCTCGTATTCAAACAAATAAAATGATTGGATAGTTCCTGTACCTACACCTAATAGCAGGAACGTAACCAACCCAAAAATGAAAGAAAGCACTGATAGTTCCCACAAAGCTAAAGCACCAACCAGTCTCTTTTTGGATCATCAAGCTAAGTACTTGGAACTTGGAAGCGCTTCATCTGTAGCTAGTAACAAAATCAACTACACTAATAAGAATCTCAAGGTTCATGAATCAAACAGAACAAAACAAACAGATTGCATTGCTTTGCTTTAGTAAAATACAGAACATGTTTCTAACTACAGCTTGAAGCACAGAATAGTCCAATAAAACAATATGTACAAACTGCACCTAGACCAATTAATTAATCTCACAATGTACCAAAACAGGATTACGGAACGTTTTGCACCAAAATCAGAATTAGCTCAACAGAAAAAAGGAAAACGTAACAGGAAAGGATATCTTCGAATTTGATAGGAGAAATCGATTCACAAATGCTGAAACACAATCGGAAAAACGTTGAATGAAAACAGAGTAGCCGTAAACTAACCTCAGCATCTCGATCCGACTAGTGCATGTTGGTTCGGACTCGATCGTTCAACGGCGGGTTTTGGAGGCATTTCTTGCTCAACGACAATGTCTAAAGCAGGTCAGCAGGCGGGTACATAAAGAAGGAACCTGTTCGGCGCCGGTTACGTTGGAGACGTGGGGATTTTTTTGTTGCAGAGAGAGAAAAGTGAGTTCATGGATTCTACGGGACCGAGATTTCAGTGATACGTTTTCCTTTTTTTTCAAAATCTTATTTATTTTGTGTAATTATCTAAAAATTAATTAGATTCAGAACAAATTAGCCTCATTAATAATTTGGGGTGATGTTATATATAATTTTTATTTTATTTTGTACAATTTGTATTTTACTATAAATAGATTATTATACCCTTAATTAAAATAGTACAAACTAAGTCCATTTTTACTTCGTGCAGTCCGTTTTTTTAATACAGTCCTTTTCATAAATAAATATTTTGTAAGTTATAAATAAAAACATGAAGCTAAATAAATATTACTTTCCAAGTACTCTTAAAAAATTAACAATTTTTAAAAAATCATTACAAACATTATAAATAATATATATATATATATATATATATATATATATATATATATCTTCTTTATATTCAAAAAATAATAGGTATTACTTTTCAAGTTTTTATTTATAATTTTTTTTACGAAAATTATAAATAAATATATCTTACAAATATGATAAAAATGGAGTGTAATTACTAAAAATAGACTACATGAAATAAAAATGGAATGTACAAAGTAAAAATAGACTGTGTTAGTAAAAACGGATAACAAGAAGTAATTTTTTTAATTAAGAATATTTTAGTCTTTTTACGGACTACACGAAGTAAAAGACATTATATATAACATTGAAATAACTTTTTAATCTGAATCATTAAATCATGCTTATTATATCTGATGACTATTAATAATATCCTCATCGTGAGATGTTCTCGTCATAATAGATCCGCCCAGCTTTTTTCTACTTCCGCCCCTCCCTCTAGATCAGTGTCGTACGTCCTAGCCTAATTTAGTCTCAAATATATTGTGCCCCCTTAATTATAAGTCCCCACGCATATTTATGTTCAAGGTATTTTCAAGATCTCTCAAACAATAATAGATAAAGTTGTTCAACATATGAAATATGCTCCCAGTTTTTGTTTGACAAAAACCTCTGAGGAAGGTATTTGTGTCCGTTACAAACAGTATTTGTTTGTGGGTATAAAGGTTCTATGCAAGTGTCAATGTTTAAAATTTATCAAAATGTTCGTATCGAATTATTTTAGACATCATCAGAGTACTTTTCCAGGATGAGTTTCTTTTTGGACATCATTAGAGTACTTTTCCTTATGGGGCTTTTTCGAGATGTCAATGTTTTATAACATTAATTAATTCCTACAAGCGATAAAAAATTATCGTATCCTTGTTTCTATGTGTTAGACAATTTTTTCAGATATGATAATAACCGTTGGATCGTATATAGATTATTTGTTTTAGGGGGAAAGAATATTTTAATTTTTTTTTTCATTTAATTTCTTTTATTTTTTTACCACATTATCTCTCTTTCTTTAATTATCTCCCTAATGTTATTTTAATTTCTATAACTCTTTATAGATTAGTCAAAACATAATTATCACTTTGTAAATGTTGTTTATTTATATTTTTTGAATCTAATGAGATCTATTTTGATATTTTTTTTATTTTTTAGTAAAAGTTTGAAATACAATTTCATGAAAATGACCATCATGTTTCGAAATAGACATTTTTTTACAAAAGTTTTTGAAATGGATGTTAACTTAGAGATTTATGGAAATGAAATTGTTGTTTGTTATTTATGGGACTATATCATTTCTATATTTTACATTATGATATATATATATATATATATATTATCATGTCATTATTATGTTAATGTTATGTCCATTTTACAACTCTGTTATACCATATTATGTTCACTTTATAAATATGTTATGCAATTGTTATGTTACTAAATATGTAATGTCACGAGTATGCTATTGTTATGTCCATTTATAAATTTGTTATACCATATTATGTTCACTTTACAAATATGTTATGTGACTGTTATGTTAGTAAATATGTTATGTCATTGTTATGTCGTACGAGGTTGTTATGTGTCTACTATGTTAATTTTATGAGTTTGTTATACAATTATAATATTATATTTCTATAATTTTATTTCTTAACAATATTGATCAAACTGTTATGGCTGTTGTACGAACCTGTTATGCTAGTATTCTGCTCATTTTTTTAAGTCGTATCCAACTGTTATGTCCACTTCACGATTTGTTTTTATACAACACCAAATATAACAAAATACAAATATAATTTTAACTTCTAACTATATAACTTATTCTTTGTACTACAAAAGGGAGTACAAATCATTAAAAATTAAAAAAAAACTTTGAATCTAATATTTTTTTCAGATACTTGGTAAGGAGAACTTGAGCCCATAACTCATGAAGACAGATGAAAAGACCCCACACCACCTTAACCATATAGCCTTCTTACATCTCTCTAGCACTTCGAATATCAAGTCCCCCGAGCTCTTTCGATTGGCATACCGACTACCAATTCACCGGGTGGACTTTCTTTGAACCTTGTTGGGAACCCCAAATGAACCCATGTGAATTCTTTTGTCAATGTCCCGACACATCGTATCGGGCAGCATTGCATTGTGGCATAATCCGGGATCGCATTGAGGACTGAAGTCGCAAACGTCACCTGACCTGCCAAAGAAAGGGTCCACGCATGCCATCGCAAGAGACGATTGTCCATCTTTGATAAAACATGCTTGAAGCGGGTAGGGGTAGTCCTACCATGCACAATCTCCACTCCAAGATATCTTCTCACATTATTAATAGGATTAATGCCCAAAACACCAGAAATAGCTCCGTGGAGAGAGGTCCAAACGTTCTTGGAGAAGAAAACACAAGACATTTCCTTGCTCACCGACTAACCTGAAGCATTACAAAAAACATCCAACCATTGCGAAATAATTTCTCTTTGGCGAGTGCTCGCTTCTCCAAACAAAACCAGGTCATCCGTGAAGAACATATGCGTAAGCGGTATGCTATCCTTTGCCAGAGTCACCGATTTCCAATCCCCTCAAGAAACACTATCTACAATAGTATGACCCAAGCGTTCCACAGACAATGTGAAAATATAAGGGGAAAGAGGGCACTCTTGACAAAGACCACCCTGAGGAAGGAAAAGTCTGACATACCTCCATTCCACGATATGCGAAAAGAAGCGGTGGAGAGAGACTCCATAATAATCTCGATGAAACCCTGAGGGGGACCCGCTTTATCCAGCGTCTCACAGACAAAACTCCACCGAATCTTGTCATGGGCTTTTTTATTGTATGGGAATAAATATTAGATTTGGAATGAAAGAGTAATACTAAAAATAAGATTAAAAATATGCAATTTATAAAGTCATCGTAATAGTACCAAGATTTGTCTTACTCTATCCATTTTTGAAAGAATTTAAAAATTGGACTTTTTTTATCATAGTAGGCCGAGACTTTCGGTCAATATAAGATAGGAGACATAATGTAAACACAACAGGGTGTTCATTTGGTAGGGTATATTGAATTCAAACTCAAGACTTTCGGATCAACAAACACACGTTCTACCACTGTAGCAACCTCACTTAGACAAAATTAGACTTAAATTGAAGGAACAATATTAGTTTTCAAAAACAATATTTGATTTTATCGTAAGCCCAAAATGCCCACTCTAATGTGTACATATAAATTTATAGGAGGTGGCTAGTAACGTTTTCTTATTTCCTGAATAAGAGTAAAGATATGCATGTCGTGGACGCAAGGGCTAAGGGGAAATTTTTAGAAGAAGATGATGAAAATTATTTCATTTTAAGATGATTAATTATAATCGTCAATATGTTTAGATAATTAATAATTTATTTATTTATTTAGTATATCTCATTAATTTTCCACACTTATCATTATTGACTATTAAAAAAGTAAAAGGTTATATTTTCTTCATTTTCTCTTACAGTTTAATTAGCCAAATTAATACACGTGTTTACGTTTTCATCTTCATCATTACGAGGTGTGCTAGTACACTTCTATCCGCCCAAGTGAAATTTGAAATTTCAATGTGTGGACATGTAGTAGTATTGAACTCATAAATTAACTACTGCATATTCCAATCTACTCCACTACATAATTCACTAGCTAAATACAAATAACGTCATTCACCGACTAAATATAAGTAACGCCAAAGTACAATGATGATCATGTAGGTGTAGTATTGTCATGTTCATTAAAACTTTGAGAAATTGTCAAAACATAGCTTGTATTACCCACAAGTGCTACTTTCAACGTAGAATGCCTAATCTTTCCAAGTTCACATAAAACAACTACTACCCAAAATCCAAATAAACACTCATCACTGCTTCCTCCAAATTCTCATGCATCATGTTTCCATGAATTCCCAACAAAAAAAACTATTCCACCATATATTCACAATGTCCCAAGAACACAGAACTAGTTCACGAGAAATCTCAAATTCGGCTAGGGTTGCATCGGGTTGCGAGGAATGATTGTTCTCGACATCAGCCATTCTCACTTTCCAAATTCACATTAGTAAAACAGAAGTTAAAATACGTCACCATAAACTGAACTAGTTCACCCCAACTCAACTTGAAATCACAACATAATAACTAGTTTGCCACACTACGCCCTGATTTCCCAAACCAACTAAATTAGTTCGCCCATTCAACATGACATCCCAACAATCTGAACCGGTTCACCGTTACTACCTAATATCCCGAAAATACCGAGCTAGTTCACCAATTCATCTTGAAAAACCAAAATTCAAAACTAGTTCGCAATATCCACCAAAAATCCTACACAACCAGAACTAGTATATCAACTACAACATTACGTCTGATTTTAGGAAAGTGGAAAACCCAAATCGGAACTAGTATTACGATGTAGAGAATACGGCTAGAAAAATCAAACCTTGAATGTCGCCATCGTCGTTGGACCCGACACCGTAATCCAATAATAGATGTTCCAGATCCTTCAATTTTGAACGAGCCTTCGTCGAAATCCGATAATAGATGTTGTCGATCCTGCCGTTTTTGAAGGACCCAAAATTTAGGGAAGAATAAAATCCAGATCCGAACTGGTTCGTTTAAATAAAAACATGAGATGCCTTCATTGTCGATGGAGTACTCGTACCCGATGTTCGTCTCCGTCACCGTCACTGATGGATTTGTCGCCGTTTTGGGTAGAAATAGTTTGCTCATAACCTAAGTAGGGGGAGGGGCACTGGAATTTTTCAAAAAATCAGAAACAAAAGAAAAAGAATGAGGAAAACCTAAAGTTTTCAAGTCATATAAATACTGAAATTTTAGGCTATTAGATGAAATTTTCTTTTGATCTGATGATCTATATCAAATAATCTATATGGGAGATGATATCATCTATTTATAGGTAATCATACTAAAGACTTGAGATGCGCCTGTTTTTATTCAGTCATGGTAGAATGGAACCAAGTTCAACCACTTATTTCATTGAAGGGTAATTTTATTTTTTCTCATTCCTCATTAAAATTTTGGGAAAAATTTCGGTGCATACTTGTATCGCGTACAAATACCACCTGGGAGTCTATCAGTGGTTGTCCCAATTTAATTTAATAAAATGCTATTAAACACCTTACTTTTGGCTAATTGAAATCGTGATAATCCAAATATTTAGGAATGGTTCACTATTATGTCGTTGGGTTCTTTCATATTCTTTAATTAATTTATTAGAGGCATTCATCGTCTTCTGCTTAAAAAAGAGAAAATAGTATTTACTATTCACAACAGAAATATAGCTTCATCGCGCTCTTCGTCAATATTTTCGACTATAAAATTGCCTTTCGTGGTTGAGAGCTACACATATGTCTTTTGTGGTTACAAGCTGGATGTCTACAACTTCTTTTATGATGGAGCCTGATTAATTGCTTTGTATTTCTTGTTTTGTTTTTGGATGCATGGTGAATGGACATGATTTTCATTTTTTGGTCCCACTCTTGTTAGTTTGGCTGACTAATATTGTTGTTTATGTTTTCACAATCCAACTCTTTATTTTTGTTGCTGGAATTTTTTTATGAGTTTGTGACCTTGCACCCTGTTTGTTTATGGGGTGCTAGGTATTGGCATTATGTGTGTATGCAGTGACAAAACTCATGATACATGGGTCATATAGAAAAGCAAATCCATTGTCATCTTGCATGAGAAATGATCGTTGTTTGCAATTTATTCCCAAACCATTTGCAATAACTGGCTATGTAACATAAAAAAGACGTGACAAAAATATCATTATTATGAAATTGGTACAAGTTTGGAAAACCGCTATGTGGTCCCTTACAATAAGAATCTCCTGATCAGATACCAAGCTCACATGAATGTTGAAATCTGTCACAAAGGTCAACTAATCAAGTATTTTTTTCAAGTACATAACCAAAGGACGTGATCGTTCAGAAGTCGTAACAAAGAACTGAACTTCAACAACGGACCCGGATATACCTGTTGATGAGATTTCTTAATACCTCGATTGCAGATCAATTTCATCCTATGAAACAATCTGGAGATTGTTCTCATTTAAAATTTATGAGTGATCAACACCTCCTTGATAAGCAATTGGTCACATTTGAAGAAAATCAAACTCTCTTATCTATTGTTAATAGGCGTGATGTGGACAAGATTATGCTTACTGAATATTTCACATTGAATAGAACATATCCTACAGCAAAGAAGTATCTTTATTTAGAAATCTCTCAAAACTTCAAATGGGATAAGCAATGCTCACAATGGGTTGTACGTAAGTAAAGCTTTGTACTTGATCGAATTGCAACTATACATCCACAACCCAATGATGTTTTTCATTTGTGGCTGCTTCTGACAAAAATTCCAGGCGCATTTAGTTTCACTGCCCTTTGTACAGTTAATGGCATAGTATATGCTGACTTCGAGAAAGCATGTCAGGCACTTGGTCTTTTAGCTATAGACAATGCATGGAATGATGTATGGCTGAGGTTTCACATTGAGGCATGCCAATACTAATCTGCATGACATTCTTATTGCTATTACTGTTTTTCCACATCACCTTCCTAACAGAACTATTTGATCGGTGGTGGTCTTCAATGGGATATGACTTTCGACGCCGCTTGCATGAAATAATGCAGAACCACTACCGGGGGTGGTGCTTCAAGGCCTTCACAATCAAGTGTTACACAATTTACAAATCCTTCTGCAAAATTATTCAAGTAGCTTATCACTCTTCAATCCGTCGTTGCCAAAAACACCATCAAATGCATCATGTCCAGACGATCTAATATCACAGCAGCTACAACATGACATTTGTACCAAGCGTACAAGCTATATTAATAGTCATGCATTTCTAAATCTGCAACATGAAGAAGAGTTCATGATGCTATCTTAGCTTCCCAACAAAATGGATCAGGTAAACTATTTTTCCTATATGGTCGTGGAGGAACATGCAAGACATAACTATACAATTGTATTATCTCAAAAGTGTGGAGCATGGGCCAAATTGCTATTGCCGTTGCATCCTCTGGTATAGCAGCTACTCTATTACCCTGTGGTGTTACAACACATTTTCGATTCAAAATACCAATAGAGGTTGACCATGGATCTACATGTTTGATTAGAAAAGAAATAACACTTTCTCGGCTCATGTAATATGTACAATTGATAGTGTGGGATGAAGTACAAATGGTACACCAACTATCTTTTGAGGTCGTCGGTCGTACACTATGTGACACCATGAACACACCAACAGAAGGGCCAAATTACAAGCCCTTGGAGGGAAAACTGTTCTACTTGGTGGTGATTTTGACATCATGAACACTACCGGTAATAACCAATGGTACATGTGGAGATAATACTGAGGCAAGTCTAACTCGATCATACTTATGGAGATATAGTACCCTGATCGAGCATCAAACAAATATGTGCATCAATTCTTCAAGTATAAAAACAACACCGTCCTTTCCTATCATGCAATTCTCTGATTGGATCTTGGTAGTTGGAGATGGAAAGATCCCAATACTAAGATCACCAAACCATCCAAATCCTGACTGGATCTACATACCGGAATGTTTCATACTCCCCAGATCAGTAAATCCGATCAAAGAAATCATAAACCGAGTTTATCCAGACCTACAAAATAATTACTATAATGTCGCTTATATCCAGTCTATAGCGATCGTAACACCAACCAATGTTATGGTTAATGAAATTAACGAGTATGTACTTAACCTGCTACCTGGCCAGAAACAAGTCTATCTGAGCTTGGATTCTCTTACATCACCAACAACTGACCAATGTCTCTCCGAATGGAATATCCAGTTGACTTCCTCAATGGCCTATCAAACAATCGCAAACCAGAGAACCAACTACGATCCAAACAGTATTCTATGGTAATGCTTCAACGAAATTTAAATCTTGCAGCTGACCTTTGTAATGATGGTACACGAATTCTAATAACACATCTAGGCACAAATGTCATACGGGGACTGAATGTTGCAAAACCTTTGAGGGCATTATTGCTATCACACCTCAAATTATTTTCGAGCACACAGATCCAAATTTTCCATTCATATTGAACGTCAACAATTCCTACTATGTATTTGCTATGTAATGACTATCAACAAAAGTCAACGACAAACACTTGACCACATTGGAATCTATCTACCAACCCCCATGTTTAGCCACGACCAATAATATATCGCTTTATGATATGTCCGCTCAACATCTGAAATTCATATCATTCTGCAAAACGAGCAAGCTTTAGGCCCAACATGTACACACAATATCATCTACAATGAAATCTTCGGATTTACATGTCTTCTACTCTTTTTTGACATGGATACATGTCTTTTATTTTGTATTTACTCTTTTATTCCAATCCTTACTAATTTGGATAAATCATCTATGTAAGTAACATATTAAATGATAAAAACATTTAGATCATTTACATACCACAACATATCATTTAAACAAATGAACACATATACACCACAAATACACTAATGGCTAAGCAACAACGCCCGCCACTAAAATTTAGTATTATATTAAAGTTATCAAAAGCACACACTTCTTTTACTATTTATTAGTGTCAAATCAATGGTTTATTTTTAATTAGTTTAGTTCAATGTCAATTTGGTTTAGTTGGGTAATTTGTTTTGTGTTTGTTTTCTTTCAGTTTTAAAAATTGTTTTGGCTACGTTTTACAGCGGATAGGTTTGGGTTCAGATAGTTGGTATTTGTGCCCAACCTGTTATGATTTCGGGTTCATGTAATGTATGTCCTATATAACTTTTTGGGTGGTAAATGTTATATCGTATTCATAGTCGTCGGTTTTTGGGTAGTTTTTGGCTATACCCGTAATCAGAAGAGACTAGGTTTGACAATGGTGGAGTTTCGGTTCGAATAGTTGATATTTATGCCCCACCCGTTGTAGTTTCGGGTTCGGCAAATATCCATCCTATATAATCTTTCGTGTAGTAAATGTCATACCATATGCATACATATCGATTTTCGGGTAGTTTCGGTTATACCCATAATCGGGAAAAAGGCTAGGTTTGACAGCGGCCGGGCTTGGTTCAGAGAGTTGATATTGTGCCCCACCCTTTGTAGTTTCAGGTTCGAGTAATACTCGTCCAATAAAACCTTTCCGGTAGAAAACCTTATACCATATTCATACCCGTCAGTTTATGGGTAGTTTCAGTTGTATCCGTACTCGAAAATATGTTGAAATTTAAAGCAAAAAATGAAGAAACTATATCATTTTTCAAACACTTCAACTTTATAAATCATTAATAGACTAATATTAAATTATACAACTCAAACATTTGATTATTTTATATACCATGGTTGTTAAAAATGGAATATAAACATCAAAATATCTTATCACAAAAATAGCTTAACAGAAACTTAATTGAACGATTTATGTTCAGTTTGGATACTTCAATATCCACGTCTTACCTCTATCCGCACATAATGGTTTTCGCGTTTACTCATACATTAAAATTATCCAGTCAACTCGGATTTTATCGTCTTTGATTGGATTATATTCGTTCGGATAGTAGTAATTAAAGTTATAATTGTAATCCTTATTTGTGGATTTAAATTAGTTTCTTTTCTGTTAATTTTCTTCTCTAAATGATTGTGTTGCCAACTCATATTCGTCATACCCTTACTTATTTAAAAAAATTGACTTCTCTATATGTTATTTAGACAATTAGTTTGAGTATAATATATTTGTTTCCTTCTTTAAATTAGTAAACACATTTAAATTAATATCTTGCGTTCCACTATAGTTTATTGGTATCGTTCCCAACGCAAGACCACAATTAGTTATCTCCGCTTTAATATTCTATTATCTCTCCAGTCCCAACCCATATTTGTTGTAAATGTACTTCTTTGTTCTATGTTTTTTCCAATATTGAATGATCTGTGTGAACGGTATGCTTTTGTGGTTTTCGCCACATATATAACTATTAGTGAATTCTTCAGTATATCTGGTATACCGAAATTTTCGGTGTGCCCAGTGTTTTTTTGGTAACGTAAATCCAACACCAACGTCCATTTTCAGTTTGCGATCTCGACGGTTCATAATTATTCGAATATTAAATTTCTATTTCACATTTGTTTTGATTTCAGTTTGCGATCTGAAATTGGATTGTAATTGATCCAAAATTTCATGTGATTTCAAATAAAAAATTTCATGTCGTTTAATTGAAATTGTTGCTGCTGTTTTTTGCTATCACTTTGGGGTGCCATACATGGTGTTTTGTTTGGTTTTTCAGTTGCAGAATGTCCCAAATCTTGTTTTGAAGCACCGGGATTTTGTTATCTTGCTGTATTTTTTGAGAGTTGTGTTTCATTCGTCTCCCTCTCTTACTCTCTGAGCTGCTGCCTTAGCTTGTTAAAGCTCCTTTGTCAAATTGAGAAAACAAGATCTTTTGTCAAATTGAGAAAAAATATGAGATCAAAAATAAAATGTGAAATAGAAATTTAATATTTGAATAATTGTGAACCGTCAAGATCGCAAACTGAAAATGAACGATAATGATAAATTTACGATACCAAAAAAGAACTGGGCACACCAAAAATTTCGGTATACCAGATATACGAAAGAATTCATCATAACTATTCATACTTAAATCTCATTGTAATTATATATCTAACACATACCACGGATAAACTAACTATAATAAACTAGTTATCATAATGACCCACTGCCCATATCAGAATGCTCAAATTAAAAACCCTGACTTCCCAAATACTAAAAAATGTTGCTGTAAAACCCAATTGGTTAAAATCTAAAACGTGAAAGGCTTCTTGAAATACAATATTAAAACTAAAAGCCGAATTCTTTTCAATCACAATTGAGAAGCCCTGTCAAAGTGAAATTGTCAAACATAAAAGAGGAGTCGGACAATCAAAGAAGACAATACCACTCAATGAAGGAAATATTTACTAACTTACTAAAGAGACTATTCTCAAGACTTTGAAGGCTACGAGATGCATTCTTTGATGAATGAGCTACAATTTTATGCAGCTCATATGGTTAATGATCATGAATATGAGATTTCTTCCTTTGCAAAGTTACTAGAGAAGCCGGTGGAAATAGGGATGGCCACACATTACAAATTAATTTGTCCGTTAATTCGTCTAATATTGACATTACTATAAATAGAACCTTTTCGGCAATGAAACATCTGAAGTTCTAAAAATTTTCTTTAATGATATATAATTTTTCATTCAAATACGGCATAATGCTCTACTGTGTCCTGGAATAAAGATATTAGCAATTTGTTTGTTGTTCGATGTAGAACAGCCAGCAAACCATAGGGACGCAGTTGCACAAGTTGTCCAGCTCAAGAACCCTCTGATTGCCAGATGCCTGAGCGCCTCCTCCTGCGGGCACCAGCAGGCCAACATCCCTCTATCGCTAATCTCCAGTTAACTCCTCCAGAAGCAAAGCCGATTCATCTCTCAACAGATCTGGCCGGAAGATGTAGCATCGGAGGAAAAAATAAGAATGCACTAATGGTTGAACAAGAATGCCCCTCCAGTTATATGTAAGGAAGGAACTAATGGTTGAACAATTGAAGCGATTATTTATGTCATAAGGCTCATAATAATACGATTTGTAAGGTATAATTAGACGGTGGGACTAAGCTGAACTCCAAGTAATCTGTGGGCAACATCACATTCTAAAACCAAACAGCTAAATTGCAGCAATTTCCAAAATTGTTTGTAACAATTGACCAACAACGTTGTCCGCATGTCTACATCATACCAACTATAGAAAGCCCAAAAAAGAAAAACCCTCTACACAAAACCAAGTATATTTTATCCCTAAAGTTGAACATGAATAAAATCAACCGGAAATGTATTCACCGCAAACAAGAGGTGAATTTAACTTAAGCACAAGTTGCCATCTTTAAAAAAAATTCTGTATGGATGGCTCTAATGTGGCTACTAAAAAGTACATGCCTCCAATGCAAATAAAAATGTATTATTGGAATCTTCAGTTCACTGCAACAAAGCTTACATATCCTAGGCTGTCCATCTTCCACGTTGTACCTCTGTCCTACTACTTCTGAGAGAACCCCAACAGAGTCCACATGCATCGATCATGCTTCTGTTCCTACTACATGTGTTGAGAAATACTACAGTTGAACACGTGCAATTTTTCAAGGAAGAAACATTGGAGCGCAAAATTATGATATGACTTTTGACTTACCAATGCAGTTCACGCATTTTGTTGGACTAGACGATGTAGTTGAATCATCCAGTCAACATAACCATTGGTTCCACCCGCTGGATCCTCCACTAATTTTGTTAGTACCATAAACCCTTCTCTGGGTTGTTCGCCTTGTCTTACAAGATTACACAACTGATAGTATGACGGATCGCTCGCCCGTAACTTCTTCAGTAAAAGCATTAGTTTTCTTGACATTTCTGTTTCCTGCCCCGTCAGAGTAACCTGTTCAATTTGAAAAACAAACCAGGTCAATTACCACTGTTACGCAAATGCACTCACTACCCAGTAATGCTTTAGCTGACAAGTGTCGCACAAAACATAGTAGCCACCATCGACATGTCTAAGTCTAAACCAGATCATCTTGTAGATTTGGGTATCACGAACAGAAACTATGTAAACCATGACTGATTTAAGTTCATAACAGAGCAATACGCACAACCATTAACTTCAGATGAACAATTCAAAAAGAAAGATCAAACGGGGGAAAGTCCATACCCTAGATAGCTCAACTGCAGCATCCGGCCCCAGTAAGTTCATAGCAATATCAGGTGATAGCGTTCCACCGAACCATAGAACAAACTGAAGCCCGTCATCATAGATATAAAGGCCTCTAGAATCAAGGCTGTCTGCTGTAAGTGGTAATCTCTTCATCACATTTCCAAGCTCACCTTCATCAGCAGATGGCTGCACAAGAAAGAGATTTGATGGATTGTTAAACTAGTAAAGAAGAAAATGCAAGTGATAAATAAAGGGTTTTGTTATCACCTTTAAGAGATAGTCATCTAGTCGAACTAAGCTAGGATACAAAAGTTTCAACAAATTCTTAACAGGTAATGCCATCATTGTGAATCCCACAGCACATCGCTCATCAAGTGGAACATCTGCATACCCTCCCCGGAGTGGTGTTGATTTACAGAGTGCCAACCCATACAGTAGTAAGAACTTCAAAGACTCCGGATATATCAGCCGGCCTCCTAAACGATGCTGTACTGCATAAAGATTTCGGTATTCCCTGAGAGCTTTAACAATTCTCAGATGTATGCTACTCCGAGTTTCCTCCAGTTTACTGGACAGTGTTTTCTCGATTGCTGCAATTTATCAACATGATAAAAATTTGTACATCTTATTATAAACCAGAAAGATATTAGATAGAAAGATTGATAATTATTATTAGGACTCTAATGGTCGATAGGAATATATATATCCAAGATAGATATAGACTCTTACTATAAGTAGGAGTCCTTAACAAGGTAGTTTCTTCTTATACAAGAAACCAATATAATTAATATATCCTAATAACATTAGATTTACCTAATTAGAATTTATTTCTACACTCCCCCTCAAGCTGAGTCGTGTAAATGTTGAACATGCCCAGCTTGTTTATGAATTCTTCAAAGGTAGACCTTCCTGGAGACTTGGTGGAGACATCTGCCACTTACTGACTAATGGTACATAATCCAGACAGATAACTCCAATTGTGATCTTTTCTGATATAAAGTGTCGATCCAGTTCAACATGCTCAGTTCTATCATAATGAACTGGGTTACGAATGATGTCGATGGCAGATTTGCTATCACCTAGGACCTGTATAGGAGTTGGAGGAAGCATTTTCAACTCACTGAGAACACGTTGCAGCCAAATTCCTTCTTTAAGTCCAACTGTCAAAGCACGATACTCAGCTTCAGCACTGCTGGGTGACACCACATCTTGTTTCTTACTTCTCCATGTCACAAGATTCCCCCATACATAGGTTCCATAACCAGTATTTGATTTCCGCTCAGTTAATTCACTTGCCCAGCTTGAATCAATATATATAGTGACTCTTATGTGCTTGTGTTTCTTGAAGAATAACCCATGCCCAGGAGAGAACTTCAAGTACTTCAATATCCGATAAACCATTTCCATGTGTTCCTCGTTGGGATCATGCATGTGTTGACTTGCACTCCCAACTAAGTATGATATGTCTGGATGAGTATGAGCTAGATAAATAATTTTACCAACTAAATGTTGATAAAGTTTGATCTATAGCAGAGAACATCTTTATCATGACTAAGATTTTTATTGGATTCCATAGGAGTGTTCATAGGTTTACTATCAACCATCCCAATTTCCTTTACAAGATCCAGAACATATTTTTTATGAGACAGAAAAATACCCTTTTCAGATCTTGCAACTTCCATGCGTACAAAAATATTGTAGATTTCCAAGGGCCTTGATGTCAAATTCTGTGGTAATTTCTGCTTCAAGCAAGTTATTTCTTGAGTACCATTACCTGTGGTGACAATATCATCAACGTACACAATCAAAATTGCAATTTTCTTTGAATCTGAGTGTCTTACAAACATTGTATGATCAGACTGACACTGAGTGTACCCTGCTGATTTTACAGCATTAGTAAACCTTTCGAACCAAGCTCGAGGTGACTATTTTAAGCCATATAATGCTTTCTTCAACTTACAAACTTTGCTAATAGAAGGGACCCCTGAAGGTGGATTCATGTATACTTCTTCAACGAGTTCACCATTCAAGAAGGCGTTCTTCACGTTGAGTTGATGTAAATCCCAGTCGAGATTTGTAGCAAGACTGAGAAGCACTCGAATGGTATTTCACTTAGCAACTGGTATGAATGTTTTTTCATAATCTATACCATAGGTTTGTGTGAAGCCCCAAGCTACCAGACGGGCTTTGAATCGTTCAATAGTCCCATCTGATTTGTACTTAACAGCAAATACCCACCGGCAGTGAACATTACGTTTATTTTGAGGGAGGAAAACTAAATCTCGAGTATGATTTTCGTAAAAAGCACGCAGTTCCTCTCTAACAGCCTTCTCCCACCTTGGATCGTGTAAGGCTTCTTCTATGTTTCGAGGAATTTTAACTCCATCTAGAGCAGTAATAAAGGCTTGATAACCCGAACCTATAATGCCATAAAAGAACATCATCATCGCTACAATTATCTACTCCAAAAATCTGGTTTGCTGACTTCTGAGTTTCACTGTCCGAATCATCCTTGAAAATATAAAGTCCATTTGACAATTTAGCAACTCCAATTGTCCTCCCAAATTCCACCTCCTGCAATTGACAACTAGAAGAGAGAAATTTAGCCTCACACTTCCAATCCGAGGTTATTTGTCTAACTGAGATAAGATTACAATTCTGCTGAAATACATAAAGAACAAGGGATAGGATATGGTAATGTTTCCTGGCAGCCGAATTCTCATCCCATACCCATTATAGGAGTAATTCCCTCATTTGCTACACGAACCCCTACTTTCTGAGGGTATGGTTGAAAGTTGTGAATCAACTCTCGACATCCTGTCATAATGTCTGATGCTCCGGAGTCTAGAATTCATCTAATTTTGCTAGAATAATCAATAGAACAGGTGGTATAGTGAAGAAATCCCGTATATATTTATCCTAATTAGATAGTTACCTTCTTAGACTTATGATATTTTCTTTCCCTAATTGATAGGAGTTCTAGCTAGGAAATTGCCCTCCTAGTCTGTATATATTCAGCCTCACGGCTTATCAATAAAGTAATTCAATCTCTCAATCTTTAAACAACATTACCTTGAGCAAAGTTTGAGCTGAAAAAATCAGATGGTTCCTTTGTGGATTTTCAAGAAGTAACCGCTGCTTTGAGCATCTACTTCATAATTTTCATCTGCCCTAGTGAGAACGAGTCATTGGTGACAGTATTGGCTTGAGGGTTTGCGGCAGCAACATGTTTCTCCTTTGCCGATTTCCACCCAGGGGATTTTCTACCATTGAGGTGTCACCATTCCTCCCTTGTATGGAAGTAAACTTTGCAATGATCATAGTTTTTGTACCACTGATGTAGCTTAATCCTTTGCTTCGGTCGACCAAGTTTTTTATTCACCATGGGAGCAACTAGTTCAGCCTTTAGGGCAGACCCATTCGGGGTTCCCTTATTTTCAGGAATCATCACATGACGTCGAAATTCTTCTTGACGGATTTCTGCTACAGCTTCTTCAAGTTCAGGAAACGGTTTTGTTCCCATAACCCTATCCCTAGCATCATCCAGTTCTTGATTCAATCCCAACAAGAAGTGCAAGGTACGTTTCTTGTTGATAAATTTTCTGAATGTTTCAGCATCTTCTGTTGAGATCCAATCCAAAGCTTCATTAACATCGAGCTGCATCCAATAGTGGCACAACGAGTTATAGTAGTCGTTTACACTCATGGTTCCTTGCTTGAGATCATATAATTTGGTCTCGATCTCAAGTACTGCAAATGAGTTATCAACCGTTGAATAAGCTTTCTTGGCATTATCCCAGATTGACTTAGCCGTCGAATGTAGAAGATAGTTTTCACCGGTCTTCTTTACCATAGTTGATACCAACCATCCTCGAACCAGGTTGTCTTCGTTATCCCATTGCGCATACTTAGGATCGGTGGATGCTGGCCTAGTCGTTGTGCCGAGAATGTAACCAAACTTACCACGTCCACTGATGAAGATCCAAATTGATCGGGACCAGTGTAGATAATTCGAACCATCCAGTCTGCAAATCACAACTTGACCAGGGTAGAAGGAATCTGAATTTGATGAAGGCAGAATGGGTGACAGAAAAGACTGAGTTGTTGGGGTTGTCGTTGCCGCTGTTAGGATCAACAACGAAGCTGTCCTCGACCATGGTTGAAATAAATTTAGGGTTTTAGATTGTGCGGAAGCATGTATCAGGATGGGGCTCTGATATCATATTATAAATTAGAAAGATATTACAGAGATAGAAAAATTGATAATTATTATTAGGGCTCTAATGGCCGATAGGGATATATATATCCAAGATAGACATAGACTCCTACCATAAGTAGGAGTCCTTAACAAGATAGTTTCTTTCTATACAAGAAACCAATATAATTAATATATCCTAATAATATTAGGTCTACCTAATTAGGATTTATTTTTACACATCTCAATATGAAGAGAGCTATTCGGCAATAAAAATGCGATATGCAAAATACCTAGCCGACTAAGCAAGGAAACAAGAGAACCATTGTCAGCTTGACGATACATCTCCCCCAGGTCTGAAACAACAGGGGCTGCAGCAGTGTGTACTCTTATACGCCTCTCTCCACAAGAAGCAGTGTATCTTTTGGATAGTTAAGAAAATACACAAAGTATCCATCTATTTACCTCTAAAGGTTACGTTTCTTACAAGGAATCTTGCAGACGACAGGAAATAATTCAGAGAAAAGGAGGCAAAGCAGATTTCAGACTTGGGGAAACCATTTCATGAAAAGTGAGATACATTCTCAATATTTTCCATGGAATTGGAACAGAAACAATCTATTGAAGATGTGTTTCCAGAGCAATTGAGTTACCAAGAGGATCAGAAGAAAAATTAGAACATAAATTTGTTTTTGATAAGTGCGTGCGTAAGAAACAACTACAAATTGTAAAACAGCAGTTTGATACCTAGGAAGGCAAGCATTTAGCCACATTTTACGAAAGGATACAGTAGAGCAACTTGGAAATAGACAGTCTGATTTGTCAGCAATGTGTCCTCGAGTGATAACTGCATTGCATATGCTTTGTCACAATCAACAGCCGGAAGCGCCACTAGATCAGTAGACCTTAACATGAAATTCCCGTGATAGGATGTAAACCGAATTCCTGCATAATATTGGAGCACCAGGAAAATGAGCGCTCAGCCAATTTAAGGAGTAAAACATTCTGCTCTGATTAACAAAGGACAAATATTAGAGCACGCCACCAAGTATCGGTGCCTTTCGATGAAAATGAGAATGCATACCTTTGCCACATCTTATGCGCATTACAGCCTCCCAAGCTGTTTCTCTAGTAAGGTCTCTACCTAACTCATGACTCAACTTCTCTGCATGATTGGCAGCTTGGAAATTTGGATAATAATACACCTGTCCTCCAGTATATTTAGCAAGGGTTCCTGCAGAATGAAAATCATAACAGAAATTTTACATTTTGATTACCTGATTTCACTTGAGATCCAATGAACACAACTACAACTCAGTAACAAAAATAGAACTCTTCATAAGATATGAAAACCGACACAATTTATTAGAACAAGTAAATAGCAAATGCCGAAAAGGTAAATAGCTAACATTAGAAGAAGCCGTACCTATGGAGGCTAAATCATTGTACTTGTCGCTACATGCATAGATGTTAACTCCAATCTGGTACTTAGTTAAATCAGCAGCCATTTGTTTGTAAAATGGATCCTCTGGTACACGTAAACCATGCTCCTTATCTGTTCCATACACACGAGGATCATCTCCCCGCAACTTTAAGCGGCCAACACCAAGAGATGGCATTGTGTTTTGAAATATTAGAAGCTTGCCACCCAGTTGGCTCTGCAGGAAGATATTAGAGTGAAAACCAGTGAACGAGAAACTAATCTGACAAGAAAAGAGTGCCAGATGAGGCCCATGGTGCAGAACAGGGGGATACATTAATAACAGGACAGAAGGAAATGAGACTACTTGTTTGGCACACCAGGTACAGTCAGCTATTAGATCGGTGCTATATAATGGAGAATGCGAATAAAATATCTTCAATTTAGACAGCAACCTTTTCCAAAGGCCGTGTCAATGGTATCCCTTTCAACTAGAAACCATGTCACAGGTTGTGAAGTCAATATTTGCCTTGCTAGGAGTTGAGCCACTGATAGCCACGAAGGTCAAGCAGCATGAACAAAGGATGCTATGTAATTGATTTGAAGGTACATGAGTTTGAATACAGTGATGGAATAAGACTCTATTAAGGGACCTATTTACCCTCTGCATTTCTAACTTTAACACTTTAACATCTAGCCCTATAACTGCATTATGGTCAACATACCAAGAAGAAAAACTTAACCCAAAAACACCATAATGCCTAATAGTTCCAAACATCTACCGAACAGCCTACGTAGATATGGTATCTGCTCTTTAGCAAACCCAAGACCAAACAAAGAAGTCAGATAAAAGAACTACCAGCCAACCAAGAATATTGTAGGACAACTCAGAATCCACTTATAAAGCCAGATCACATCGTACACATACCATAACCATAAATGCAGCTTTTAGAGCAGGACCAAAAGCAGATTCCACATTCATGTTGTCCTGAAACATTGTAGGTAAACTATCCAAGAATGCTTCCACCACAGTTCTTGATTCAGACAAATTAACAAGGAGATCATCAGGCAGTGGAACAAAAATGTCATCAAGATCAGAAACAACCATCATCTGAGGCTGCGTCAAGGATGACTGCCATAAATATGACACAGTCAGTATTATATTCATGCAATGAACAATATTATATTAATCGGAGCCCAGGTTCATATCATAATTGATCACTTGCCTTCATGTTGTAGAAGTGTACTGTGCTGTCATAGGTGATAAAACCTATCTGTGTTCTGGGATATCCGGGTAGATCATCCAAACAAGACTTTACAGTCTTTGCTACAACCTACATGAAGAGCTTAAAGGTTAATATTAATGTTCTGCCGGCAGCAACATGCATGTAGAAACAATACCCCATTGGATGCTGATGAATTTCAGGACCGTTAATATTCAGTTATGCTAACGATGATGACATTGAGTATGAGTAGGTGTGCCCTTATGTTTGAGCCTCAATGATCATATAAAAACAAATTGAATATCGTGAGAAAACCCAATCACATTCCTTGAATGATTAGAAGAACTCACCTCAATCATACCACTTTTAATCGCAGAGATTGATACATCAATCAGAAAGAAATATAGTGGCGGCATTGGAGGCCGCACCATATATTCGGTTGGGGCAACAAACTCAACGCTTCCATTAGTCAGCTCAGGCCTCTGATCCAGATCAATTCTTCTACCGGTGGCATCTAATTGAGCATAATATTCTTCAGGAACTATATGGCACGATCAGACACAAAACATCAGATGAGTTACCACACTGTTAAAAGACAGAGTGAGAAATCCTATCAAATTGGAGCAAAACCAGCCAGATCATTAAGCCACATAGGAAATGAGTTTCATTTGAAAAGAGGGAAAGAAAACCATCTCAATGCGACCAGAGCAATCTACATGATGAAGTTATCAATTTTTCAGAGGGTATCGGTGAAGGGGAAAGACAGTCCACTTAGATCAATGTTTTAGTTTTCCATCTGCAGTTAGAGAGGCTGCTTTCTCATGGTCATATTTTCTGTTTCTTTGCGTTCATTTCTCCATACAAATATCAGTTGCCGGTAAAGCACCCTCAGCAAATCCTTCCCCTTCCATGAACCACAAAGCATTTCTTCTTTTAGCTCTGTGATACTTTCCAATATGACTCGGTCAAATTCTAAAATCAAGCATGCCTTGCATTCTTTTAATTATCAATTGCATCAACCCTAACTGCTTTTGCCACGTATTAATACCTTTATCAACTAACCACAAGGGAGCACCACCATGCATAATTGCTAAATAAATAATATATAACTATATAAGAATGAGTTACCGTCCTCATACAGTTTTGGTTATCTACATGAGGAAATCCCGTTTCATATTTTTATATATTCAGATCTTATTAGTTTATTTACTAGTTAGATAGTTACCTTATAAGTACTAGTCCTATCCTAGTTTAGCTAGCAGATCCTATTAAATAGTTAGAGTAGATATTTTCTTACCTAGTTAGTAGAAGGAATGCTGTATATATTAAGCCTACGGGACATGAATAAAATCATTCATTCTCTCTCAATCTTCATGGTATCAGAGCCTACTCTGTACCTGACCTAAACAATTCCGCTGCAACCCTAAGCCATGGTGACAGACGGAGCTTCAAACGGATCCGATACTGCTGGAGAGACCGCAAACTCCGTGGCACCAACAACGACGACGGATTACTCAAGCTTCCTCACCACACACAGGCTGGATGGCAAAAATTATCTCAAGTGGTCTAAGACCGTAGAGATGCATATCACAGGAAGAGGAAAAGGAGGATATCTCACCGGAAAAATCAAAGCTCCGGACGAGACGGATCCAAAATTCCAAACCTGGAATGAGCATGACGATTTGGTCCGTACCGGCGATCAACTCCATGAAGCCAAACATCGGGGAGAATTATATCCTTCACCCGACTGCCAAGGCCATCTGGGATGCTGCCAGAAATACATACTCAACAATTGACAACTCATCTGCCATGTTCAAGATCGAACAGCAGCTGTTCCATCTTCAGCAAGGAGATATGGACATCACAGAGTACTACAATACTCTTGGACATCACTGACTGCACCTGGATACGTATGATGCACAGGAATGGGATACCCCTGAAGATCAGCTACGATTCAGGATGTAGGGTTAAACCAGGATCTGGATAGCATAAAGAGCCAAATCATGAGCACCAAGCCCTTCCCTAGTCTCACGGAAGCGTTTGCTGCCATATTTGGGGAAGAACATCGAAGAGATCTCATGGTTGTTCCAGCGAAAACTCCTCCTACTCCTCAAGTTGAAAGTTCAGCCCTTGCTATGCGCAATCAATACCGCAACAACAAGCAGGTGCAGAACTCACCAAAAGGAGAAGAGGAAGAAGACAACTACTATGACCACTGCCGTAGACATGGACACACAAGAAGTGAATGTTATTTTCTGGTTGGAGGCCCTCCAGGCTGGAAACCACGCAGCAAGAGACGTGGCCAAGCTCACGTGGCTGCTGCTGCTGCAGACAAGCAACCAGAGACTGAGAGCAGTCCCTTTACTAAGGAACAAGCCACTGCCCTAGAGAAGTTCTTCACAAAAATCATGAGCAAGAATCCACCTTCACAGCAAGCAAACTCATCCTCGGACACATACAACGGATTGTTTGCTAGTCAAGGTAACAACCTCTCTGCCTACTTAGTCAATTCTAAACAACCTGCTAAGTGGATAATAGACTCAGGATGTTCATACCATATGACGGGATCTAGAGGGGTGTTAATAGAATTCCAGGCTTATCCTAGTACTGCTGGAGTTCGTATTGCTGATGGTAGCTTATCAACTGTTGAGGGGATAGGAAGGGTTAAACTGAATGGCAAGATCGATCTATTCCCTGTCCTATATGTACCCTCCTTGAGCTGCAACTTGATATCCATTAGCCAGCTGAGTAGGGATCTTCAGTGTAAAGCCGTGTTCAGTGCTAATCAGTGTTCCCTGCAGGAAGAAAGCTCAGGGAAGACGATTGGAACTGCTGAGTTACATGACGATCTTTACATCATGAACGGAGCTACTGGTGGTGAAGGACTTGGGGGGCAAAGTAGAGCGTTGGTTACTAGTAATAGCACGAATAATCGTGATAGCCAGATCATGTTATGGCATAGCCGATTAGGGCATCCTAGTTTCGGATATTTGGAAAAATTGTTACCTAGGTTATTTCTCAATAAAAGTTTCAAGGATTTGCAATGCGAAGTTTGTCAACTAGCTAAACACACTCATAGCAGCTATCCAGGAATGAGTTATAAACCTACGAAGCCGTTTGCCATTATCCACAGTGACATTTGGGGCCCTACTCGGGTCAAGAACATCAACGGGGCACGATGGTTCCTTACTTTCATAGACGACCATACAAGACTAACATGGACATTCCTAATGAAAGAAAAGTCAGAAACCACGACCATGTTTCAGGAATTTCATCACATGATACTCAATCAGTTTGGAACCCATATACAGGTTCTCAAAACCGATAATGCCCACGACTACTTCAATACAGTCCTAGGGTCATACTTATCTCTCCATGGCATTGTTCACTGCAGTTCATGTGTGGACACACCTCAGCAAAACGGAATTGCTGAGCGCAAGAATCGACATATCCTCGAGACAGCTAGAGCATTGCTCTTTACCAAACAGGTTCCAAAGTACCTATGGGGGGAGGCTGTGTTAACAGCAACCTACTTGATCAATAGGCTACCAAGTCGCATCCTCAACTATCAAACACCTAAAGATGTATTGATGAAAACATACCCGCATGTACGTGCGTATATGTCTGAATTGGAACCTAAGGTTTTTGGGTGCCTTGCCTTCACTCACATCCAGCAGCATCAAAGGACCAAGCTGGATCCTCGAGCACGGAGGTGTGTGTTCATTGGCTATTCTCCTCGGCAGAAAGGGTACAAATGTTACTCCCCTATCACCAAGAAAGTTGTGGTGACCATGGATGTGACATTTTTTGAAACCTACGCCTATTACACTACTTCAGAGCTTCAGGGGGAGACACAGCCACAGCCAACAGTGGCAGAGGCAGAAGAAGCTCTAGATCTGGAGAATTTAATTGCGTTGGATGGACCAACCATGCCTCCCATTCATACGGGCATAGTTGGAGAAGAACCGGCTTGCTCCGAAACGAGCGACGGACCACCAATTCAACATGTTTACCAGCGGAGACAGAGACTCGAGCCTAATATAGAGCCTGAACCAGAAACTGGAGTAAACAGTAAAGGGACGGACACTCATAGTGAATCTGAGAGTGCTGATATCGCTGAAGAAGAAGTGCAACAGGAAACCCTATTCAGTGAGCCTATTGCATTGAGAAAGGGTGTGCGAGAATGCACTCGCCATCCGATACAACGGTACGTTCACTATGGCCGCCTAAGCCCTGAATTTAGAGCATTTACTGTACACTTGGATACCAAACCTCGCAACATAGAGGAGGCCATGAGAATACTTGAGTGGAGACAGGCAGTTTTGGAAGAGATAAGGGCGTTACAAAGCAATGAAACCTGGAGGATTGTTGACCTAAACCCTAAACTACAAATGGTTGTTTACAATAAAGTACAGGGCATATGGCAGTGTGGAGAGATACAAGGCTAGGCTCGTAGTTCGAGGATTTACACAAACGTATGGGATTGACTACCAGGAAACATTTGCCCCGGTAGCAAAACTCAACACCGTTCGGATCCTACTGTCAGTGGCAGTAAATGAAGACTGGCCCCTATATCAAATGGACGTAAAAAATGCATTCCTAAATGGAGCATTAACAGAGGAAGTTTATATGGAAATTCCAGAAGGGGTGCCTCATCCTAAAACCGTGAGAAAGGTGTGCAAGTTGGAGATGTCCACGTACGGACTAAAACGATCTCCTAGAGCTTGGTTTGGAAAATTTTCAGCAACTATAACATCTAATGGCTACCATCAATGTCAAACAGATGACACAATGTTCGTGAAGCATGGAGCTGGGAACAAGATAGCCATCCTGATTGTCTACGTTGATGACATTATAATCACGGGAAATGACAATGAGGAGATTTCAAGGTTGAAGATCAAACTGGGAACTGAGTTTGAGCTGAAAGACCTGGGAGAAATGAAATACTTCCTCGGAATGGAGGTGGCCAAATCGAGCAAAGGACTTTCTATATCCCAGAGAAAGTATATCCTAGATTTGCTAGAGGAAACCGGTATGACAGGGTGCAAACCGCCAGATACCCCAATGCAGTCAAACATGAAGTTCAGTGTAGAAGAAAACGGGGAAAATGCAGACAAGGGAAGATACCAACAGCTGGTAGGAAAGCTGATATACCTGGCACACACTCGACCTGACATAGCTTTTGCTGTGAGTGTGGTTAGCCAGTTCATGAATGAACCAAAGAGTGAGTGTGGTTAGCCAGTTCATGAATGAACCAAAGAGTGAGCACATGGATGTTGTAAACTATATTCTTAGATACCTAAAGAAAACCCCAGGATTGGGGCTGATGTTCAAGAAGAATGAGAGCAAGTCAGTGGAAATATACACTGATGCAAGCTGGGCCAGTGAAATCACAACGAGGAGATCGACCACAGGTTACTACTCTTATGTATGGGGAAATTTGGTAACGTGGAGAAGTAAGAAGCAATCAGTGGTTGCACGAAGCAGTGCAGAAGCAGAATATCGAGCCCTTGCTCTCGGGATTCAGGAAGTCATGTGGATACAGCGAGTTCTAAAGGAACTAGAGTTACCAGGACACGGGAGAGCTACACTATACAGTGATAGCCAGTCAGCCTTAAGCATTGTTAAGAACCCTGTTCATCACGACAGGACTAAACATGTCGAGATAGACAGGCATTTTATCACTGAAAAGGTGGAAGGGGGAGTTGTGGATGTGAGATATGTCCAGTCCAAACAGCAGACCGCTGACATACTCACAAAGGCACTTCCACGAGAACAGTCAGAACATTTCAAGTCCAAGCTTGGTTTGCACAACATTTACACCAAGCTTGAGGGGGAGTGAGGAAATCCCGTTCCATATTTGTATATATTCAGATCTTATTAGTTTATTTACTAGTTAGATAGTTACCTTGTTAGTACTAGTCCTATCCTAGTTTAGCTAGCAGATCCTATTAAATAGTTAGAGTAGATATTTTCTTACCTAGTTAGTAGAAGGAATGCTGTATAGCCTACGGGACATGAATAAAATCATTCATTCTCTCTCAATCTTCACTACATCAAACACTGTACAAAATGCACATTTACAGGCAGTAGGATGGCCATAAATGTTATACCCCACATTCTCAAGCAGACAATACTCCATGCAGTACAACAATGACGGAAACAATATAAGGAATGTTAAATGTAGTTTATTCTCACCATCATTAAGCAGAGAACAGATGTTGCAGCGCCATTTCCTCCCAATATCTGTAAATGTTACAAAGGGATTTACATAGGTACGACATCTTCTGCAACGTATTATCCCACTTGGTACGAAGTTTAACACTGGCACCTCCGCCTATGACAATATAGAAACACAAAAAATACGGAACAAAACTCAACCTTTTAGTAACAATAAAAAGCTTCAAGTCATCAATTGAATATGGTTAGAACGCCAACCCCTTCTGGTGCTTCAGCGAGAGGACAAACAACTGCACCAAGTGGCAAATGCCACCTTGAGGCTAAAGACTGGGAATTTGGAATGGCATTTGTTGTAAGCCGAAGATATCTAGCATTGCAATTCAATGAGGTTAGCTCAGGCAATACATTGGGCTCCACATCACCTTCCAGTGGCCTAGGAAATGCTTTCGAATCAACCCCGGGTTCAATCGATCCTGGAATAGACCCAATAGATAGTGAACTGAAATCTTCTACCAAAGCTTGCATGCCACCCATAGGTGGCATGGTGCCTGAATGTTGCATCTGGTCCCTGGAGTGCAAACCAAATGGAGAAGCTAACGGTGGAGCTTGAACTAGACTGCCTTGTTGAGAAAGAAAATGTGGGGATGGTGTTGGTGCAGAAGGTACATACCCTCCTTGTGTAGCTTGAAAAGGTGAATGTACAGGAGGGCCTTGTGGAACTGCATTTGCTTGCTTAACATATCCAGGGAAGGGTGGCTGTGAAGGGGCTCCAGCTGTAGGATACCCCGAAACTGAAGGGGGGAAAGATGGCTGAAAATTTGGCCTCGATGCAGGAAACGGCAAATCTGGTGATACCCGAGGAGGATTTCCTCCTACTGGCGAAGATCCCATAGGCACTACTGGAACCTGTCCCTGCGGACGGAAGGATATAGGAGGTGATGCCTGACTGGTAGGAGTCTGAAATGGTGGCTGCCTTATAACTGGAGAATGAGTAGGACCTGGGGACATAGATGCAAATGGTGGAGTTGGGTAGCGGTTGAATGTTCCAGCAGCTGGCGGCACATATGATGGTGGCGGGGCAGGCAAGGAAGGATCATTAAAACGAGATGGCGGTGCTGGCCTGAAGCCTGGGGCCTCCACTAGACCTGCTGATCCTGCCGTCATAGATGGCAAAGTACTCGGTGGAAGAGATGGTCGAGCAGGCCTCAAAGCAGAGGCCTCAGGTCCAACCATTGGACCAGAAGAGGAAAATGGAGTCATTGTTGGGGGAGCAGTAGCAAAAGGAGTGGTTGAAGGTCTCGCTGGGAAACTTGGACGACCAGGTTTCTCAGTGCCCATTGCTTCCTCAAACTAGGACGTTTACTCAGTACATGTATGCTTATATCACTTCGCCTGCCCAAAAGATTAACTCCTTAGTTAAATTACCAGCAGAATCAGATTACAAGACTTGAGAAGTGTAATCCACAAATTAACTAATTGTATATAAATGGTTCATACAACACTGCAGTGTACGCATTAAACCTTAGCTTGAATAAGAAGCAATATGACGCTGGACTCGTGGTTACAGCCACTGCCTCGATTCAACTACAATGTAAAACAAATGAACAATAGTAATATAACATCCCATATTTTCAGCAGACTTTATATGTATGTCAAATATTATGAGACAAGTGAACTCTATCCCATCCCATTGACAGTGCAGGAGATGTAAACAACAAAGCCATGCGGATAACTCATTCAATAACATAAACAAATCAAAATGCCACCATTACTAAAACATACCATCAGAACACAGCATCTCACTCAATTCTGTAACTCCACTAAGCAGTCTACATAAGTCCTTTAAAAATAGCTGTCTAAGTTGTCACCAATCCAGGCGAAGCTAATCACAAAATTCAATTGTGTATCAATTGAAGCAAACCATACAACCTTGTATCAAAGTCAATTGAACGAAAACAGGGCATCAAAGCAAAATGATGGTAGAACTTCCAAGAACCCAATCACACCAATCCGTCAGCTACAAACTCTTAAGAGAAACGACGAAGCATCAGAATGGGAAAAGGAAATCAGCAGCAGAAAATACCGTGAATCCCAATTTACCTGATCGGAGTGGAAGAGGAGAGAGGAGGGGGGAATCTCAGTCCAGCATCCGACCAAATCACAAAACCTCTCCAAGTAATGAAATTCAACCACTGATAAATGATTGATGAAGAATTATGTCCTCTCCCCTAGCTAGCTACGATCTGAAGACAGCGAAGAAAAAGAGAGAGAGCTAGAGGGAGAGTGTTGAGAATAATTGGATCGGGCAGGACGTATAAGATTGAAACAACCCTAGATCCAAGAGATACAACAACGGACAACCAATTTTATAATTCAAAGAAATGTATTTATTTATTTATGTTAAAAAAAAGAGCAAGGAATGAAGAAAAGAAAGGAGAGGGACGACACAGAGGAGGGTTGATGGATGGGAGAAGGGAAAGGATGGAGAATATGAGGGGAAGGGATTCATTCAAGAATGTAGGGAGCTAATTATTATAATTACTAACGAGAAAGGTCTGAGTGTTGGTTCGATCGACCCTCCTTCATACTTACTATGACTCCTACCGGGCAAACACTTTTCCCATCCAAGTTTTAGGCCCCCGAAATAGAGCTAGCAAACGAGCGGGTTGGGCAGGTTACGGATCGGGTTAGTCGGATTACAGGTTAATCGGGTTATGGGTTTATCGGGTTACGGGGTTCATCGGTCTCGAGTTGGGCGGGTTGCGGGTTGGTTCGGGTTGCCTATCGGCTCACAATAATTTCACAAAACATAGTAAGACATTTTGTTTATCTAGCAAAACAGTACATTTTAGCGTGTATGGTTTATTATTTATACGTAAGTATATTTTTATTCCCTCCTTTTTTATGAAATTTTAATATTTATATAATTTTTTAATTATTATCTAATGAATAAATTAGTTACTTGCTTACAATTTGTATGTAAAACCTTCAATATTGTTAGATAATATCACTTTGATAGACTTAAATCTTACTAAAGAAAATTAAAATTTTAATGCAAGTTTTAGTGCATAAGTTATATTGAATACAGTCAATCCGGTTATTCAGATTGGGTTGGTCGGATCGCGGGTTAGTCGGGTTATGGGTTGATCGGGTCACGAATTCATCGGGTTACAGGTTAGTCGGGTCATGGGTTCATCGGGTTCCGGGTTCATCGGGTCACGGATTCGTCGGGTCACGGGCTGGGCGGGTTACGGGTTGTTGACTTTTTGGTCAATCGGGTCACGGGTCGGGCAGGCGAGTTCATCGGGTCGGGTTAAGACTTTGCCAGCTATACTCCTAAACCTCTTTATGGCAAAAAGATCTTATCAATCATATTAATGTGGGGATTTTTTTTCGATCAAAATCCCGATTAAGGGGAATTCTCATAGATATAGCAAAGCTAACTAAAATGGCATAAACAAGTCTATCTAGAAGTGCATATCCCACCGGCGGGACTACATAGATCATATGCTCTTTGTGAGAACAAAAACAGTCTTAATCCTTTCTCTCATACAATACATCAAACAGATAGAAGGATCGATGAAGGTGGGAAAGTAGATAGACACTAATCTTAAAAACAAGAAGACTCTATAACGTAACAAACGCTAGACGCAAAAATTAAAAGAAATATGAGACGCCTAGCATAGATGCCGAACAAAGCCTAAGACTAAACGTATTGGCCAGAGAGATCCCATGATCTGGTTGAGGTTGGCTAGGTCCTCGTGGAGAGCCGAAATCCGATTATGTAGTTGGGCAGGTCGCCTTCAGCTAACCTTTGTGTGCCCTGGTTGTTATACCATATTTGTTCTTTTTGGATCTGGACGACAAAGGCTCAATCTTGACACTCATCTCTAGTTGTCAGACAGTTAGCATGGTGCGGTGGACCGCTTGCAAATTGATGGCTTTCTTTGTGAGGAAAGTGCCAACAATATAAAGATTGTAATCCCAACCTAGTGGGTCCTCGAGAAAATCCGTAAAAGCAAGCGCAGCAAGTGATGGATCCGTGAGGTTGAGCTGGACGGGTTGTTTTTCGACCGCTGGTGTTGTTGTGGATGGACCCTTCGCGTGGCACCGTGTTATCGTGTTCTCTTTGTTGTATAGGTCTTGGATTTTTGTGCCGGTTAAGTTGGTCTCGCGGCGATAGTGACGGTGGTGTTGGGTGGAGGCTTAGGGTTTGAGGTCTTGGTTTGGGTGGAGCTATCGTTGATGTTGTCAACTTGTTTCGCCGCTCCAGAGGAAGATGGTGGGAGGAAGGGTGCATCAGTGGCTGTCGAGGTCATCATAATGGGTCGAAGCTGGTAGTGATGGGGTCGATGAGGAGAAATGAGCAGTGAGTGAGGCCGCTGTAAGGTGCAGAAAGAGTGAAACCCTAGGGTTGCCCTACATTTAGGGGGGAACATAGCCCTATATTTATGGGAAAACTGAATACGCCACCACCTTGTAATCGTGCATCAGGATGCAACCTATCCCCAAATAGGAGGCATCATTGTAGATCACATACTCACCCCCATCAACCGATAAGGTAAGGACATGTACAGTGGTGAACCTCTTCTTCAGTTCCTCAAAACTCTTGTGACAGGCCTTGCTCCAAAAAAGGCACGTCCTTCCTAGCCAGTTTGTGGAGAGGTCATGCTATCTTAGAGAACACCTCTACAAACTTCCTGTAGTACCCTGCCATTCACAGGAAGCTCCTCAGCTCGATCACGCTATTGGGTGATGACCAGTTCACAATCGCCTGCACCTTCCTCAGGACCACCTTGATCCCCCAACCACTAATTAGGTATACCAAGAACAACACCTCCTTCAGCTAGAACTCACACTTGGAGAACTTGGCAGACAACTGCTCCCTCCTCAGCATGGCCAAGACTGCCCTCAAATACTTAGCATGCTCCTCTTCAGTCTTGGAGTAGACCAAGATGTCATCAATGAATACAATGATAAACTTGTCTAAGTACCCATGAAACAACTTGTTCATCATTGCCATGAAGGTTGTAGGGGAATTAATTAACCCAACCGACATTACTAAGAACTCATAGTAGCCATACCACATTCAAAATGTTGTCTTAGAAACAGCTCCCTCTGCTACCTTCATCTGATGATACCTAGACCTAAGATCAATCTTGGAGAACATAGGACCTCCTTGAAGCTAACCGAACAAGTCGTCCATGTGAGAAAGTGGGCACTTGTTTTTGACAGTCACCTGGTTCAACCTCATGTAGTCTATGAACATCCTCATTTACCCATCCATCTTCTTCACAAACAGCATCGATACACCCCAAGGTGAGACATTATGATGAATGAACCCCTTGCCCCATAGCTCATGCAACTACTCTTTGAGCTCCTCCGGATCTAATGATGCCATTTGGTAGGGTGTTATGGATATAGGTGTTGTGCCCGACACGAGCTCTATATCGAATACCATCTCTCGCTCAAGAGGCATCTCAGGCAAGTCTCCCAGAAACACATCAGAAAATTCCCAAACCACTATCACATTCTCAATCCTTCCCTTAGCATCCAGAAGATGTGAGCTAAGAAAGCCTCACATCCACTCATGATCAACTTCTCAACGTTCAAGGCATAAAGAAAAGGGTGACCACGATGCTATCACCCCTGGGTCCCGAGATCACTACATCATCCTTTCCAGCCGTTGAAAACCTGATCATCTTCTTCCTATAGTCCAGTAAGGCTCCATACTGCTTAACCAATCCATTCCCAGAATCACATTGAACTCATCAAAAGGAAGAACGATGAGATTCCCTATCCTTACAGAGTAGAACCGCTCCTTCTACACAAGACTCTACCATTAGAGTTTCCCTAGTGGAGTACTCACTCTAAATGGTCTACTCATCCTAGCAGACATGATGGGCAGCAAACAAACAATAACAGTAGAGATGAAAGAGTATGAAACACCAGTATCAATCAAGGAATTCCAGGATCTACCAGAAATTATAATCGTACCCGTGACAGTATTTGGGCCTTCATCTGCCTCAGCTCTGGTAGCATACACCTTGCTTTGTGCCTCAATGTTCCTTCCCTTCTATGTCCCCCATCCCAAGGGCACCGTGCTAGCTCCTGAAAGTGGAGCCTTAAAGCCTCTTTCTCTCGCACGACTCCAAGATGGAGCCCAACCCTGCTGCATTGTCGCCTCCGATACTACTGGTTTACCCATCTCAGGGAACTCCCGAGCAACATGACCCGACTGGTCACACCTGACGCAGGCTACAGACTTCCTCAAACATGATCGCCAATGTCGCATCCCACACTCTTGATAAAAAGGGAGGTCAAATCCCGTAGTTGACTGCCTCTGCTGCACTGTTGGGGTGATAAAAGCAGTAAAGTGAGCATGTTGTGTGGGAACAACACTATGCTTGTCCCCTTCTCCTTTGAGGTGTTGGCGGCATCGGCGCTCCGCCTAAAGCTGCCACCTTCCTATTCTTCTCCTCTTGCCAAGCCTGGCATTCTCCCTTCCACTTATGTGAGTTTGAACATACAACTCACCCATGCTAGATGGTTGAGCGATTCTTTCCGCCTGCATGTGTAAAGCTATATTTTATTTATTATTTGTTGGTGAATTGTGAATAGTTGTAGAAAACTAAATGGAGTCTCAAAATTCCACATTGAAGAAAAGGCCATTTCAAAGGGTCATTATACAAAGGTTTATCTCTTCCAATGGTGTTGCTTTTGGGGTTATCCACCTTTTGGGAATTGGGAAGGACCAAGTTAACCTTCTAACCACACGTGCGTGTCGAGTCGAGTCGGGTCGGGCTTGAGACTCATCAAAAGAGAGATTTTATTTCTAGACGGATTTTATTTAGGGGAAAGGAATATAAATTGATTTAGTTCAACTGAAAATATGTCTGACTTGTCCTCCATGCAGAAGGGGAATTTGAAGGTCTCTGCCTCTATAAAAGCATATTAACCTAACCCTAGAGAAACACATCAAAAGAGAGCACCAACAGAAAGGGGATGGATTTAAAGATCTTCTCATTTTCGCACAAACAAGAAGTAACAAAGTGTCGCTATTTTTCTTGGAGGTGACTCAGTTGATATTCTGTTGTGCGTTGTTGAAGGAGTCTTGTGAACATCTTAAAGAGAGCGGCCTAGTCTACGGCTCAGCCAGATCGGTGACCTCTATTTTTGTGCTAGATTTCTAACAATTTTAAGACGTTGTGTTGCTGTTATGGCGACCAAACAAAATATCAAATCTGGCACTTGAGATATCAATCGTCCCTTCTGCTTCCAAGGTGCAAACTTTTGTCGCTAGAAGCAAAATATGTCGTTTTACCTTACGACCAAGGAGGTGGCAAGTACTCTAACTTACATGGCACCGGTTTTGAGTGAAGATCCAACATATGGGATAGGATTGCTGCGAAGAGGTGTAAAGATGATGATTTCCTGTGCAAGAATTGCATCCTCAATGGCATGATGGATGATCTCTACGAGTACTATGCTGATGACAAAAAATCTGTGAGGATTGTGGGGCAAGCTCTCCAGAAAAAAGACAATACTGACAAAGCTGGAACCAAGAAGTATGATGTCAGCCGCTATTTGCGGTACTTGATGACAGACGATAAATCAATCGAAGTTCAATCACATGAACTCCAAAAAATTTCTCACGAGATTATCTTGGAAGGTATGCCCCTTGATGATCAATTTCAAGTTGCTAGTATTATTGACAAGCTGCCTCCGTCCTGGAAACATTTTAAGAATTTCACTAGGCATAAAACCAAAGAATTTCTACTAGAAAGTTTGATTGCTCACCTTAAGATTCAGGAGGAAGCTCGCAAACAAGGTATGATACCAAATAAGTAGAACTTTTAGAATCAGGGTCATAAGCCGAACCAGTTCTGCAACAATAAGAATGGCAAAAGGTCATCGTCCAACCTCCTAAGAGCGACTTTCCGTTTCTTTGCTACAATTACAGGAAACCGCGTCATATGACACACAAGTGAAGGAACAAGTCTAACATTGATCCCAGTGTTACCTTGACTGAAAAGGTGCCTTTGGTAGCTATGAATACTAAGATGATAGCTGAAGTCAACCTTACTGGTAACTCTGAAGGATGGTCGTTGGACACAGGCACGTCGAAACATATGTGCAATCACCATGCTCTGTTTTAGACTTATACTGAAGCGACTGACACTACAACAAAAGAGGCATTTGGCGTCGGTCGTGGAGAATCAATTTGTTGTCGGTCGAGAAAAAAGCGACGAGATTTTTTTTCCGTCACTTTGTGTAGGTCGATTTGAAAATTAGCGTCGATTGAAGTATTTGTGTTACTTTCCGTCGGTCGAGCAACACTAACCGACGCTAAGTCACGGAAAATTCAAAATTTTCAAATTGCGCCAATATATTCCAATTTGAGCTCCAATTTTGTAGAAATTTGTCTACCCTCCTTTCTCTTCGAGTTTTCCTCCGAACTTTGGCTTCCCTCCCAATTTTGAAAATTCCACTCCCTTTCTTCAAAATTTTACTATTTTCTTTCTTTTTACCTTAGATTTTTTTCATTTCTCTCTCATTTTGCCTCAAATTTTTTTATGCAAAAATAAAAAAACGAAAAAGAACAGGAATAAGAAGGAACGGTGAAAGAAGAAAAGATGAAAAAGAAAAAGACAGAACTAAAAGGAGAAGCAAAAGAAGAAGGAGGAGGCGAAGAAGAAAAAGAAAAAAATAAGGAGGAGGAAAAAGAAAAGGATAAAAAAGGAAAAAAAGAGGTGGAGGATGAGAAAGAAGAGGAAGATGATGAAAAAGAAAAATAAGAGAACGAGAAGGAGGAAGAAGAAAGTAGAAGGAAGAAAAAGAAGAAGCTTGTTAGAGAAGAAGAACAAGCTCGGCCAGCGATATTTTTTTAATAAAATTTCATTATTTTAGCGTCGGTTGATGCTAAATACGAATCACCAACACTAAATTCATTTTAGATCACCAAATTCAAGGTTGTTTTTGAACCGACACTAAAATACTTATTGTCGGTCAACGACCGACCCAAAGTCCTTAAAACGACCGACGCTAAATAACGGATTTCTTGTAGGGTGATGATAAGAAAGTGTTGTTGGGTACTTCACACACCGCTATTGTTGCTGGATAGGGGAATGTAAAGCTGAACTTTACATCTGGCAAGACTCTCACTCTCTTATACGTGTTGCACACACTAGAGATAAAGAAGATTTTTTTTTCAGGCTATCTTCTCAATAAGGTTGGGTTTCATCAATTCATGGAGGCTGATTTGTATACTCTTACTAAGAATGGGAAATTTATGGGGAAGGGCTGTGCTTGTGAAGGTATGTTTATGCTTAATGTTGAAGTTGATAATAAGATGAATTCTTCCATTTACATGTGTTATGACTTTAGTGTTTGACATACTCGTTTTTGTCATGTGGACAAACAAATTGTGGAGAATTTGAGTAGCTTAGGTCATATTCTTAAACTATCCTTATATAACTTTGATTAATATGAATTATGTAGCCAAGCTAAGATAATGAAAATGCCTTATAAATATGTGACTAGAGATTTTGAGCCTCTTGATTTGTTTTAATTTGAGTTGATTCATTTTGATATATGTGAACTTGATGGGACATTAATGAGTAATGACAAGAGATACTTATCACTTTTATTGATGGTTGCCCTGATTACACTTTTTTATGAAGAGCAAAAGTGATGCCCTTGTCATGTTTACATAGTTCATGGTAGAATTGGAGAATCAGTGCAATAGAAAGATTAATCGATTTAAGGAATTTCTTAGCTCACATGTTATCATTCATGAAACTTTTGCACCTTATTCTCCTAAAATGAACGGTAAAGCTGAATGAAAGAATAGAACCTTCATTGAATTAGTGGTTGTTATGCTTAATTCTAGTGCTGCTCCATTTGGGTGGGATGAAATTTTGTTGACCGTTAGTTACGTGCGTAATCAACTTCCAAAATAAAACAGAAAAATCTCACATTATGAGGTTTTAAAGTACAGAGCACCTACCTTGTTCTTTTTTAGAACTTGGGGTTGTTTGGCTTATGTGAGAATTTCTGATCCTAAGAGAATTAAACTAGCTTTTAGAGCATATGAGAGTGTTTTTGTTGGCTATGTAGTCAATAGTAAGCATATAGATTCTTTGATTTGAATGCTCATACTTTGATTGAATCCAATGGTGCTAATTTCGTAGAAGATAGATTTCCATTTAAACTGAGATATAGCGGTGGTAGTTCTTCTATTATCTTTCCTGCTATTAGATATAACGTGCGTAGTGAGAGTGTAGAATATGAACCTTGGAGGAGTAAACATCCTCGAGTCTCTAAGAATTTTGGTTTTGATTTTGGTGTATACATCCTAGGAGAAGATCCTACAAGTCTACAAGAAGCTCTAACTTCTTTTTATGCAGATTTGTGGGAAGAAGCAGTTAATAATGAAATGAAATCTTTAGACTCCAATATAACTTGGCACCTAGTAGACTTAACTCATGGCTGTAAAGCTCTAGGTAGTAAATGGATTCTGAGAAATAAAATGAAACCTCATGATTTTTTTGATAGATACAAGGTTGGCCCTGTAATTAAAGGTTTTAGACAAAGAGATAATGTAGATTTCATTGATACCTATTCACAGTGACTAGAATAACATCCATTCATGTATTGATTGCTCTTGCTGCTTTGAATAACCTTGTCGTGCACTAGATGGACCTTAAGACAACTTTTTAATGGTAATTTAGATGAAGAAATTTACATGGAACAACTTGAAGGTTTTGTTATTCCTGAACATGCTTCTAAAGTTTGTAAGCTAGACAAATCATTATATGGTTTGAAACAGGCTCCTAAATAGTGACAACCTAGTTCTCTCTCATGATTTTAAAGTGAATGAAAGTGATAAATGCATATATTACAAATATGAGAATGACCTTTGCGCTATCATTTGTTTATATGTCAATGAAATGTTAATTATTGGTTCCAATATTCGTGTCATTAATGTTGTTAAAATCATGCTTAGTGAGAACTTTGATATGAAAGATCTGGGTGAAGCTAGTGTTATACTATCCAGATAACTAGGATAGAAAAGGAATTTTCTTTGGATCAATCTAGTTACATAGAAAAGATCATGAAGAAATACAATTACTTTAACTGTAAACATGCCTGCACTCCTTATGAAGCTAGTATAAAACTGTTTAAGAACACTGTAGATAGTGTAAGACAATCTGAATATGCTAGCATAATTGGTAGTTTATACTACACAACTATTTGTACCATACCAGACAATGCATATGGCATGGGTTTGCTTTGCAGGTTTACTAGTAGTCCCAGTTTAGAGCATTGGAATTCAATAGAAACGGTTATGAGATACCTTAAGAGAATAATGAACCTTGGATTATATTTTCAAAGGTTTCCTATTGTGTTAGAAGGATATAGTGATGCAGATTGGAATACCCTATCAGACGACTCTAAGGCAACCAATGGATATGTGTTTAACATAGCTGGTGGAGCTGTGTCTTGCAAGTCTAAGAAGCAACCAATTTTGGCTCAACCAACTATGGAATTGGAAATGATAGCACTAGTAACTGTAAGTGAAGAAGGGAGTTGGTTAAGAGGATTTCTAGCTGAGATTCCCTGATGGGAAATACCAATCTGTCATCTATTGATTCATTGTGATAGCACCATAGATATTGCTAAATTGATAACCGGTTTTACAATGGAAAAAAGTGACAGATTCGTCATAAGCACAATACTGTAAGAGAGTTCTTTTTTACAAGAACAATGAGGGTGGATCATGTCAGATCTGAACAAAATTTGGCTGATCCTTTGACAAAAGGGCTAGTTAGAGAGAAATTCCAGAATACCTCTGAAGGTATGGGACTTATCCCTTTAGAATGATCAAATACACATGGCGGCAACCAGACCCAAGAGGCTGAGATCTCAAGAAATCGGTTCAATGGGTAATAACAAGTTGTGTGTAAATAGAATGATCATTCATAATGAAGCATGAACTCCTAGAGCAAAAGTGGTTGATGTAATCGTAACTCTTAACGAGATCTACACGCCATGTGGTGTGGAGTACATAGCTTCAGGAGTATTTCTAATAGACTCACCTTTTTTAATGTGGATATTGGGTTGATTCCTATGAAACATGAGGGCATAAGTTTCTAGAGCGTTCACTAAGTTGGGATATACATGTAGGGCCTTTAATGCACGAGCTTATTGAAAATTTCACCTTGAAAAGACTTGGCATGCTACATGGTTCGAGTTAGAGTTCAAGACTACAAGTCACTGATGAATGTTTTTAGGCGTTATAAAAAAAATCCGATTAATAAATGAACGAGAGTCAAATCTCCCTAGAGTCTCTTAAAGTATCTTATTTAAAGTTATGAATAATATCAATCGAAGTACCAAGAAGCGTGGTTGAGGTGCGACAAGAACTAATCAACCAATCAAAATGAAAAATGAAAATTGCTTTGAAAGTAAGTTTGTAAGACTGGATGAATATGGTTTAGACAATCAGAGATGACACTGCTTAGATTTCGAATCTCCCTAGAAAATTCAAATTCACAAACAATAGACAAACTTCATGATTTAAAACAAACAAGATAAATTCAATAAAATGTCGCAATTCTTTATTAATCAAATCACACCCTTTTGGATCCGCTAATTTGTTACCTATCCAGTATCCTAGTCCGCTCTTTTGAGACAAAGATCTAAAATCCGCTAGGCGATTTATCAAATAAGAATTACTCACACGACATACTACTTCATTCCCCCGGATGAGGGTAAACGTCTGACCTAGTTGTTTGATTTCAGGGTTCTAGATATGCAAGCTCTCACGAGTCGAAGACAAATCTAACAAGGGTTCATTCAAGTTGATCAGGCAGGAACAAATCGAAAATGAAATCAAACATATATTGAAATTCATCCAACTCGCATAAATCGAAAAAAGTCACGAAATCATTCTTTCATAACATTTTTTTTATCAAACATTTTTCTTAACAATTAACCTAGGGTTCATTTAATCTAAGCAAGTGAAGTTTAGCTACTCATAATTTTGAGGGACAAACTAAAATCTGATGAGGAAGACATTGATTTTAGGTTTACACAAAGAATTATGAAAAACCTAATTTCCCGATCTTCTTGGAGAACTTGATTCGTTGTCTTAATTACTTTGCCATTTCCGTGCTCCTTGAAGTTGCATTTTAGCTGCTCTCAAATCTCTAAATTTCTCTCTCAATTTCGTCCAGGAAAGTTTGTCTTTGAATCGAGGATATCTGGGCTTTTATAGTGACGATTCCTTAAGTCAATCGGATGACTGAAAGTGTGTCCCGCACTTTTGTTTTGACTTAGTCACAGTTTTGGTCATATTCACAGAGACCTTGAGTTCGAATTTACCAAAAATGCACTGTAACGGAAACAAAAGTGCGCCGCACTTTTGGTTTAATGTATGTGCTTGGTGATTTTTTCAGTTTTCGATGCATCTAGCTCCTTCTTGCATATCATACAGCTGTGATTAATGCACCGATGTCACCATATACCTGAAACTGATAAAAACTCTAAAAAACAACATCAAATTGACCCGGAACGGGCCCGATACACTAAATCAAGATAGAAGTTAGAAATGCATGAAACATCTTATACTTCTATCCAAAACTATACAAATATGCATGAAATTTCGCTTAAATGAGGATTATAAAAGTGGAATTGTAACTACTGTGCTAAGGTTCAAATCAAAAGATACCTTAGTTTATACTTAGTCATATATTTTTATTGATGCTCAGTTTCTAAAATATTCAAGTGGGTGACTCTTGGAGAATTGTGAGTAGTTGTAAAAAACTAAGTGGAGTCTCAAAATACCTCATTAAAGAGAAGGCCAATGTAAATGGTCTTTATAGAAAGGTTTTGTGCAACCTGCCCCTCAAAATACCCGGTTGAACCACTAGTTTGACCCATGCATGCTAAATCACGAGTTCCACTCAGTTGAGATACTATCTTCGCATGCTTAGTCCTCCTAGGGGACATCAGCTCCCAAAGGACTGAAATTTGCATAGAAACACACAAGTAGACGGGGATCAGTGATAAGCACTGTGTGCCTAGCCATCATCGTGTAGAATGGTGACAAGGAGAGAAAGAAAGAATTCACGTAGATAAAATAGATAGATCGTTCTAGTTCTAGCCTAGCAATGTGACCCTAGTGGTCAGATAGTCATGCTAACTATCGTCAACCACCACTACATCATGCAAATAGCCTCATAGTGGATCAGACCATAAAACTACCCTAAACCGTGTGAGTAGCTTCTGTAGGCATACTTGACATATTTTGAAACTTTCCTTGTATTTCCTAAGGGATTGCACAATCTGAGCATGGGTGACTGGCGCATTCACATCATTATTATCTAGTCCATCTAGACCTATCGTATCCTATTTTGAACAGTGAATCACATGCCATAGTTCAGTCCTTGGGAGCTTCATGCGCAACAACATTATACCTTATGCATCATAGATCACACGCTACTATACAGCCTTGAGAGACGTTGCTCACACATCATCATTCATCATAGGGGAACTAATAGGATGGTCCCTATTCTTAACTTTCGATTATACTATATAAAGACAGAAAATAAACATGAACCACCACCTATCTTTCTTAAAGGTTCTAAATCGAGGCAAAATAAACATAAACCACTATTGCTAGCTCCAAATCTTGGATCAGGTAATTCACCTCATGCACCTTTAGCTGGCGAGATGCATATGCCACCACTTTACCATCCTGCTCCAGGATGTATCCTAACCCTAAATAAGAGCCATTAATGTATGTCACATACTCACCCCCAGCAAAATCTCGTGACAAGCCTTACTCCAAACAAAAGGAGTGTCCTGCCTGGTGAGTTTGTGAGTGGTCCCGCTATCTTTGAGAATCCCTTTACAACTTTCCTGTAGTATCCAGCCATGCGTAGGAAACTCCTCGTTTTGGTAACGCTTCTTGCGGTGACCAATTCACTATCGTCTCCACCTTTCTTGAGCCCACGTCAATGCCCGAACCACTGATTTGGTGTCCTAAAAACAACACCTCCCTCAGCCATAACTTACACTTGAAGAACTTGGCATACGATCGCTCCCTCCTCAAGGTAGTCAAGACTGCTATCAAGTGCGCAACATGCTCCTCCTCCTTCTTTGAGTAGAACAAGATGTCATCAATGAATACTATGATAAAATTGTCTTAGTACCCATGGAACACCTTGTTCATCATCACCAAGAAAGCTACAATGGAGTTAGTCAACCCAAATGGCATCACTAAGAACTCATACTGGCCATACCTCATTCGTAATGCTGTCTTAGGAACAACTTTCTATGTCACCTTCAACTGGTGATACACTAACCTTAGCTCAATCCTAGAGAACACAGCCACTCCCTAAAGTTGATCGATCAGATCATCAATGCGAGACAGATGATATATGTTCTTGATAGTCACCTGGTTCTGTCGCATGTAGTCTATGCACATCCGTATAGATCTGTCCTTCTTTTTCACAAACAGGACTGGTGCACCCATGGGTGAATGAAATCCTCCTACAACAGCTCCTGCAATTATTCCTTGAGCTCGATCAACTTTACTGGTGCCATTCGGTAGGGTGCTATAGATATAGGAGTTGTGCCCGACACCAACTCTATATCGAAAGCCACCTCTCGGTTAAAAGGCACCTCCGGCAAGTCATATGGAAAACCATCATGGAACTCCTGAACTACCGACACATCCTCAATCCAAACCTCTGCATCTGGGAGGATATGAGCTAGGAAAGTCAAAAATGAAGGGATATCTGCGGTGCTCCCGCCCCTGAGTTCCAGTGATTACGACATCCTCCTTCGTAAAAGTAAAGAACTTGATCATATTCTTCTTATAGTCCCACATGGCTCTATGGTTCTCCAACCACTCCATCCTCAAGATCACATCAAACTCATTAAAATGAATTATGATGAGGTTCACAGTGAACTCCCTATCCTCAAAGAGCATAACTACTCCCTCAACCCAAAACTCTACCAGTAGAGTCGTCCCGACTAGGGGTACCTTCTCTAAAAGATATACTCACCCTAGTAGGAAAAACGGGCAAAAGACAAACGACAACAGGAGAATTGAAAGAGTGCGAGGCAACCGTATAAAAAAGGCATGAAAGGATCTGCCAGAAATGGGAACCGTACCTGTGATGGTATTTGAGGCGACTGCTGCCTCAGCTCTGGTGGCATAATCCCTGCTTTGTGCCTCTCCATTCCTCCCTTGCGGCATCCCTTGTCCCAAGGGAACTGTAGTAGCTCTCGTAAGCGGAGCCTTAGATCATTAACCTCTCATCCCGCTCCCCCACAGAGCTTGTCCCTGCTGTAACGTCACCTCTGATGTTGCTGGCTAGCTCAGCCCTGTGCATTCCCGAGTAAAATGGCCCGACTGCTGCACCGAAAGCTAACTTCTGCTTTCTTCAGAGACGCTCCCCAATGCCACATCCTACACTCCGGGCAAAGAGGATGATCAAATATGCAGTGTACTCTTCTATTGCGATGTCTAGGTGACAAAGGTAGAGAAGTGAGCATGTGGTGCTAAAGTACCGCGATGCGTGTCCCTCCTCCTCTGAGGTGCTGCCGATAGCTACGACCCGTCTACATCCACCTTCTTCTTCTTCTCCTCTTGCCAACCTGCCTCTCTCCCTTCCTCACATTCTCAAGGTGTTCATCCCTCAAGGCTGCTGCCTTGATATCTGTCAGGGTATCCATATCACAGCTGGTGACCCCGATCTGAATATGAGCTCTCAACCTATCCAAAAACATCTGCGTCATACCCTTCACATTTTACTTAGGCGAACCTTTGTACCACATTCTCAACTTGATGAAGGTGTTGTACTAATCAACCACCTTCGTCTCTCCTTGCCTAAGGTTGATAAACTCAGCTCTCTTGTTCTTCTGCCACTGTAATGGCATGAACTCCTTCTTGAAAAGAATTAGAAAATACTTCCAATCCTTCCCAAACAGATCATCCTCAACCTCTAACTGCTACTCCACGACTCCTTTATTACACCTCTTACAGGTAGACAACATAAAACTCTCTCTGCTCTAGCGTAGGTCTCAGATACCTGAATGCATTTGTTAGCTCTCTCAGCCAATCAACTGCTAAATGACGATATGTGGTCTCCCCATCAAAGGTAATGGCACCCACTCGAGTCAACTCCTTGAAATCCAGCCTAAACATAGGCGGATCCCTCATCATCTCGACCGATTCCTCGTGATCACTACACACATGAAGGTACAATTCAACATCCCGTTTGAGTTAAAACTTATATCTGTTTATGGAAAATGTTGAAAGCTATTTTCAAAAATCGACCACACCCGTGGTGTATCCTCGGTCACGCCCGTGGTATACATCTAACCACATCAGTGGTGCACAATCCCTTAGGCCAGTGGCCAAAGACTAACCGCACCCGTGGTTGTCACTAAGTCATGACCGTTGCCCACTATTTTCCACACCCGTGGTGGTCTGTCCATCATGCCCATGATGTATTGTACGCCACGCCTGTGGCTGACTCCTACATATTAAAAAACATAGAGACACAAACTTATAGATGCCTAACATAAAATATAAGCATCTCCCTAGATTATTCAGTACTGAGATACTGTGAGCACTGGTCACTTTAAGGTTCATGCTGCCTCGGTACCAGCAAGCACAATCATGCAGTAGAGAACAACCGGGCTATGATACCTATTGGGAAACCTGCCCCTAGACAACCCGATCGCACCATGCGGTTCGATCCATGGAACTACTCGCGGGTTCACTCATCAATCAAAACTTACATATTATACACATAAATATTGAAACATGAATAACTCCTCATATCATAATAGAATGATGTTGTGCAAAACAGAGCATGCATGGCTCAAAAATCAAGTACTAAATCTCGAAACAAAGGAAAGAAATCAATATCAAGAGATAAGTACTGAAAACATCTTAAATCACAAAACATGAAAACGAATAAATGAGGTCCTCCATGGTAACTCTCACTATGCCTCCCAGAGCCACTCGGTCAAGGTTTCGCTGATGCTCGTGTGGTCTTCTTAAGCGGCATTTGCTCCCGAGGTTCCATAATGTTTCATACAAGAAGAATAAGACGGGGTCAGAGATAAGCCCTGAGTGGCTGAACTAGACGAGTGTAGGACTGAACTGACATCAAGTATCGTGACCCTATGGCCCTGTAGGCATCATCCTAACATTATCCACCTCTAGCCATGAGTGGACTGCCTCATGATGGATCAGACCATGAAACCACCCTGACTACTGTGTGAGCAGCATCTGTAGCCATGCTCTACACGTCCTGCCTAAGCTTGGTTATAACCTGGAGGATTGCGCAATCCATGGGTGGGTGACCAACGCATCATAATCGGGAGCTAGTCAAGCTAGGCCTAATCATGTCCTATCATGAACTATGAATCACATGCCACAATTCAATGCCATGAGCTTATGATCAAAATTCAATAGTTGTTTGTACAGTAGATCATACGCTAATGTAAAACCTGACAGCCCTCACTCTAGTCACATGAAAAATCCAATCTCTAGAATCCTGACAATCTACCAAAGTTAGGGTCAATTGCCGGTTTGAGTTTTAGGGTTGAACCATGTGGTTTTTGGTGTAATGGGTGGATGATCACGAGCGTGACCAATAGTCTTTCACGGCGTGGTTGCCAGACTGACCACGGTCATGGTCAGCTGACAGTCACAAGCGTGAACATCAGGAGACTATGGGCATGACCAATAATAAGTCACATGCATGGTGATCAGACAGTCAAAGGTGGTGTGGTAAGTCCATCTCGGGCGTGGTGTACTTATTATATAAGTTAGAATCGCGACCTGCAACTCTAAAACATAGAAACAAAGAAACCCCTCAGCCGGTGATTATGTCCCAAGAGATGAGGGAGATCAATTAAAGAGGTTAGATAGAATTGATTGCTCTAGGATTAGGTATAAAGGATTAGAGAGGCTAGGACATTCATATCAAGATTCAATCCTTGATTGGTCTCCTAGGGTCTAACAGGACATAAGGATCGAGCTTAAGGAAGGAAACCACGAATCAGACTGTACAACAAACTAATCAGAGTTTGGGGGGGGGGAGTTAGGATTACTTTTCTACTTATAAGCGTAGAGATATAATAGGTTGTTAGGATGCCAATGATTGGGTTTTTCATATGATTAGAGCGATGGCTCTCAAGACTGAACCATAGCGTGTGATCTACTATACATGTATTGTGACATGATTCAGAGTGAGGGCTCTCATGCTGTATAGTAGCGTGTGATCTAATGTACAAACAGTAATTCTAATTTGAGCAAAAGCTCATAGCGTTTCAACTATGGCATGTGATTCACAGTAATTCTAGTTTGATGCCTACAAGACCACAAGGTCATATTACTAGATTTAGTGTTTATATAGACTTCTTTGTTCTATCCTCAGTACAGTCTCAATAAAATCTCAGTATAGTCTTAGTATAATCTTAGTAGAGTCTCAGTATTATCTCAGTACAGTCGCAGTATACTCATTCCCTTGGGAATTGCCATTTCATTGTGTTTAAGTATGATGGCGATTCCTGCTTGTCTCTCTTCGTCTTTGATATGTCTGCCTTGGAAATTTTCTACCATATCGGTGAAGTTATACTGCGGACACAGTCTCAACCGATAATCGATTTGGTTGCTGAGAAAGGGACAATTGGTTTGAAGTTGTTGATGCCGACAACTATGTACATAGTATACCATCTATTATTAGTTTTGTTTATACATAATTTAATCTTGGCTATTTAAAGTGTAATTTGTGTGAGATATCCATCGTTGATGCAGAAAACCAAGGGATGGCTTCTGAATCTAAAAATTTTAATAGTGGGTTTCGGGATATAGAGACCAAAAGAGATGGTGAGGATGATGGAGATGAAATCTCAGTAGAGAGTTTTTCAGATTCTGATACTTTACCGTCATGAAAGGGGAGGAGCTCTATGAAACAAAGTAAGTTTGTACATATTTGAATTGTTTGCAAATAAACTCTATATTCAGCAATATAATGTGTGCTCCTCTTTGTCGATTTACTTTTCATCTACTTTGTGATCAGCGTACTCTCAATAGTAAATCTCATTCCATTGACAAAAATATTATTAGTGGAACGTTCTTTCCTATTATGCGTAAAATCGTTTTGGTAGTCCCTATTTCAATCAACCTAATTTATTTGAACTAGGTCTTGTCGATACATACGAATTTTGAACTAGGTCATGTGGCAGTCATACCTCCATGACAATCATGTGGTAATAATAATAACACTAGAATTGACGAAGCAGTTTGTTTGATGATGGAGTCATTACCTTCCATTCGTTTGTGTATGTTTGTGACTGTAGTTGATACCAGCAGGTTTTCTAGAGATTTTTTAGAGTGGAAGCATCAAATTATCAAGCTTATTCAAGTTGCCGACAACATCACTAGAAGAACAAGTTAAAGAAGGAATGGTTTGTGGAATTAAAGAAATACAAAACCAACGCTCAGAAGTACATGGGGGAACGTGACTGGCTGGCACTTGCAAAGGCCAACCATCTTCAATTGGGAGATGTGTGCACGTTCGAGGTGAAGATGTCGATGACAATATGTTCGTACTCAATGTTTCCATCTCCCAGTTTAGTTAGATGAGTACATTAATGACAAAGTCCCCTTTTGGTTGTTGGCTAACCCTATGAGCTCTATAATATCCTAATTCGTATTGTATATGCTCTAAACCTCCTTGTTTTTAAAGTCAATACCTTTATGGATTTGATGTGTACACTTTGCATGGTATTTGGGTTTTTTGTTATTTAACATTGAAGTCATTATCATCTATTAACTTCGTCTCCTCTTTAATTCTATCTAACTACTTTTAGAGTCATTATCATCTTTTAAGCTTATCACCCTTATTTAATGCTAATCCAGGATTCTAAGTAATTTATAATTGACTGAGTAGGTATTGTTAACAATAGAAATACCGTTGTAATAATTATTTAAATAGTGATAGATTTAGATTTTCATAAACCAAGATCTGGTAATTGAAGATCTTATCTGGTAATTGAAGATCGTATCTAGTAATTGAAGATATGTTTCTCAATTCATTATATTTTTTGTCTCTTGGATGGTCAAAGTTCCCCTAATTGTATAGCGATATGCTAAGTGAATGATGTATGGTTTGTTTCCCATTAGCTTGAGAAATAGTTACATCAAATAATCGAATATACCTATTCCCATTATAAGGTAATGTAATATATTCGTTACTGGTAATTATAATGATGTACGCATAAAACTACCAAACTTACTTTATTATGACGAAACATCTGTGTAATATCCAAACTTACTTAACACATACTAGAATATCAAAATGTAATAAAACTTCAAATTTCCAAACGTAGTAAAACTTCAAATTTCGAAGCATAATAAAGAAGTATCTCCATGCGATAATAAACACCCATAATAGAGAGTGCAATCTTCATTCACATCATATCATCAAATAACTCGACGTATAATATTTCTCCCCATACTCATGACTTCTGCCTCAAGGCTGTCGATAATCCATTGGTATATTGGTATCTTCTTAGAATAAGTTCTTTTATGACATAGTCGATTGAATTCGACCAATTGCTTACTAGGTCAACGGTGAAGGGTATCCTATTTACGCAGTTCTGAAAATTAAAAACAACTATTAATACATTTCAACATTCAAATCAAATACTAAGAATACGTAAGTTTTGGAGGTATGAAGGAAGTGCTTATCGACATGTATAATCCAATAACGTCTTCATATTTCATCCACTCACAAACGGATAAACCACAATCATATCCTTTTCCTTCAAACCGTCAACGTAATTCAACGCATGCATTTTTAGAACTTACATTTTTTAAATAGTGGGGATGTTGTGCGGAATCTCTATGTCAATATCAAAAAAGTCTGGAATATCGTATGTGGTGTCGCACTTGTCCACAAAGTCATTGATAACTTTATAAATAAATACCACCTACAAATCATCAAGTAAATCTTACCAGTTTTTAATGAGATTGGTATGCCTAGCAAGTTTTTTTGACCCCCTTAGCGGATCCACCATATGCACCCTTGCTTGAATTATGTTCAAAATTACTAGGAACACTTGACCATCATCATCCTCTAGAGTATATCTGTTGGTCGAACATAATAAATAAATTAACTCGGTATACAAAAAACCGTTTATAAATTCGTCAAGCAAATGAAAGGATTAATGAGTGTTTAGTTGCTGAATCAACTTGTTGCCTTGATAGCTGTCTACGAACCAGTTGTATCGATATTTGGATAGAACATCTTAGGACTCCACCCATCAACGACAACATATTCCTACAAAATTTCAAGGAAAACAATTCTAATTGCATAATTGATGAGACACAATTGTTAAAAAGGTTCTTGATTAGCCACTCCAATTACCTAGAATTGTGCTGGCAAGTACCATTTTTTACAATGTCCCGTTCCCACGTCTTTTAGGATGAGTTGCGCAACATATGCAGTTATAACCTACAATTGAATTAAATTAGAAGCTCAACTTCATAAACTTAGACCTATATTGTATAACTAAAAACAATATGAAAACGTTTTAAAATAATCGATAACACGCACATCACCAGACAGACATGTTCGTGGGAGCAAACTTTTTAGCGCTTTATGGTCGCATTGAAAGCCGAAACTGTCTACTATTATTTCATCATCATTGTCTTCCAGGAAAACATAACATGCCAGCCCCACTTTAGTATTTTCGTCACGAAAATCTTATGGAAGTTCGTTTGGCGGAGAACAAATTTGCATCCTTTTCAGTCAATTTTGCACCTAGAATTTTCTTAATCTTCATAACTAAACCAACATGGCGACGGATTGCTTCGTCCACAACTTTCATATTTTCCATGGCTTCTTTGAGAGCATCATATAACAAAAGCGCATCAGCGACGTACTAGAAACCATAGTAATGTATACAAAAAGAGTTAGTACAACACCTTTTCGTAAGGCTTAATATGAACAAACAAAGTATTCGAGCATGATCTTTTAACTCTTCAAAAAAAACCCATAACATCAACGTCCTTCATAGGTGTTGATTCCGTCTCGCCAGCTTTGTGAGATACACGACGATCTAATTTCTTTACGGTAATTGACATTAAATAAAGCTTCAAATCAGCCTTATAGAGAGCTTGTAACATTGCAGCCAGATGATCATACACCTATGTGCATGGAAACTCCATTACTATAAACTAACCTTGAGACGAAATGAATTAGATCGAATGGTTTTTTGGGAAGGAGCCTTTAGCTTCTACGCGGGCGATTGTATAGACCATCGAACCATATTATATTTATACTGAAACCCTAGGGTTTACGATTTGACACTAAGGGTTTTGCCACATCATTAATTCAATACTTAACTTACCTATAATATAATGATTATGGTAATGATTCCATAAAACTTTCGATAAACCATTCCTGTATGGACAAAAACACCCAATAAACTTAAAGAAAGATATTAATCACCTGATGTAGTTTGACACAAGAAAAAAATAAGTAATAAATATATTGACATCAATCCACAAGCAATATGTCATTTAGCAGTTGTTCTCAAGACCCGAGTCTTCACCGTCCCATATTTATAGTCGTCAAAGCACAATAGCGCAAGCAGACTCATGTAGTTTTAGTTGGGCTATTGTTGTTGTTGGTTCGGCCATGTTCGCATAGAGTTACATTGTTAATTTGTACATTGTAATCAAATAATGTAATAACAAAATGATTAACCTTGCACCTGTAATATTCATATTTATTTCCATTCATATTTCCTTCCATATTTATCGACGGTCTTAGAGTATCAAACTTACAATGTGTTTAATAATTGCATTATACAATGATTCTCGTTCCTAACAAAACAACGTTAGCGAATGCAATTTGTGCCAGAACTTGCATGGTACTCGTCGGAGTACAATGTCCCTTGACGTTTGCTATTATAATAATTTGCCTCAGTAATAGGAGGTTTGGTTTTCGTAGTTATGAAGTGTTGTCGGTATCTGGCAAAATGAACTTGTGAGAACTTAACCTTCCAGTGTCCCAACTTATAGTATTTTTAATGTCGTTTCAATTTTATCAAAATAACATTTGTAACTATTTACGTGAATTGCGAACAAAAACAAATTTTAAAAAAGTTCTTTGGCATGCCTAATAGCGGCTTAGAGTCCAACCGCCACGAATATTGTGGTGATTTAATTACTATTTTTCCAAACAACAATAAACATTGTTTTAATCAATATAAGTTTTTATACCTTAATTAATTCAAATGTAGCAGAATCCCACTAGTACGTTTATAATTGTGGGTGTATAATTTTTTTTACTATTTTCGTCCCCATTTTTTCCCGCGTATCAGTAATTTCTTTCGTTATTTCCCTTGAATTTAATCAAAAGGGTAACTGTCGATGACATATACGGTTACTAGTTGATGTAAAAACATTCAAGGTTTATACGGTGTAAGTTCAATATACGTTTCTTAACAGAGTCATTCCTTGACGGCAATTCGTTATTCACGATAACGATTACACATAACCTAAAACCATAACGAGTATACGTAACATACACAGTATCAAAGTCATTGAATGCATCACATTTAAACTGTCAGATTCATTAACTTCATGGAATGACAAAATAAACAAATTATCCAAAACGTGCCATAATTGCGAGATAAATAATTGTAGCTTACAAAAACAAACTTAGTAAACTAATTGACAATAAAAATAATATGCATTGTTTGATTGTAGAAATGCTTTGTGAACATCAACCCCTCAGAGTTATCATGTAGCATCTCCTTCTGATGAATGGCATTTCCCATAATTGTCATCAAAAGTTCATTTTTCTTAGCTTTCACGAGTTGTAAAGCAATATGCATCCTAGTGAATCTGCCAAAAGGTATGTTGAACCCGTCGTTGTGTGTTACCATCATCATCCACCAACAGACCCGAAGGCTGCAGTCATTGCTATTAACATAAAACCAATTGTTTACAAATCCTCGAACGAACAAACTTGATTTTGCTAAAAGTAACTGGTAATACAGTTATGTAAATATCAGATCGAGTTGCCCATTAGGTTGGTGCAGAACTTCATGAGGTATGACCATCTTGAACCGTTTGAAGTTCGATGCGCGAGTTAGTCCCACATTCAAGTACATAATTTCAAAAATGTTTCCCAAAAATTCAAACTGCCACAAACAAGGATTAGAGAATGACCTTACTCCGAAATTTAAAGGAGTATCAATATATCATGATTCATCAACGTTAATCTCATTGCCTATTCACCAACCATTTTCCATGTGGTTGTCAACCGTGATAAGAGGCTACTTACTTCCGGTAATGAATCAATCATTTGCACTTCCATCTTGCTCATTACGATAACGGCAAGGAATGAATGGTTTTTTTCCCTCGTTAATTGGCAAGTATAACTACAGTTGATCGAAACATCATTTGAATCACGTACTAAACAAATGGACAAAAATGAAAACAAAATATGAGTAGCACAAACCTTCAAGCAATGATGCGCGCCAAGAAAGAAGTCTGTACCATGTTCCTTAAAAGTTTGTTGTGGAGACTGTACTCCAACCGTTGCATATGACTTGGGAGCAAACGCGAAGATGTGCAAATCGGAAATTCGACATGGCGCTGAAGAGGAAAGCTGACTTAGAAAATCATACCCTTGTAAGCGCCCCTTTTTTTGGATTTGCTGTAGAATGCGGATTGATGTTACTGTTCCCTTTCCGCGATCCTAAACCCTAAATTCTAGACCTTATAGGACTCGGAATCTTGCTGAATGCCATGCCATTAATTTCCATATTGTTGTTTCGAGGCGGTTTATGTATTTGGTTATCAAAGCTGTAATCCATTCTAAGTGGAGTGCAAACGGGAGCAGTTACAGTCAATTACGTTTGCAAATTTACTATATGGAGTGATCTACCTCTATATGCAGATGAAAAAGAATAGATGTGGTGCTAAACGGGAAAGAAAACTTAGTCCCTTATTTACATCATTTAGATGCAAAACTACGGGAGTAAGAGACATGAATTTGTTAATCCGAACAATGAAGAGTGGACCATTTGTAAAAAAGCTCTTGCAAGAAGTGGGGTTTCAAAGTTTCTTAGACATAGATTTGAAGCACATTAATCGCGATCTTGTCTATATTCTACTAATGGTTTATAATCCTATGACCAAGGAGTTCGACATTAAGCATGGCAAGTCATTGACAATGAATGCCACAGACGTCTGCAGGGTTTACGGCTTGTCTTGCTTTGGGTCAGTTATTGACATCTCACAGTACTCCGATAACTCCGTCAATAGTTACCGTTGACTAACAAAGCTGCCAAAAAACATAGGGGAATTGATTACTTTTGGGAACTGAAGGAATGGTTGAAAGATGCAACTGATCCTACTACGTTTGCAAGGTTATATATCCTTTTGTGCATTGGAGAGATTCTAGTGCATGGGGGTTCAGATAGATTGTCGTTGAAACACGGCTATTACTTGCAAGAGGGTTTTGCTGACGTTCAACTGGTCCAAGATTGTGGTGGACACATTGCATGTCGGGTTCGCATATTGGAAATCCGAAAACCGAAAGGACTACCCAAGGGGGGAAAATCCAAATAAACCAAATAAAGGACTATGACCTTAAACATTAACAAGTTCAAATGTAGTGGAATTAAAAACAAAACATCAACATCAATTCAATCACCGGCAACAAAAAAGAGGAAATAAAACAACAACACAAACACCGTTAATAGAAAATCATTCCTAGAAAATAAAACAACAGAAGATTAAAAAAACTGTCTTCCCCTCCTTGGATCCCCCCTCATCTGCCCATTTATTCCACCCTAAAATCTTCATCATCGTCAGAGCTTCTTTTGAAAACATCAGGCACCACAACAAGATTCCATCTCACCTGACACTCATCAGTTGCCTCTTCATTGTGCGTTAGATAAATAATCTACGGATGAAACAAAAAAATAATAAGCAAATAAATCATACATAAAATGAAAATGGGATAACATGCCAAATATATAATGAAGTAGGAAATAAATACATACTAATATGCTCAAGAAGGTACCGAACAGAGGAAGCAGTCCACTTGTGGGAAATGACGTATCCGTTCAACTGTAACATCCCAATCATGTTAACCTAATTTATTGCATGAGATATGTATGTTGATGATCCTACTGGACATAAGATTTAATGGTAAAACTCATGAGATTGAGGAATGTCGTTTAAATCGTCAAAAGATAAATGTAACCGTTTAATTAGTATAAAACCCGATCTTAATGTTTGTGACGGTTCCTATGTAAATTGAATCATGAAATCATATGTGTCGGAATGGTTAATGTGTCTGCCCAACTCCCAGCATGCCCGAGTTCAATCCACAAGTTTGTCATTTTATGTGTAATTTTCTCCTTCAGCTAAAATGACGGCTCTTTTAGCATGGCAATCGTCTTCTCCAATAAGCTCACATGTGACCTCCTCTATTTTTCCGGCGGCTACCAATCAATACAATGGAAGATACCGTCGAATTTTCTTCACCATGAGCCCTCGATTTCATGTCATTATGCACTGAAATCTTCTCTCAACTACTTCTTAACGCAATTATTCACTAATCCGACCTCAAGAAATCAAGTCCAAGCTTTTATCGGGTGGTTTCAAGATGCTGACCGGTTCTGTCAATGGGGTCTAATACTCCAATGAGGAGTTGCGTCGAACTGTTGCAGACATACACATGCCTCCTGAAACATCTCATTCGATTCATACCGACCCGAGGAATCTAACCGTAACTTCTATCTTTATTTTCGAGCAAGTACATAGCGAATTTCAGCTCGTCAAAAGGACGAGTGTTTCGTAGGAGAAACTCCCTATAAATTGGAGAAGAAGATGGCAAAATTCCATTTTAGTACCCTAAGTTTATTTTCAAGTTTAGTCCTCCAAGTTTCGGTAATCTCTTGCGTAATCTGTAACTTTTATATATGGACAGTCGTGGCCCAGATACTTTCCAACCATTACAGTTCAGCCCGGAGAGTTACGAAAATGAGTAATTGACCGATTCTTGGACCGTCGACGCATAGTTCGAACCGAAAGTTATTCATCAAAGATGGGTTGGTTTATGGGGATAAATTCCATTTTGAATAATTAATTTACTAATTTATTATATCAATTATGCTTTCGTTGATATCCATAACAAGTGAATTGGATAAGTGTTAAGTGGCACCATGACAGTCTCATGATGTGTACAAGATTTATCGACCATGTGTTCTGATGAATGTGGTGTTACACTTGATTGGTATGGTATGTGTTATATGATTTTTTATTCAATCATTGTTCATCTGATAACAAGTATATGTTAATGGTATGATATTGAGAATTGTTTGATCACCTAGACTAGGGCTCGTATGCTGGTGATCTACGTGTTTGCATATTGCACTACTACTACGTGATGGGTGCGAATAATGGACCCTTGATGGTGCCACCAATGCTACGTGTATATCACCCCAAGTGGATATCGCTGATGTGTATATGGGCCCTTAATGGTGCCATCAATGATAAGTGAAAGCCCGTAGATCGTCAGCATACGTGGGCTACGGACCTCAACTAAAATATGGAAAGAGTCTGAGTCATATTGCTTATGTGTTTGATGATTTTAATCTTGTTGTGATTTATAAGGACTGACCCCGAGCCACACACCAGATGTTTACAGGTGAACATGGACTAGCTATGATTGATTGTCAGTGTTGCAGTGGCCAAGCTAAAGTTAACAAGGACTGAGAGATTGTGTGATTTGAAACTTGGTTCCGACATTGGTTTTAAATGCATGTCAGAGACAACTTCCGAAATAGTATTCATGATGTATTTAATTGTTTCTTCTTGTTTCAACTTTGTGCTCTTCTAACCCAACCGAAATTATTACAATGTAAGGCTAAAATATAACCGCAACAAAATAAATTGAAAGGGTGTAAGAAGGAGAACTATCAGTGAGAATGACAAGGGGGGAGGGTTTTATTGTATAGATAACTGTCAAATAGTTAAGGGTTTGAAGAGAAGCGACTATTCGTTGCAAAATTACATTTAAAATATTTTATTAAAAATAGATTAGATTTAAAAATAGCCAATTGGGAATATAAAAAGGAACGTGGTTAATTCTATGTGTGGTAAATATATTACTAACCCTCAATTGATGTATGGATATTCACGATTGCAAATAAAAAACAGTCTCCAACAATCATTAACCCTGTATCTTATGAATTTCGCGTGTGGAAACCTAAAAGTAAGGCATTAACTGCTGCCAGTTAGATTACAATTTCAACAATGGACAAGGTCTCTTTCATTATGAATTCACTTAATCAATACTATAAGTTCTAACTGTCATATATTAATTACCTATTTTATAAACTATAATATACCCTTAAAAATGGAACAATATAGATCAATGGACTTTCCACCTCCATTTATGAACTAAGTTGTAATTGTAATAATAACACAATATAAATTAAATCAAAGTGTGCATTCAAACCATTACCAATTGAATTGTAAAACAAGTGCATAAAATAGTAAATACCTCCATCGAGCGTTATACTACAGCTAATAAGTATCAGCAAAAATAGTAAATAGAGTGTTGCATGTGTTTACAAGAGGGTTAAAAGGTAACAACAAACAACAAAATGATGGGCAATGAATATGTATTAATATTACACCCTCACTAGGAACACCACTTACCACATAGACAAACTAACCTACACAAAAAATATGATGCATATTGATAGATTTCTTTTCACAAAGTTGCTTGTAATGTATTTATCAAATGATATCAAGCAGGCTTTGTTCCAATCATGGTTGCAATTACAAGTTGCCCGAATTTCATACTCTTTCAGTCGGCCGGAATATAATGTGGATGCTAAGCATTCTCTAACCACGGAAGGACAACCATTATGGTCTCAAGACAAACCATTCATAACAACTCGTGAACTACATCCACCTAGATCTTTGATCCAAATAGAACGAAGATCACTAAATAAAAATGGTTGATTCACGAGCAATGGAACATTGATACCAACGGTAGTGTCAATGATTAATACCAACATTAAATTATGACTTCAATTGAATTAATCAATTCCTTAAAAAATTTAAAATGGATGGTAGTTAAATGATAGTGGAAATATTTGTAAATACAAAACAAAACTGACTGGAGGTGCAATATTAATTTCAACGTACCCATATATTAACTTGATAGTCCAAAGTACTAAAAAATGAAAATCATAAAATTTCAGAACACAAAAAGTGATAGAAAATAATATGTTTAACCAAAAGAGGAATTTAATAAAAGTTTTTTTAAAAAACCGGAAATTAAAAAAAGGCGGACGGTCGAGATTTAAACCCAGAAACGGGCGGCCCATATCAAATTCTGTTGATGGGAGTATCGGTATTCCGGGAATAATGTAGAGTTTTCCTTATTTTAATTCTTCAGTTCTACGCTTAAAAGTAGAAAAATAATCCTAACCCCCACGTCTGATATGCTTTTCTGGTAGAGTATGATCTGAAGCTGCCTTCCTAGAGCTCAAGTCTCCTGTTCCATATGACCTGTATAGATCAATCGTAGGATTGAAATCCCAAAACCCCAAATCCTAAAATGTCAAGGTTTTCCTAGGTTTTCAATCAAAACGATTGAGAGAGAGAGAGAATATTTATTACGTTCTGAAGCTTCCTGTATGCTCTATAATCCTCTGTCAATGATCTGGGATCGATCAGCTTTGCATTTTCCACATCCTAAAAGAGTTTGTCATTTGTCCGAGGAATTTCTAGGTTCTGTTTATGTAAATCCTGAGTTTTAGGTCGAGACTTTATTTTTATAATAAGTCCACCACGCCATTGGCAGACTTACCCTCGTGACGGTTGATCCATCAACCAATTTCCAGAATTCACATAAAAATCCAGAATCGACAATCAACCCGAAATCAGGGTGTCACATCTACTCTTTTAATTTTTGAGCACAAAAGACTGACCCCGAACCACCCACCAGGATGTTTGAGAGTTGTTGCATGGGCATAGTGGAGTTGATTCGGGATATGTGTCAAATTGGACTTGAGATTTGAAAGAGAGCATATATGTTGAATTTATTGAGACTTGATTTTCAATATTGTGATATTTCGTAGTAGCATTTTACTAATTAAATGTGTTATTTTACTTACTCTCTTTATGACCTTACTTACTTTTTAGTCAAAGTTCTATAACCGGGGAATTTTGGTTATTTAATAAATCACAAAAGATGAGGGTGTCACAATTCTTACCGTACATGGCCTCGAATGGAGCTACCATGATACTGTGATGGTAGGAATAATTGTAAGCGAACTCCAATATCGGCATAACCTTTAGCCATGGTTCCTCAAACTCGAGCACACAGGAGCGGAGTAACTCCTCCAATGTGACAATGGTACGTTTTGACTGTCCATCAATCTGCGAATGATAAGCCATGGAGAAACCCCTCCACAAACTTCTAGCAGTACCCTGCTATGCCTAAGAAGCTTCTCACATTGGTTACACTAGTGGGCGGCGACCAGTCCACAATCTCTTCCACTTTCTTTGGGTCTACCTTGATTCCACTGTCACTGATCAGGTGGTCTAAAAAAGTACCTCCTTCAACTAGAAATCACACTTTGAGAATTTTGGAAATAACTGCTCTTCTCTCAAAGTGGTCAAGACCATCCTCAGATGTTCTGCATGCTCATCTTTAGTCTTGGAGCAGACCCAAAACTAGTGCTACTGAAAATAGGAAAAATAGAATAAAAGCAAACTTGAAAACCAAATACAATAGTCGGGCAAAGCAAGTTCAAAATAAGAGAGGTTGGTTTGCTAGTGCGCTTGAAAGATAGATTCATATTTTGTTTTGAAAAGAACCCCCCTCCCAGGTTGAGAGAAACGCCCAATCAGAACCATCAAAATATCTTTTTCTTTCACAGACACCACAAAGGCATAAGTGTTTAGGGGATGGTAGATACACTCCGACGGGCAGGTAATGGCTGATAAGCATCATATGCAAGTATCCGATGTATAGAGGAATCAAGTACGAGATCAATGATCCTAGCCAGATCATAGGTCATTTGGAATTCAGACAAAGAAGACTCAACCAAAACATGTTCCAATGCCTGATGAGCAAAATGAAAGCCAATGACGTGTACCCAGCACGGCTGCGCAGCCATGTACAAAGGGCCAACGTGCTGGAGCCGTTTGGAAAGGTCTAGATGCCATTGGCAGTTAAGGGATCCAAACAACAAACTGTGTAGTTTGACATGATAATCTATTATGTGTTACCTAACATCATTTAAGGTACCAGTTGTAGAGTTTGCAATGAACCTAGGTTTTAAGACTCCAAAGCCAAGTAAGCAGGGAACTGTTGTAACGCAAAAGAGGAAGCGGATTGCAAATAAGGTTTTCTATTATTTCCCGATCATTCCATGTTTGAAGAGGTTGTTCATGGTTGCTAAATTTGTTGAGGATATGATTTGGCACTCAACCGAGAATACTACTGATGGGATTCTTAGACATCCGCGGGATTCAGAATCTTGGAATGATTTTGATATGAAGTACCCTGATTTTGTTAGTAAACCTAGGAACATACGACTTTGACTTGTTAGTGATGGTTTCAACCTTTTTGGTACTATAAAAACCCAATCATAGCACTTGGGCCATACTTTTGTTTCCTTATAACATAGCTCCATGGTTGTGCATGAAGCATACTACTATTGTGCTTTCTAGTATTATTTCTGGGGAGAAGCACTCAGACTCACTTCCATTACGTCTCCCAGTTAGTGGAAAATAATTTTTTATAAGGAGTCTTCGGTTCTTACTAATAACTCATCGTTTCAGACAATGACGAACTCGATTTTATGGTAAGACTGAACTAAGGCATCCACCCATTAAGAAATATGGTTTTGAGATTTTGGGGTAAGTTGATAATGTGAAGGTAATATTTGGAATGATTGAAGATCCTAAGACCGGGAAGAAGAGATCTCGGGATAGTGATAAGAAGGTGAACCAATTAAAGAAGCATAGCATATTCTTTGAACTCCCTTATTGGGCGTTCAATCTCATGCAACACAATCTTGATGTTATGCATATTGAGAAGAATGTTTGTGACAACTTGCTCTTCACATTGCTAAATGACAAAGACAAATGAAAAGATCATCTGCAGCACGTCAAGATATAGTAAGTATGAAAATTAAAAGGGAATTGTTAACGGAAAAGAATGGTAGTGAGTCAAAATTAAAAGGAAATTATGGTCAGGATTTAGTAAGTATGAAACAAATTCTGGACATGTATCTAAGGCATTCCAGCCCCAAGAGTTGCCTAATGTTGTTGATGGTTCAAACCAATCTGTCTCACGGATTGTTGTGGAGGCAGAATTAGATTGAGGCATTATACCTATTCCATCATGGTTGTTCAATTTAATGCATACATTTTGTTTATTGTCATTAGTTTCTGATTGTATTATATAAATTCAGTCATGATAGACGTTATGGGAGGTAGCGGCACTGGAGGGAATGGAGGTGATGATGATAATCAGTGGCGTGCAGCGGAGAAGGAGGCTTTGGAGTGATATGTGTGTTGCATGTATGGTATGTATACTTTCCCTCTAAACTACATATCATATATATATTATGTATATGTGTGTGTTTATAAAATATATGATGTATTGATTGTTTAGATGAAAATGGTAACCCATCTGAGGAAAACTGGACGGTTATAGAGTGGAGAAATTTTGGACAGGATGGGAGGAGGATTTTTATCGAGTTGGATGCGGGTCGAGTGCCTTACAAACGATCGGGACAATACCTACTAAGGTGATTGGGTAGATCATTAAACAATAACGCCTTCCCACTTGGCCATGACGAGTGGCAATATGTGAGCGATTTGGACAAGGCCGATTGTTGGAATCAACCCATAGAGGTAAACATTAGAGTATTTTCTATCTCTTATTTAGAGTATTTTATATCATTTATCAATAGTTTGTTAAATCAATCTATATCGATGAAGCCTGACTTCTGTCGGACGCCTGCATATGATAAAAAAATACGAAAGTATATCTTTCAAGATCTAGAGAAGAAGTGGACAGAGCATCGAGGGGTATTTTGGAAGAAAGTCCATGACCCGAAAAACCCTAAGGTTGTAGCTGAGTATGTAGCAGCAAAGCCCAACCCCGACTATAAATTTCATGATTCGGAGAAGTTTGTGAAGTACAAGATGGGAACAAAAGTAGTGAGGAGATCGATAATTAATAAGGACAACAAAAAGAAACAGTTGATCTATCATACAGTGGGCTCGAAACCATTCAATATAAAAGGAGGGCATCAAGCGTACATGATTTCATAGGAGGATGAAAAAGGAGGGCCAATTAGTAGGGGAGACCTCTTCTTAGAAACTCACATGCCGGATAGGAAGAAGAAGAAGTTCCCCAATAATGAGACGCATGAGATGTATTTAAGTATTCAAGTACCCTAAACTTTGTATGAACTTTATTTTTAAGTTCTTTCGTCTAAGTACATTCTTAATTGTGTAATTTTCTTTCTTTGTGCATGCAGAATCAAGTGGAAAGGTATGTCAATGATCCAACCATTAATAATTCACAAATTGGTCCAAATGATGTCGTGGGGAGTTGTTATGGTAGAAAAGAGAAGTCGGGAAGAGTGCGTCATATGGATTTGCCAAGCAGCCTTTGGTGGTAAGTTTACTAAAACCATATATGTTTGTAGTTAGAAGAGAAATATAATCTAGTCGACTTGACATGGCTTAGTGATTTTGTTACTGAACATGTTATGTGATTGCTAGCTTTTTTGTGAATTTGGTGTGTACTTCATTTGCTAATTTTGCAGTTGGAATAGTATGTGTTAGTACGTAGTATATACAGATATGTCATGTCAAATTTTTTGAAGTATAGACAGTATGTGTTTGCACGATTGTCCTACGTATAAGCTCTAAAGTGTATAATTAGAGGGCCCAAAGTGAGAGAAATTAAAGATAGTTCTATTCTTCTTGGAGACCATAGTTTCAAAATTCACGTTTCTCTACTAATCCACAAAGCCTAGAACTTCCATGTGTAGATCAAAGGAAGAGCTTGGAGAGCTAAGATAACTTGGAGAGCTAGGATAGCTTGGAGATTGGAGTTCTTGAAGATTGAAGGATAGAAGACACCTTTGGAGCTTGCTTGGAGATGGTGTTCTTCCACACTTCTCCTCTCTTTCTCACCTCAACCATGGTAAACTATATTGTAAGTTTTGGTAGGTTGACAAGCGAATTTTAGCCCGCTAATCAAATACCCACGAGAATATAAACTAATGGAATCGTATTTCCCTAGAGGTTTTCTAACGCTATTTCTCAAATTGATTATGCTAACTAAACCAAGTAGCAGTGAAAGTTTATATGTTTGTTTATTGAGGTACCGAATTATAAAATACGAATGCAAGTCAAAAGGAATCAAATACAAGATATTGAGTTAGCAATGCATTGATGAACGATAAGTTATCTCAATTATTCAGGTTATAATGGCTTGGTGATTTCCTAGGATAGTGTTAGCTCACTCTTGCGTCTCTAAGGATCTATTCTAGTCAACCGTAGAGTCCTCTCTCGAGCTAATCTACACCTAAGCAAAATGCACTAAAGGTGTTCGATGAAATGCCACAATAATAAATGATGCAAAAATCCTAATAGATCTGTTCCTCTCCCAAGCTAACGAATAATCTAGAGTTTGTCCTAAGCGACCTATCATTATATATTCCTCTTCGACCCACAAATTAATGACGATGATTCAATTAAGCGATCAAACGAAATTGAATCTGAAATTAGGTTTAGCAAGAACACATCATAAGTCTGAATAAACTCGATAACAAATCAAAGGGTTAAAACCAAAACATCCATACAAAAGCTAAACTAAAGCTTCATCTCATCCAAATAACACGAAAGGTTTAGCTATTCATGGTTCAGGAAACGAGAAGGGAAGAAGAAAGGAAATTAACCAGGGAAGAAAACATGTTTCGTCGAGAAATCTCCGTCTTATTGCCGATCTTCAATCCGTCTCCAATCGTTCATATTCTCTCACTTCAATCGATCTCTAGAACTCTTTCTCTCGCTAAGAACTCGAAAAAATGTTTGGAAAAAAATGTGTCCCGTCAAAAGGGCTGCTCGGCTTATTTATATCATCTCTTCCGAATTGGAGAAGGAAAAGCCTGGAAAAATCTGTTGGTATGTCCTAGGAGGACACCATGTGTTCCTCCAAATAGAGGCTCTTGGGTCCAATTTCCAGAGAAAAGGACACGCCGTGTTCCATTGGATACGGTGTGTTCTCAGGGAACATGTCGTGTTCCTCTAGAGTTTCAGTACAACTTTGTTTCGAACCGCTTAAATCATCCGTCTTAGTTCCCGCTTGTCCCTAAATGTCATACATCACCTAAAATGCACCAAAAATATCCCAAAAACGTAATACGGCCCCGAGGGGCAAGCGAACTAAACATATCCTCAAAATCCTGAGTTTGAATACATTTTGACACACAAAATATAGTTTATAACGAGAATAAGTGTGTCGAAAATAAATCAAAGTGTTAAAACCCCAACATCCATACAAAAGCTAAACTAAAGTTTCATCTCATCCAAACAACACGAATGGTTTACCTACTCATCGTTCGAGAAACAAGAAGGAAAGAAGAAAGAAAAATAACTTGGGAAGAAAACATGTTTTGTCAAGAAATCTTTGTCGTTTTGCTGATCTTCAATCCGTCTCCAATCGTTGATGTTCTCTCCTTTCAATCGATCTCTGGAATTCTTCCTCTCTCTAAGAACTCAAAAACATTTCTGGAATAAAGTATGTCTCATCAAAAGGGCTTCTCAGACTATTTATATCGTCTCTTCCGAATTGGAGAAGGAAAAGCCTGGAAAATCCGTCTAAAGGGGGAACACGACGTATGTTAGGAGGACACGTCGTGTTCCTCAAGGACACGAGTGTGTTCCTCCAAACAGAGGCTCTCAGGGCCAATTTCCAAAGAAAAGGACACGGTCGAGTCATTGAGGACACGCCATTCCATGGGACATGACGTGTTCTCAGGGATCACGCCATGTTTTTCTAGAGTTTCAGTACAACTTTGCACTACACCACTTAAGTCGTCCGTTTTAGTTCCCGCTTGTCCCCAAACGCCGTACATCTCCTAAAATGGATAAAAACATCCCAAACAACATAATACGGCCCCGAGGTGCAGTAGAACTAAACATGTACTCAAAATAGTTTGAATACATTTCGACACACAAAAATATAGTTTATAAGGAGAATGAAGTGTTTCAATAATACAGCACATCAAATCACCCCACACTTAAATGCTTGCTTGTCCTCAAGAAAATCTACTATCGCTCTGTATAAAGAACTCAACATATGGTGATCAGAAGACAATGCTTAGGTCCTTACTTCTATCATGGTGTTCAGGAATGCAAGTGAATCAACAAACCACACAATTAGGCATGAAACACCGAATCCCTTAGATTAGGATAAGATAGACTCATGCATATGATATAAATGACTTGACACCTAACCACCAGAGTGTATCCATATCCCCCAAACACTTATACCTTCTAGTTTCCGACGGAAGTAACTGACCGATGGCTCATCCTAGCCGGGATTTCTCTTCCGTCCTGAGGGAGGAGATGCTTCAATTTTTAATAGCACTCAAGTTATGCTAGCATCTCTCTCTTATTTTGAGTTTCTTACTTGACTATCTAACACTACATATTACTGTAACAAAGTTTGAATACTGAAATGTGTCTTCTTTTCTTTCTTTATTGTTTTTTTAGATAGTGACCTTTTCTAAATGGGGCATATAATCGTAACTTCAGCCATACTTGAGAGTATGCCCCAAGCCTCATCAAGGTTGGGAAGACGGAGGACCACTAGGGTCGCCCTACATGTTTCGGGTGTAATTAGACCCCCACAAATATATTTTTATTAGCAACCTTATTAGAACTCCTCCCGCTTGTTTTAATCTTCATAAAAACCAAGGAAAATTTATTGGGTGGATACTCGTGCACTCTACTGCAACATAGAACAAAATAGTGGAAGGTAGTAATTCATTTTTAACATATATATGAGTCTCTAGTATACTAAAATTGGCAAAATGACCGGTGGTTCGAAAATGACATCCTAACATCTAAGACATCCACAAATAAAATGAGAACACTAAACATGCATCCACTACATCCACAAGCTAAGCTCAAGAGGGACTTTTGAAAAGTTAGGACAACAATTCAGCAATATTACTCACAAGTTATGTACCCGAATTTAGAAACACCCTTATTCACCCCACACTTGAACATGGCTTTGTCCCTAGTGGACCAAACAATGAAGGGAGACATGGCATAAAATATGGTACTAAGTTGATATCATGAGAGTGAACCAATGTAGAGCGTGGACGAGGTACATGGCTCCATTCGGACGACAATTGAGATTGAAACTTCCTCGAGATATGAAAAGAGTCCTACAGCCACAGAGCCATGAAAAAACAAAAGATGAAAGGCTATTCTCAATCCGTTACATCAATCCATAGGAAACAAAATAAAACACAACCTAACGTAAGTTGAACCATGATACAGAAAGACAACAAAGACACAAAACACAAGTTTTGGATATGACAAACAGACATCCTAAAACTGATCGGGCTCGTTACTACTCGTCCATGTCATGCAGTGGGGATGGTGGATGGTATTGGAGCAGTACACTAGGAGGGTAATCTAGGTGAGTGAAGGCATGGTAGCGCTGGTGCTCCTCAAAAGTGTAATCTCGATAAGCGTAGATCTCACCCACGCTAACCTATAGAGCGTCAACCCATCCTGAATGAGTGTCAACACGCTCGCTCAAAGCTTGAACCTACGCATCCTAGGGAGCAGTCTGGCGGCCCTGAGAAGTACCCTCGTCAGCAGTAGGCTCCTTATCCTTGCTAGAGGGGCAATCAATCAACAAACAAATTCGGAATACCGGCAGCCCTGAGGAGTGAGCTAGTGAGGCACTATGGAGACACCCGACGAATAGTGGAGAGAGCTAACACCACAAACTCTTTACCAAGCATGTGATGTAAGATCCACCATAAGCTTACTGTTCTTCTCTACGGAGTGGGTGCGCTGAGAAACGAGCAACTTGGTGACCAAGGGCGCCAAATGAACTCGCTCCTTGTTGTGGGCGCTGTACAAGACAAAAGATTGCGGGAGGTGCAGACACCACCGAAGCTCCCTCGCTGGGTCGGAGGAGTTGTCGCCCAATCGCTGCTACCTTAGAAGTGCTGAATTTGTAGTTGGTATATCTCCCGCCCTTCAAGCTCTTTAAGGGCTGAGAAAGAGAGATCTCATGCCAAAGGTCCTCATGAGCGATGTAAGTAGAACCAGGGTACACACTCAAAGGTAGACCAGAAGCCAGCTCATCAATTGTGTAGAAGCCAAGATGGACACCAAACTCATTCAAGGACCAGGAGTATGGAATTCCTCCACATTATAGCTAGATGGCACTAGCGAGAGTAGGGTTGGCGGTCATCTTGACCCGAATAGTGGTGATAACTTCCTTAGTCGCCCACTCCTGAGTGTCCACCTTCACATCAAACAAAGGTCGAAGGCCTACATCATTAATGGAAGACGAGAACAGCTCTCCAATTTCTGCTTCCTCCAACTCGTCCTAGTCAACCCATCCAAATTTGGTAATAGCTTTCTGAGCAATTTCATTCCAAGTTGCCTTGTCTGTCTTGTTGGTGAAGTTGAAACACTTTGCTTTGGTCGTGTTTGGCAGACCCTGTACCGGAAATGAGGTGGATTGAAGCACACCATAACCTTGCTTACCAAGAGATTCCATCCTACAAGATAGAAAACAAAGAGAGATAATCCTCTGAAATCCAATCTTAAACATGACACATTCTCAAGACAATATCAATCGCATTTGGCTAAACATTCATCACAAACCAAAATCAAACCAGAAAGCTCTCATAATTGAAATGGGATCACTCCGCACTTAAAACACCATAAACGTTTAGGCACATAGTTCACAAGTCAAGCATCTTCATCCTAATCACAGTCTCCTAAGAAGTCATACAACAAAAACAAGTCACATATCTAGAGCCTCTAAATCAAAAACCCCAATTCAAGGGAGTTAAATCACCAATAAGAATCATTAAGCATAATTGGCAAGGCAGATGATAAGCAATTCAGTTCACAATCCTAACATATCATCAATTCCATCAAGGTAAGGTCAATGGCACAAAATCACAAACATCAAAATTAGGGTTCATGAGTTTATCCTAGATTCGAAATTTTCAATTGAGAGCACAATAATGATCTAAACATCACCAAATTCAGTACACAAGCTCACTAAAGTACCAATATCACATATCTAATGTCAATTTCAGAAAACCACAAATTTGAATTTCTAGGGTTCTTGAGGATAATCCCAAATTTCAACCAATCTGTTAATTTAGTTCAAATTTGGCACAATGCTGACAAGGATATGATCAAGAGGGAGTTTAGAGAGTGATTGTACCTTGTAAATGCAACCATAAACTGACTAAAACAAGATTGAGAGGAAGAACTCGAGTTGGTGATTCAATGAAGGAGAACTCTTCTTTCTTCAATGGTAGAAGGAAAAGGAGGAGTAGGTGGAGAGGAAGAACAATAATGCGTATGGGAGGTGGAGGGGCAGTGGTGGAGATCGTATTGTGTGAAATCGGCAGTTATGGGTGGTGGTGTTTTATTTATGTCGGGTTTGTGGAGAGGGAGGAGAAGATGAATGAAGAAAATCGAAGGCATATGAAAAGAAGCAGTACGCGTACCTGGAAAGGGAAATCGACGTGTTCCTCAGGGACTCGCCCGTGTTCATTTCTCTGCCAAATTTTCTTAGAGCTTCTGTTCATAAGCACACACCAGTGTTCCAAGAGGACACACCCGTATTCCAAGAGGACACGACGTGTTCCTTTCTCTGGCTTTTCTGTCCGAGAACTCCTTGTCCAAGGGTACGCCCGTGTTCCAAAGGGACAAGGCGTGTTCCTCTCTTTCCTCAGCCAATTCAATTTTTCTTCCTTTCATCGGCTCCTGCATTCATACAAATGAACAAAAACCAAACCCAAACGTCCCAAAATACTATTCAATATCCAAACTCTAACAACTTGAGACTAGACTCAACACGAGACGAAAAAATTGAAAACTTAAAGAGAAGAAAAGACTCAAATCTCGGGTTGCCTCCCGAGAAGCGCTCATTTTTTGTCGTGAGCTTGACACCTGAAGTCTATGGTTGAGCTTCCTTGACCTCTGAAAGCTAGAGTTTCATTTCTTCAACAACTCTGAGGTATTCTCCAATGGCATACAATGCATCTTCAGACGATTCCCTTTCACCTTGAAAGGGTACTCATTGGGGCGAGTGATTTCCACAGCTTCATCAAGAAAAACTTGTGTGACTGTGAACGGTCCAAACCAGCGGGATCTCAGCTTCCATGGAAAGGGATAAAGGCGTGAATTATATAGAAGCACTTGATCGCCAACTTTGCATTCCTTGACACCTTTCAGCTTTGAATCATGGATCTGTTTGGTTCGTTCTTTATACAACTTAGAGCTGTCATAAGCTTGTTCGCGCCATTCTTCCAACTGAAGTACCAACATTTTTCTTTCCTTGCCTGCAACCCAAGGATCTAATATAAGTGTTCTCGAAGCCCACCAAGCATGGTGTTCGAGCTCTACAGGCAAATGACAGGCTTTCCCATACACCAGCAAGTAAGGAGAAGTGCCAATAAAAGTTTTGTAAGCAGTCCTACACGCCCACAAGGTGTCATCTAGGCTAACAAACCAATTAATGCATGAGATGACCTTCTCTAATATCTGTTTCAACCCCCTATTTTTCACCTCAACTTGACCACTCCTCCGAGGGTGGTAAGCTGTACCAACACGATCGGTGACTCCATGCTTAGCACACATCTTATCAGATTAACCTCGGAAATGAGTTCTTGGGTAACTTCTAATAGTTCTAGGTGTATCAAATCTAGAAAACAACTTTTTAAGAACTTTCCAACTACCCTAGCATCGTTAGTGGGAAGAGCTTGAGCTTCTGCCCACTTTGACACATAATCCACAGCTACTAGGATATACTTGTTCTTATAAGAAGCAGGTAAAGGTCCCATGAAATCAATCCCCCATATATAAAAAATCTCTACAAGGACATTCACAGTTTGAGGCATTTCATCAGATTTAGAGAGCTTACCTACTCTCTGGCATTGATCGCACACATTAACGAAATCCTTACAGTCTCAAAATATGGCGGGCCAAAATAATCCAGCAGTGAGAATCTTTCGAGTAGTTCTGATTATGTCATGATGTCCACCTGTCGGTCCGGAATGACAGTGAGTCATGATGTCGTGAGCTTCGCTGAGTGTGACACATTGGGGAATAATGTTGTCAGAGTCGAATCGGAAGAGATGTTGATCTTCCCAATAGTACTTCTTGATTTCATACATACACATCCTTCGCTCATGTCGAGTAAGGTCGTTCTGAATCTTCCAACTAGCATATTCGTTGGTGTAATCAGCAAACCAAGGTCCTTCAGCTTCGTAGATCATGATGGCATCGAGGTGTTGTTCTGGAAATGTATGTCGAATTTTGGAAGGAGCTTCTCATCCAGCTACAGGCCTCTCTAGGCGAGATAGATGACCAACAACAACATTCTTTGACCCTTTCTTATCCCTGATTTCAATATCAAACTCCTGAAGTAGAAGTACCCAACGAATCAATCATGATTTTGCATCTGGATTGCTCATGAGGTACTAAATAGTTGCATGATATGTGAAGATAATTACATGAGACGGCAAAAGATATGATTTGAACTTATCAAACGCATACACCACAGCCAAAAACTCTCTCTCTGTAATGGTATAATTCCTCTGAGCTTCATTAAGAGTTTTTTTGGCGTAATAAACTGGTCTGAAACGGTTCTCAGCTCTCTATTCCAAGACTGCCCCAATTACAAAATCACTTGCATCACACATAAGCTCGAATGGGAGGTCCCATTGTGGTGTGATAAGGATGGGAGCTGTGGTGAGTCTAAACTTGAGAGTCATAAACGCCTGGTGACATGTATAATCAAACCGGAATGGAACATCCTTCTCAAGTAGGCGAGTCATTGGTAATCCAATCTTTGAGAAATCCTTGATGAACCTTCTATAGAACATTGCATGTCTCAAAAAACTTCTCACTGACTTGACTGATGTAGGAGGGGAAGTTGAGCTATGGTATCAATCTTTGCTGGATCAACTGCAACTCCCAAGCATAATTCCCTTTCTCACCATATAGTAGCTCTTCTCCCAGCTAAAAGCTAGATTTGTCTCCTCACAAGTCTCAAGCACTCTCTCCAAGTTCTTCAAGCCCTACTCAAAAGAATCTCCATACACAGAGAAATCATCCATGAACACCTCCATTATCTCATCGATTAAATTTTCAAAGATTGCCATCATGCATCTCTGAAATGTTGCAGGCGCATTGCGGAGACCGAAAGGAATCCTTCGATAGGAAAATGTACCAAAAGGACATGTAAATGTCGTCTTCTCTTCATCTTCTGGTGCTATAGTCTTCTGATGCTATAAGAAACAATAATACTCATGTCCTACCAAGTGCTCAAGCATCTAATCAATAAAAGGAAGAGGAAAGTGATCCTTCCTTGTGGCATCATTCAACAGTCTATATTCAATGCACACTTCCAACCCACTAACAGTTAAGTAGCAATGAGTTCCCTAGCAGCATTGGGAACTACTATTATTCCACCCTTCTTCTGTACACAGTGCACAGGACGAACCCATTTGCAGTCTGAGATGGAGTAAATAATCCCTGCATCCAAAAAGTTCTAGGGTCTCTTTTTGAACTACCTCCATCGAAGCTGGGTTAAGACATCTCTGAGGTTGGCCAACTGGTTTCTCACCTTTTTCGAGATAAATCTGATGCTTGCAGTAAGTGGGGCTGATCCCCTTGATATTTGTCACCTTCTGAGAAATCGCCTGTTTATACTTCTTCAGGAGGGAAAAAAGAGTAGACTTTTGTGGTAGAGTGAGGGCCGAGTTGATGATGACTGGAAGTTTGGACCCGTCTTCTAGGAATGTATACTCCAAGTTATGAGGAAGTTCCTTCAACTCCAATTCTGGTGGCTCTTTGTAAGAAGTCTTGAACTTTGAAGCAGGAGCCACCAAAGTCGATTGTTGAAGGTCTGGTTCTCCTTCGGCCATATAGACAGTCATAGCAGCCACTTCAGCATCAAGCTATGTACCTGCATTATAATCCTACATACCAGAAACTATATTCTTCTCTAGCAGGTCTTCTCCTACTAAGTTAGTGAACACAACTATAGAAACATAGCTCATAGTTTCATCAAAGGAACACAGATCATCATAAGACACATGTCGGATTCCAGCAGAACTCAATCAAAAAGTAGCACTCTCAAACCCGACTCTAAGAGTAATAGTATCATTACTAATATCAATAACAGCCTTAGTAGTATTTAAGAATTTTCTACCAAAAATCAAAGTCATATTAGCATGTGCATATATCACCTTAAAGTCTGCCAAGAAAGTGTATCTACCCACCGTCAAAAGCACATCCTCCAAAGTACCTCTGGGAATAGTTGCAGATTATCAGCCAACTTTATGATCATCTGTGTTGGCTTAAAATCTATCAATCCTAGTGAATTAGCTAAGGCATAGGACATCATATTCATACTAGCTCATGTATCAGCCAAACCATTGCTAATTTGAGTATTACCAATCTTACAAGGTAGAGTGAACGGACTTGTATCGCCTCGCTTGCATGGTAGGGTGCTGAAATCTATCTCTAAATAGCTTATAGCCATATTCATTTCTTCATTCAACTCTGTAGTTTCTTCCTCGGCAAGAGCTAGTAATGTTGGGAGCTTCCTCTTGTTGGTTACCAAATCCTTCATAAACTTGGCATAATGAGGCATTTCTTTCACCACCTTCACAAAAGGCATAACAACATGCGGAGGAGATACCTCCTATCTGCTTCCTTACTCCTTCGCTCGTGGAGAATCCTTACAAGCCAAGAGTTCTATATCCTGCTCGGCTGAGTAAGGAGTTGTATGATAAGCAGTTTTCTGCTTTTGTGAAAGTACTTCAATATCCTCTTCATCTAGAAGTGGTGGAGGTTACACTACTAGTTTAATAATCTTCATTGGAGGATCTTGCAGCGTCTTTCCACTCGTAGTTTCAATTGCCCCCAAATCCTCTTGCTTACCTGGATTTTCGAAGTTCTCCAAGTTCTCCAGAATTTCTCTAGAAGTAGGTATGTGGAGGATTGTTGTTGTTGAGGTGGAAAACCCTGGGGTCTGTGGTTAGATGAATAGGTGATTTGCCACTTTTCACCATAGCTCTCATTGACATACCCCTGCTAATTTTGCTGTGGGAATTGGTTATGTAGCTGATTTTGTTGATTATTCTCTGAATAACCCTGCTGCCCCTGTCGCTGCTGCTGATAGTTGCTCTGATTTCTATAGGAGTGTTGGCCTTGCTGTTGAAAATTCCCCTAGTTCATGTAGTTATTCTGTCCTTGTTGCTGGTAGTTACCTGGAGCCTTGTAGTTGTTATGCCCTTGCTGTTGATAATTACCATGATTCTTGTTGTAGTTATGTCCCTACTGTTGGTAATTACCCTGACCCATGTTGTAGTTCTAACCTTGATTACCCTGCTGCTGATAGTTATCCTGGCTTTGCGCGTTGACAGAATCAATATGCTCTTGATTCACTCCTTGCTCAAAATCTGCCATAAAATTTGAAATATCGTGATCGGTCCCTCCATATCCTTTACAAGCTAAATACAAGTTGTAGGTGCATTCTAGTTGGAGTGCGGGTTGCTTTTCTGAGCTAGATCCAAAACATCCATCTTCTTTATTAAGAGCTACAGTTAATCAAGTAAATGAGCTTGTTGAAACTCAAGTAAGGATAGGTTCGCTTCTCCTTCAACTGATTTGGACTTCATTTGTTGAACTTGAATCTTAGGCACATTCAACTCAATGTCAGCTGGATTGGTGAGAACAAGGGTCCTCATCTTCTGAGCATAAGCCCTGCAAACTTCATGGGCTTGAGTTGTTGTTAAGTCTGTAAGATTTCCCTGTATAAACATACTGAGATCCTTTTGTTTGCTATAATCCAATCCACTAATGACATTCTTAACCTCGATATGCACATCCAAATTGTGGTGAGGGCAAGAATAGAGGAAACTCTGGAATCTATGTCATGCATCATAAAAAGTCTCATTGGAAGGACTCTTGAATGAGCAATTCTAACCTTCAGTGCCTCAGTTCTAGATGGAGAGAAAAACTCCTTTAGAAACTCTATAGCTAGTCCATCCTAAGTAGTGAAATGCCCTGCTTGATGCTCATAGAACCATTCTAATGCATTCCCTTTGAGAGAAAATACAAACGGACTAAGTTTGAGGACGTCAATGTTCACTCATCTTGCTTTGTTCATCTCAGTCAAACGAACAAAATCCCTGAGATGAGCATTTGGGTCGTCATTTGGTCCTTCATAGAATGCTCTTGATTGAATGAGGTTGATTAGCTACACTGTAATCTAAAAGCCTGGTCTCCCCAGATTGGAAATTGAATGCTTGAAGCAGATCCTCCGAGAGTTGGTCGGCCATAGTCTCTCAATGGCTTCTCTTCGGGGTCGAGAATAAATTTTTCTCATTATTGTTGCGGTTGTTCTGGTTATTATTGTTGTTGTTGTTGTTGTTGTTATAGTTGTCATCCTCAAAATTGAGTTCCCTGTCCATCTCAATTTCTTCCTCTTTCTCCTCTTCGCTTTCCACAGTTGGAGGAGGGTCGAAAGGAAGCTCTAACACTAGCTTCTTGTGAGACTTTACCGAGATGAGCGTATGAAGTTGTCCCCTTTTCAGCTAGTCGTTTACTTTTTTGGGGAGATGTTAACTCCACAATTTTGCTTGCACAACAAGAAACAACAAACCGTGTAATATGAAAATATGGGAGGAAAAGTGATGATAAGATGAATGAGAGAATATCTAACAATCAAAATTTTCCTAGAATTAGAAAAGTTCCCTGGCAACAGCGCCAATTTTGACGAGCGGATTTTACCCCGCTAATCAAATACCGACTAGAATATAAACTAATGGAATCGTATTTTCTTTCTAACTCTATTACTCAAATTGATTATGCTAACTAAATCAAGTAACTGTGAATGTTTATTTGTTTGTTTGTTGAGGTATCAAATTATAAACTAAGATGCAAATCAAAAGGAGGCAAATGCAAGAGATTGAGTTTCAAATATGGATTTGAATCCACTAGAGCTAGAAATGCATGGATGAACGATAAGTTATCTCAATTATTCAGGTTATCATGGCTTGGCGATTTCCTAGGATAGTCTTAGATCACTCTCGCACCTCTAAGGATCTATTCTGCTCAACCATAGACTCCTCTCTCGAGCTAATCTACAACTTAGCAAAACGCACGAAATGTGTTCGATGAAATTCCACAATAATAAATGATGCAAAAAGCCTAAAAGATCTGTTCCTCTCTCGAGCTAACCAATAATCTAGAGTTCTTCCTAAGCGACCTATCAATCTATGTTCCTCTCGGACCCACAAATCAATGACAATGATTCAATTGAGGTGATCAAAAGAAATTGAATCAGAAATTAAGTTTAGCAAGAACACATCATAAGTCTGAATACCTCGACAACAAATCAAAGGGTTAAAACCCCAACATCCATACAAAAGCTAAACTAAAGCTTCATATATCCAAACAACACAAAAGGTTTAGCTACGCATCGGTCAAGAAACAAGAAGGGAAGAAGAAAGGAAATTAACCAGGGACGAAAACAGATTTCGTCGAGAAATCTCCGTCTTGTCGTCGATCTTCAATTCGCCTCCAATCGTTTATGGTCTCTCGCTTCAATCAATCTCTGGAACTCTTTCTCTGTCTAAGAACTCGAAAAAATGTCTGGAATAAAATGTATCCCGTCAAAAGGGCTGTTCGGGCTATTTATATCGTCTCTTCCGAATTGGAGAAGGAAAAGCCTGGAAAAATCCGCCTGCCGTGTCCTAGGAGGACACCTCGTGTTCCTCCAAACAGAGGCTCTCGGGTCCAATTTCCAGAGAAAAGGACATGTCGTGTTCCATGGCACACGCCGTATTCCATGGGACATGTCGTGTTCTCAGGGAACACGTCATGTTCCTCTAGAGGTTCAGTACAAATTTGCTCCGAAACGCTTAAATCGTCTTAGTTCCCGCTTGTCCCCAAACACCGTACATCGCCTAAAATGCATCACAAACAGCCCAAACAACGTAATATGGCCCCAAGGGGAAAGAGAACTAAACATGTACTCAAAATCCTGAGTTTGAATACATTTAGACACACAAAAGTATAGTATATAACGAGAATAAGTGTGTCGATAATACAGCACATCATAGGTCGTGATTTATGTTTTTGCAGTGATATTTCCTTGAAATTATCGGGTTAGCTACATTTGGATTCTTATATGTGGTTAAGTTGTGCTTGGGACATGGTGTGTGCAACCTAGATGGACTACGGCTTTATCTAAGTCAAATTAGCTAGTTTCTATGCATTGATTTGGTATTAATTAGATCATGTGTGTCCCAAGGTCGAATGAACGGTGGGCCTATACCAAGACACCACTTTAATTCGACCATTTGTCTCAGGTTTCCCACCTAGGAATTTTATTGAACACTTAATGTGCACTCCACTTGTCACTTAAACGTCCAATTTAAGTGATGGATTGGGAGTTTTGGATGTTATATGGGACGCTTAGCATCCTTGTCAAATGATCGTGATTCCCCGTGTATATACTAAGCATCTGGCATTTTTTCGAACACCTTGTATTCATTATCTAGGAACCTCAATTAGTGACAGGATTGAGGAGAAGGTAATGTGAGACGTGTGTATGAGCCAAACCACATTTTCCTATGAATGCCTAGCGGACATGCATAACCATTATTAGTTCCAATTGTATCTGACCCTATGTTTGAAAGGAATTTGAGCAACGTTTACCTAGTGACTTTCCCACTCTCCAACACCATTTGCTGTTTCTTGCTAGTTTGTTAGTATTGTAACCATAGATCGAACCAATTCTCTCCCTTTAGTTAGCTAACCTGTTGACTCCCAATTACGTAGGGCATAGCGTGAAGGACTACAAGAAGAATAAGGACACTTGTGTGACAATTTCTACATACGTAAGATTTGGCATCATCCACCTGCTCTTCAAGGCGATTATTCGATTGGTGTTGTTCCTTGCCATGGAAAGGTGTCGGAAGGTGCTCTAATACCAAATGTAATGGCCCTGAGATATTGTTCCGGCGAGATTGGGAAGAAAGAGATGACTAAAGTCGTTGAGAAGAGTGAGAGTTTGAGGAAAGGTTGGGAGGAAAGTTGTTCAGACCATAGAATTGTAGTTTTCATTGATACGTTTCTGTGATTCAACAGCCGTTGATATAGGAGAGTGTCTAACCAACACAGAGTAATTGTTATTACAATGAATAATGAAAAACGGTTGCGAAAAAAGACTATCCCCATTGGAGTCCTAAATCTCAACATGGATGCTGGAACAAATGACAGGGGAGAAACGGGTTTTGGCTACATATGTTGAGATTGGAATGGTGATGTTGTGTTTGTTGCTTCGAAGGTGGAGGCTGTTAAATGGAGTATTGATATTGCGGGAGGAATAGTGATCATGTTTGGTTTGCAAAAACTTTGGATAGGGGCCTTGAACCTTTGATGGTGGAGTCAGATTGCAAGAAGGTTGTGGAGATGATTAAGCAGAATGCAGAATGCAGAATGCAAGTTAGAGCTAGGAAATGTTTGTACGTATATTGCAGTTCTGAAGAATCAAATCGATATCAGAGATTGGAGTTTTGTCTATAGGGAATCTAACAATGCAGCTCATGCTTCCCATATATACAGGCAATAGATATACGCATTGCAGTAACTGCATTCTGCATACAATAGCATTCAGCCATAAAATACTTCATATACATCAAACTCTTTACCTGTATAAAATTAAGTGCCGCGTCTTGTCAGATGATTTGGTACTGGCCACAACTACTACCCATTTTCATGCTTCTCTGCAACTCCCGGACGGGATAATTAATCTGTAAAATGCTTTATCGAGCACTGCAGTAAATTGTAGAACCATTATCCACAACTAACTACAAAGATTACTAGCAGCTATACAGTGACAGTAGGCCAACAAACTGGGCTTTGATGTTCACACGCTTCGATAAAAAATTCCTAAAGCTTTACGGCACTGAAAATGATTTTCTTTTCATAAACAACTGAACAAGCTTTATTGTCAACACGCTATCCATGTCTTTCGTATTTCTTCGCCAATTTCTTGAGTAGTAATTGCTGCCGAAAATTCAGATACGTATCCAGACTAGTTCCAGCCCACTGCTGACAGAAGCTTTCATCTGTTGGAACAAATGAACTCAGAGGAAATGGTCCAGTTGGAGCTTTCTGTAAGGAAACTAAGAACCTATGGCGAGGGCGAATTCTCTGGTCCAAAGATAGGCTAAAGTACATGGGATACTTAGTCAAGGACTTTACTTCATTCTGGAGTTCGTTGACTAAGTACATGTACTTTGGCTTAAGGTTGTCTTCCAGCGACAAGGATAATACCTAATCAACATAGCATAAAACAGAATCAGAACCATTATTACCAGCAGAAAGCATTGAATAGCTTGTAAGTTCTCTCCCTCTTAAATCTTATCCCTGTCTCATATCATTGTTTGGCTAATCTCAAAACTAAACGTAAAAGCATTAAATCCAATCAGCTATTATAACTACTTACCACACTAAACAAGCAAAAAAGCAATTCTAGACATGTTCCAGAAATGCCAAGGAAAAGCTCAACTATATGAAAGAAAGAAAGAAAACTGACCTGTGTAAGACTAGTCAAGACTTTCACAATTTCAGAGTCATTCAACCCGATACTCCTCAAGAAGTTAATCCTTGGAAGCAACCCATTATCAATGCTGTAATGCAAAAGTTGAGGATGTTTCGTTACCATCTTCACAATATTGTCTCTAGGTGCGCCTAACTCTTTAGACAGAAAGATATATCGAGTGTTCCATGAGATATCAATCCTCTGAACCAAGATTTGGGGGCTCAACTTCACGACTTTCCCAATGATTTTTTTATCTATACCAACCTCCTCAATCAAATATCGAACAGTTGGTTTCAATGATCTCTCAACACTGTAGGAAAACAAGGATGGCGAAGCAGCAATTATCTGCCCCATTCTGGAATTTGGAACACCTAAACTCCTCAAGAAAGCAACATGAGGCTTCAAATTCTTCTCAACCGTATATTCAAGAATCTGTGGCTGTCTTAAGAGGATTCGTTTAACGTCTCTTTGCTTCACACCAACACTCATCAGGTATTCCAATCTCTCCTGTGCAGAACTTACATTTATTTGAAGAAATGGCTTATGCCTGTCATAAATTCGGATAAAGTGTGATTCCTTGAGTCCAAAGGTAGTCAAATAATCAAGCAGTGGGAGCCATCTCTTATCCAAAACTATCTCTTCAGATAACTCTTTATAGCTATTATGAGCTGATTTCCTTGCGAGCTGCTGGAAACAGACAGAAACATGTAAGAGCTCCAGGGTGATTTACGCACTTTCCAGGAAAACCAGGATTTACAATGATAGTTTAAGAAATGACTGACCTCTGTTTTGCTTTTAGTGTGGCGTAAGTTTCTAACACCATTTGTGTCTGATATTGTATCGCTTAGTCTTGTATTCACTTGCCTCTGCTTGCCTGGACGAGAAAGCCAACCTTCAGAGACGAGCCTATTTCCTAAACTGAGAATTGTTCAATTTATTCCAGACACCATAGCATACCTTGTTTGGAATTAGTTTTCTTTCGGGACTTGACTGGCTTCCCATTAACCTCAAAAAGACCTGATGGTTCAGCAAACTCATCCTGAAGACAAATCAGTTGATCTTTCACTCGAGCAAAAGATGTAACTAGGAAAATGCGACATTCAAAGTTCAGAGGTTCACAACAAAAATCGACAGCACCATTTCTTCAATCCTAGACTTAACTTGCAGTAGCAATATAAACGAATTGACGGAAAATGGAAAACAGTCTTCTCATTGACTCATTCTATAGCCAGAACAGTTGCTTCCAAGCTCTAACTGACAAATTTCCATCAATAAAGGAAAACTAGTTATAGTATCAATATAACAAAAGAAGATTAAGAAACAAGTAATAACTCACATCCAAAACCCAATCATCCGCGTCGTAATCTTCTTCTTCCTCCTCCTCATCATCATCACTATCGTAGGTAAATAGCATTTCGCCGAACTTAGACTTGCGGTTGGGCTTGAGAATCCTAGCATTGGAATGTGCGCACGGAACCACATACCAGCATCTCTTTATCCCCATTCGCCGGAGCTGAAAAACCATTCCGGCGGCGCTGCTGTGACAGTGGAAGCATGCCAGCTGCGTCGGACGGAAGGGATAGAGCGACGAAACTGCCATCTAATCTATTAACATACAGTACACGACCCCCTCTCTAATTAACCCTTTCCTTCGTCAGAGTGTGTAGGAGGAAGAATATACCCCAAAACCCTAATTCCAGAATCCAATTGTGAAGGATTTTGCCAGAGGATTTTAGCTACTACTGCATCTTCAAGTGTAATCTACTGGTGTACATGAGTGAACAGAGGCAGGATTGGTTATGTTTTGACCGACGGGATAATAGAATTAAAATGGCGGGTGTCTATGCTTATCGTAAATCATTAAATCCGGTCATTTTGTTAGGATGATGCTATATATATAGTTTTACTTGTGCGGTATGTATTTTATTCTAAATGAATTAATATATTTTTAATAAATAAATTTATTTATTATTTTATTAAACTAATTTTTATATATTAATTATCAACATGATTAGAGTTTTATGAAAAGCGAATCGATAAAAAGAGAGATTTTCGAAAACGCTATTCCTAAGCTCAGGTTTTTTGAAAAGTGAGAGAATTTTATAACCGCCATTGATGATTAATAAGATACCAGTTATTTTAGCAAAATAGTAAATATGTGTTTTTATTAAGGATATAATAGTTATTTTACGGGATGAGCAAAGTAAAACTCGGATTGTATATAGAAATGTGTTATAAAACTAAACTCAAAGAAAGACAAGAACAAGAGAAATATAGAGAGGGAGAGAGTTTCTTATTGAGGTGTATGGAATGCTACAAATGAGAGCTCTATTTATAGGCTCATATATCATAATCTATACTCTCTAATATTATTACACATAAAGGTGGGAAAATAAATACAATAAAATACATTGAAGAATGGAATAAGGAGTTACACAATGGTGCATTCACTATAGTAATTATATTCATAACACTCCCCCTTGAATGACCATTGGTTATACATCGTTCTTCGAATACGCTTTTGATATCGCCTCATTAAAAACCTTACTGGGAAAACCCAAGTGGGAAAAACCATGGTTAAGGGAAAAAGAGTACGTGTGCGTATTGACTCCCCCGATGATGATATCGGTTGAGATCCTTCATATCGACTCCCCGATGAGGATATCAACTCTCGCTCATCATTATATCGCTTGAGATCATTCACTCACCAATTCCAAATTTGCTTTCCAACGAGCTTGATGCGGAGAGATCTTTGATGAATAAATCAACCAAGTTATCACTTAGGTGCACTTAGTTGATAAATATTTCAACTCATTGAAGTTTGTGCATAAAATGTATGCATCACATGATCGATGGTCATCCATAATTCACATGACACTTCACCTTAGATGACCATTAGATGAGAATATGTCTCATTAAAACCTTACTAGGAAAACCCTATGGGATAAAAACCTAGTGAAGGAAAAAGAGTACATAATCATCACATCACGTTGCAACATTTTCTTGCAACTCAAGGATATATGCAAAATAAATATCATGCATGATTTATAGGATCGGATCTTGAAATGGTGGTGTAGCTTTATAAGTTGGTTTCACAGCCCACCAAGTGGTAAAATTATCACATGAGACCAATTTATGGTCAACCAACACAAATATGACCAAGATTACTACTTCAAAATCGAGTACATATTGTGTCTTAATAAAGGTTGATTAAACTCGACATAGAGTCACATAGTGATCTGACTACCATCCAGGCACTCGATAGCCATGTCATATCCATATAACTTTTTGTTGGATATAATTAGTATATCAGTGATGATATACGAAAATCATGTTCGAGAGAGATGCACAGTTGGCAAGTTAGTGGTAATCTTCCACATCTTCCATCTCGAACTCTAGCTAATCAATATTTGATTGCTTTGAGAAACTCTTTAGGAGTCTCAATAAAGTATATGTCATCTATATAACAAAAGATGATGATGACACTTAAATTCTTATAAACAAAAGAAATACATTTTAAATATAAAATAAAGTATAGAAATTTTTATAAGAATGTCAAAATCATAAAATATGACAAAGATGATTTTTCATCATTCAAAATTCAACTCAATATGAAAAAGAAATCATAGTTTTATGCATAGAGAAATGTATGTTATGCTAAATGGACCACTTCTCTCAATTATTCAATCCATATGACGTCAATTAGATATAACTTGTTCACGTGAACTTGAATTGTTTGCTTGTAGCAAAATAAATTATTTGAGGAAATTTCTTATACACATGTGTATTCTTTTATGAAAACCATACATATAGGTTGCAAGGACATCCATTAGGGGCAAACGCTTTCCCTTCACAAATTGCCAGACTAATCGAATAATAAAAAGTAGTTGCATCCACCACATGAGAATATATTTTCTCATAATCAAAATGTTATAGGTTTGTTGTACAAAACCTTTCAAAAATGAGATGTTTCATAACTTCTCATACTCATACTTTACATCTCAATGTATAAAGACTTGATGTCTTAAAACTTTTCATTTCTCTTGGGAATTTGAATTTGCCTCAAATTGAAAAAAAATTTTAGCCAATCATTTCTATCTGTGCATGCATTTTGGCTAATGATCCTCATCTTCAACTATCATATTTAGCGTTGCACTATACGCAAATATTTCGTCAACGTTGACTTCATTGGGGTTCCAATATTTTCCATCCAAGATATAGATAATTGAGATATATATTCATATCTTTCAAAATCGATACTCTTCTTGAGCACATTATTTGTTTCTCTTGGTGGCTTTGTTTAAATAATCTTAACCTCAATTTGACCATCTTGAGCTCCATTCCACTTTTGAGGATTTTTTCTTTGGAACCGAGTGGTCTATCACGCCTTTGCGGGTTTTAGACTCATTTGTGATGTCGGATTGCCCAATATTGGCATTATTGTTATTGGAGCATTTTGAGTTGGCACATGAAAACTTTACTCTCGTTGGGTCAGTAAAGTGTATGGCAGATAATGAATTATATATTTTTGAACTTCAAGCTCATATTGCTTAGTGCAAGGATCAAAATAATATGATCATTCATCTAATCTCTTGGCCAACTTTTGTTTTCTCCCCCTAATGTTGGGAAGTTTAAATATAAACCTCCAAACGAGTCATCAAAATACTCCCGACAACGATGTGATACTTTACCATCGATGAACTCGTAATCAAAATAATTTCTCAATCTTCATTGAGAACCCATCCTAATAAATGGTGGTGGAGCAATTCAGATGTGTATATCACATTCATATATCCATAGATGGGAAGTATAAGGTTTTGACCCAAAAACCAAACATAATGGATTCATGATAATTTCTTGGCGTAATGCGAATTTGTGTTGTGCATGTAAATGACATGTTCACAATAATATATTGGTTTTCAATGACACATTTTCGTTATTGGATAATCATGAAAATATGCTCATAACCAAAATGGTTGAGCTAGTAATCTCGCAAATTTTAGTTTTCTTTCATATACACATGTGACCTTCTAGTTGATACATCAATTAAAATAATTGGCTCACATGTTGGGCATATGGATCCATAAATATCACCCTTGTTTTGTTGTGTGTAAGATAAATGATCTTACTTTAGTTGATGATTATCCAACAATCAACTCTATTTGAGGAAAAGCAATCCAAAAATGAATTATGTTGTGTTGGAGATTTACCCAACAATGGGTAAAGGAAAGGTGAAAATGCTTTCCTAGAAACGAAACCTTGTTGACGAACGAGAAAATCGTTTGTGTTCCCGGGAAGTAGGGGAGTCACAAGGACTACTTAAATCCCTATAACCTTAGGAATCATTTCTTTAGAATACCCAAGTTGAGACCATCATGCACAACAATCTTCAATAGAACATACACTTTAGATTATGGAATCATCGAAATTGACCATAGAGGTACTTATCGATTCGCATCATGATTGAACCGGGATGGTCTCACCGGTTATGCCAAATAATAGTTGTCAGGACGAGTAAACGTATAGTTTACATTTATATATATGTATCTCAATCACAATAACATATGTGTAGTACAAATTGGAGGATAATATTATTGATTCAATAATTATATAGCCATAGACCATATTATTGTTCCTCTCTTGATCCTAAACAAATTGGAATAAGGATTTTGTTCCTTCATGAACAATATAATAGCTCGATCTAGAGCTTGAGAGAAATGTTGTACTACACCATATATCTTGGTGCACTATCGATGTGATATATATCACAATAAATTATGGTGATTCTCATCATAAAATACTCATTTTTGTCATGAGAATTGGTACATAGTTTAAATGATAAATAGATATATTTCTCAATCATCTATGTCACCAATTAATAGATCAATAATTCTCGTATAACCACAATTGTTATGTCCATCCGAATAAAACGGTTCCTTATGTGAACAATGATAATATGTTGTCACTTATGCTTTCGGGAACAATGTAACAAATTAAATGTGTCTTTGCACAATCACTTTGAGTGCTAAATTAACATCATTTTGATATGATCATCAAAATAAAATTGATGGTTGTATCACCTTTCATGTCACTAGAATTTTTCAACATGATTATCAACTTAATCTTTCCACATCTCTATCACCAACGAGATGACCAATTTCCCGTCAAACTCGAGAAGTTGTGTGAATTTCATCATATAATTATTCGAGATTTTGTTCAACTATTGGTTGAAAAATACTTTCCTTGGTACTGTATGCCCATCAAATCCACATTGAATTCCGTATATGAAATAGTAATCATGTATTGTGACATATTCATCAGAAAATAATATGATATAAGTGTATGCACTTCGAGAAATATGATAGTGTCATATGGGATTTTCTCATCACAATAAATTTGGATGGACTATGACCTTTGAAAGATTAGGTCTTTCTCTTCCACGATAGTGTATTGACTTTGTGGGAATATATATTGTCTAATCACTTTGTGGACATATGATTATATCCACTCACTTCATGGATCGATATTTTGTCTCATTGGACCATCAACATTGGAAATATAAGATAACCCGTTTCTCAAGATATGTGTCTCGTGGGACATTCAATCATATCGAGCTTTTATGAGTATAATCAATCACTACAAAGATTGATATTTTGTCACCTCGACCTTCAATATTCGAGACATATAAAATATATGTATAGCTTTGTTCTTTCGATATGTTGTGTCTCTTGGTACTCATCTTTCGGCCTATCATTCAGATGATGGCGAGTAAATAGCAAAGCTTTAGCTTTGTCATGATAAGACGTGCATTATCGTCTCGTTTCACCAATACTATTATATATGGATTTTAGCCTTGAATGCCCATGAAGAGTAATTCTTGCCCGAAACATCAAAAACCACATACTCAAATTTAAAAAAAGTTTGACGTAATTATCAAAATAAATAACTTAGATCACATTATGAATGAATTAATAATGACATGAATATACTATCAAAACTGTAATTAGCAACATATATAATACATTTATTTAATCCGTAAACGTAACTTACGATTCCATTAATAATGACATGATCATTAGCCATTTAAATATTTAATGACAATCGTTGATGATGATTGAAAAATATTAATGTAAACGTAATGTAATAATGTGATGACCAACGTTACAAAAATAATGGTTATGATAATAATCGATAACCACCGATCCGTTTCCTTTTGACAAATATGCTTTAATATTAAGTAAAATCGATAAAAACAAAGGAAAAAAATACATATGTATATGCATAAGATGTCTATTATTGTTTGCGTGATCAATAATAATTGAGCGAGAAAGATAAGCTATCAAATATTAGAATTAAGTCATAGACATATATGAACACAAAATAAATAAATAATATTATTACTCGGTGAATATTTATATAAACAATTTGTTACTATATATCTTCGGTGGGGTATTAGTAGAAAACAAACAAAAATGAAGATTGAAGAAGTAAACATATGAATTAGCTAATAGCCCACCTTAATGACCTATTTTTAGATAGTAACAATAGCGTTATGAAAAAGTAAGAAATGAAAATGAGAATCATAAATTTTTCTTAGTATAGGTATTCAAAACATAAGATAAAAAAAGTACGTAATATTCAAATGGGTAAATACTTAATTTAAAATATGGCAATATACATATACGCAAAGAAAAAAAACACGTAGCAGATATAATAAATCTGAGAATTGTCAATAGCAAGAACAACTTGCGTAACCAATTATATTATAGGAGAAAAAAAAAATTGATGTGATGATATAATAAGCTAAAATGTAAGGAATCGAGTAAATCAATGTAATAACATTTGAAATCGCAAACTAAATCTAGTTTTGAAACAAAAAGAAAGTAGGTAGAAGAATAAGAGAATCGAGTAAATAGCAATCAAATATCAATCTTTGTAAACTTTTGAGAATCGAGCACTCGTGCGCAATAATAAAATTGCAAAAACGGGCATCAGGAGCATAAGCATGAACTCACTGGCCATATGTATTGTTTGTATGCACTTCGCTCATGATTACAAGAAGTTGCTCGACGGCAGAACTTCGTGCTGATAACGTGTTATAAAACTAAACTCAAAGAAAGACAAGAACAAGAGAAATATAGAGAGGGAGAGAGTTTCTTATTGAGGTGTATGGAATGCTACAAATGAGAGCTCTATTTATAGGCTCATAGATCATAACCTATACTCTCTAATATTATTACACATAAAGGTGGGAAAATAAATACAATAAAATACATTGAAGAATGGAATAAGGAATTACACAATGGTGCATTCACTATAGTAATTATATTCATAACAAAATGGACTTTTTTTAACGGATAGACATCCTAGTTTTAACAAAAACAAGTCAACCGGAGGTGTAGACTCCACACACGGTGCTACATAGATCACAAATAGACCAGCGACTATGTACTTTATTATTGGCCACGATAAGGCCATTTGTCCCCTCCCCAGTGGCAACGATCAGTGATATTTACGGCCCATTCAATCATTTGATAACGTGTTTACGAGCATTCAATCATTCTGCTACCACCAAACCCAATACTGGAAATGTGAAACATAACTCAAATTTTTATAGTTTTAAAATGATTTTTAACGATGAGAACTATTAATAGTCTGAACAAATCCATATTCATCAAATTATCCAAACATTACTACTACCAAATATTATACAAACTATCCAAACAATAGAAAAGTCACAATAACCATAAGTCCATAACAACCACAGTGTCATCCCAATGGTCCTAAGTCACGATGTCAAAGCTTCGAGAAGTCAAGACCATTTGGAGAAAATTAACGGAAACCTCACCGGACTCGAAGAAACTTGAAATGGAAGTTAGGACGTCTTTTCCATGGATTAATGAAGATAAAATCATACTCAAAGAAATGACGAACCAACAAGTGGCACTGATGTAAGCTAGCAGCATTGATGTCGACATCGATATCGAGTCCGCGTAAAAAAACAAGATTTTTCGAGAACACAAGAACGAATAGAACTTTATCGGCCTATCTTTAGATCAGAGCTATATTATGATTAAAGGAGACTCTCCATCAAGTTTGAGAGCATTCGCAGCAAAATCAAATTCGAAGGTGCAAAGATCCTCGAAATCGGATCCACCGATTTTCATTAAATTTCGACAAATCGAGCCACAACCCAAACAGAGCATTTTGTCTTCAAACCATCTATGGACCAGAATCATTATGGAGCATTTGAAGCCCATCGAACTCATCCAGAAGGCCAAATTCAAGAGCCAAACTCGAGTGGCCTCGCTGCGGTGATGACGGTACGGTGCCACTGAAACATGGCCTCTTGCTCCATTCAAGCCCGAACCTATTTTTCTTGACAGAAAAGTTTTCCTTGCATTCAAGGGGATTCCTTGAATGTGTTAAAGGCCAGATACAAGGTCTACCACCCGCCATCAAACCTACGACCCACTAATTCTACTTTCGGAGCTTAAGTGGCCCTGTATCTTTTATTCACGTTTGAGTAGTTTGATTCGGGCTTTGTATTCAGAATTATTAGCTTTAATTAAGGGCCAATAACCCCACCTAAAGAACTCCTTGACCGAAATTCTATCTTCGGGAGTAAGGTTTAACTTAGTCAAAACTTGTTCCTTAAGGGAGAAGGATATCTTGGCTTACAAGTAAAGGAATTCCTTCTCCTTTCTTGCTCTGGTGAACAAGGCATTTTCCACATGTACCATGGGGAGTGCACGTTGACTCTAGAGGACGTGGCGATGTTGACAGATTTTCCAGTGGATGGTGATGCGGTCTACTACCCTCTCGCTCGTTCTGGGCGGCTCATGCTAGACTTGTTAGAGAAGGTTTTTAGGAGCGAGGCTGATGGTGATGCTGTATGCTACCCTCTCACAGGACGGACGACTGAGGATTGGGTGGTTGTACTTCACGTTCAAGAAACTGGAACGGATTCCTGTCAATAACAGTCGTACACTAGGACAGTATGCAAGGGCATGCATGCTGGCATACAGGGGGGTGTTTCTGTTCGTGGATCGGTCGGCTACATACGTCCACCTATCATACCTGCAAGTGTTGCGAGAAGAGAGGTCGTTCGTTTGGGGGCAACCGTTCTGTAGTGGCTTTACTAGGAGCTCGGCCGTGTAGCATTCAGGTTGTAGTGTTCTTCTACGAAGAGGGCTAGTGACATCACTGGTTGGACCATGCTGCTTACAACTTGAGCACTAGAGAGGTTCTCGGTCATAGCATGGCGAGTGCATGGGGACAGGCTCAGAGGTCTAGATGCGCCAAGACTTATTGGCAACAACCGCCTATATCGGTGGAAGAACTAGATGCACAAGAAGAGTCGGCATTTCTTGCTCCCAGAGTACGAAAAACTGTTCGATGAGGGCACCCCGTTTGTGGTAAACGCTAGTGCCTCATTCCATTTCTTTCTAGTAGTCCTGTCTTAGGATCTCATTTATATTCCTGTCTTGTCTTCTAGTGGGTCCCCTACCGCGGCTGTGCAAATTCGACACACTCTCCTACAGCACACAGTGGCGTTGCCCCATTAATTTCGCCCTGCAAAGATCTCTTGGCACCAGCCAGACCATGTCCTCAGACACTTTGGGATGTCCCAGCCTATCACCATTATGGACATGTTGGAGGGCGAGGTCATATTCTTGCTCGGAATGACGCTGAGGAACGAGCATGTGTGGGAGATGGGGGTGGACCAGTACCTTGCCCAGTGGGGGGACAGATTGGACCACGTGACAGTGAGTGATTTTCTCGACAATTCGGAGAGGTGGCACTTCCACGACGAGTACATGGTGTGGTAGGTCAGTACACTCATTGGTGGAGTTCCAGATGTGGGGCAGTACAACAGTTCATCTCATTTTGTTCTAGCACCCCTCAACATCATGCAATGATAAAATGTTCTCTTTGTCATTGTGAAGATTGACGGTTGGAGAACTTATGTGTTAAGGTAGGTTCACAGGAGCATCTCGGCCGAGAGGACACTAAGGCAGTTTGGCAGTGTCAGCGTTTCATGATGTACGAGAGCGGTGGCATGAAACGTAGGCTTGATGACCCGGGGCATCACCCACAGATGGCCCCCACTGGACAGATCTACACGCCTTACGAGCCATACGCTGTTGAGCCACTGAGTCAGGTGGCTGTACCCCCTAGCAGACGTTCATGACGCCAGAGGACCCATGAGGCACAGTTTGTTTCGCGGTCGTACATCCCTAACTTTTCTGCCTTGTGTGCCTAGCATTACCAGCCGGTGACATAGTCGTAGCCTTGGGAGCCTACTTCTCAGTCACAGCAGTGGTCCCAGCCACCTCCTTTTCAGCAGCGGTCACAGCAGCCCACCATGTCACAGTAGTGGGTCCCCCATATGGGTCAAGATGGAGCCAGCGCCGTACACACAGTGGGTCGGTGAGACACAGCACTCGGACTCTTATAGGGATGATGAAATCCGAGGAGCAGATAGTCAGACAGGGCGAGGAGGACACAACACCTCATAGGGACCATCAACCTGGGTTGCGAACCAACCTTCGAAATGCCATGTGCGACACCGGAGACCATCCCTTATCAGCTCACTAGAGGAGGGGAGGTAATAGGTAAATTATGTTTCAGGCGTCTCTATACTTCTCATGTTATGATTGTAGTATGCTTTTATTTATGAGTTTGGTATGGTTGTACTACTATGGTGTTATGACTCATGTTAATGATACTTGTTTCAACGTGTTTGTTGTTTCTAGTTATATGGTATTATGGCTCACATTCAATTAAAGAAACACTTAAAATGGATTGAAACTAAAGCAACACTAACATTATTACACACTCACTTAAACCTTAGCACACGAACCTGAACTTGAAATTCATTGAAACACACAACATAGGAAACCATAACCAATAAACGGAAACAAACATATGGATAGAGGTGGCATAATGTCTACACGTTCTGACGACGATTTCCACCTTGAGTTGTTGGGCGCCTGTTAGTCCTCTGAGTTATTGGGAAAGTCCTTCGGTTATGGCCCAATGTGTGGCATACGGGGCACACCATCTATGATGTTTGGCCTCGTGGGGGGCGGGGGGAGGATGATGCTCGTCATGTCGCAAACGTTGAATCTGCTGAGTCTGGTCTCTATCCTATTGCTATTCATAATTCTCATCATGGTGAACCCTTCAATCTAACTTGAAATGATATAGTTTGAGACATCTCACTCCTATTAGATATATTTCATGTTCCTTGGAATCTCTCACAACTTCTCACAAAATTAATGTAACAGTTTAGGAAAATCTCATATCGACAAAACACGGGAGAGACCCATGAGCTATAAGTAAGAATCTGTTTATAACAGACAAGATGCATTTTCAGGGTGAGATGGAGGAGTTGTTGTAAAGATTTCCGAAGTTAAACGTACTCATGTGGGAGCAGTGTAGAAATGGGTGACCTCCTTGAAACTCACTGTTATGCGTCCAAAAATAAATCTGTGAGAGATTAGCTATACCCAGAGCGGACAATATCTTGTCAGAAGAGGTGGGGGTGTGACAAGTTTTATCAAAGTCTCTATGCGTCCCTCTTAAAGGATGGTGGCGCGAACCTCAATGAGGATGTTGAGTCCCAAGGGGGGTGTAATGTAACACCTTAGACAAATCCCACATCGACAAAGCACAAGAGAGATCCATGGGCTATAAGTAAGAATCTGTCCGTAAGTAACCAGATGCATTTTCTGGGTGAGATGGAGGAGTTATTGTAAGGAACTCAAAAGTTAAACGTACAAAGCTGGGAGTAGTGTAGAATAGGTGACCTCCTAGGAACTTACAGTTATGCACCCAAAAATAAATCCGTGAGGGATTAGCTATGCCCAAAGCAGATAATATATTGTCGAAAACGGTCGGTGTGTTACAAGTGTTATCGGAGCCTCTTCACATCCCTCTTGAATGATGGTGAGCCAAACCTCAATGAGGACTTCGAGTTCTAAGGCGGGGTGTAATGTAACACCTTAGGAATATCCCACATCGACAAAACACGGGAGAGATCCATGAATTATAAGTAAGAATCCGTCCGTAACTAACAAGATGCGTTTTTGGGGTGAGATGGAGGAGTTTTTGTAAAGAACTCTAAAGTTAAACGTGCGCAGATGGGAGCAGTGCAGAAATGCTTGAACACTTGGGAACTCACTATTATGCACCCAAAAATAATCTGCGAGGGATTAGCAATGCCAAAATCAGAAAATATATTGTTGGAAAAGGTCGAGGTGTTATAATTAATGCAATCTCGGAAACACAAGGCCAATAAAAACCAGAATCGAGTACCTTGTGTGTGGTGCTTTTTCCACTATGATATCTGCCGGCACGTCTAGTGTGGCAATGTGTCAGTATGCTCTGTACTTCTTTGTTCAGAATGCATTCCTGAATGACTCTGTCTGCTCCCACTTAAAAAAGGTATGGATCGTCCCAAATAAAATGCTTAGCTAGGTGAACATTCTTCTCTTGTGCTGATCATTGATGATGTCATCGGTGATGCCGGCAGCTAGGTAGTTGGTAATTAGTGCAAAAAATGGTAACTTCCCTTCTGGGTATTTCGTGATCCAACAAAAGTAGTTGTTTATGAGGGAAAAATTTATTGATCTCGGTATGAAAGAATTACTTGATGAAGGCCATTCTATGTGAGATAGATGGTCAGCTAGTGCAACATTTTCTGCTCCCGCTTGATGATAATGTCGAATTCTTCGGGAAGCAGCACCCGTAGAATAAGTCTTGGTTTGCATCTAGTTTCACTATAAGATGTTTAAGAGCAGAATGATTTACGAACACAGTAATATGAGATAAAACTAAGTAGGAGAAAAATTTATGAAATGTAAAAACAATCGCAAGTAACTCCTCATTAGTTATTGTATAGATGGGGTGAAACCTTTTCTTCTTCCTTCGTCATAGGATGGCTCCTACTGGAAAATTTATATCATCGCATATCACTTCAAATGGCACCTCCCTATCTGGTGCCACTAAGATATGGGCAGTTTCCAGCTTCTTCTTTAGAATGTTTAAGGTCTGTAAGCAATTCTCACCAAAACAAAAGGAACATCTTTCCCTAATAGTTTGGTAATGGGTAATCTAATTTAGAGTAATCCTTTATGAAACGATGATAAAACCCTGCATTTCCTAAGAAACTACAGATGATTTTCACAGAAGTAGGAAGGGATCCACCTAAATACCTCGTTTGGAGACTTAATGGCCTAGGATGATTCCTTGTTGCACCATGAAGTGGCACTTTTCCCAACTCAAAGCTAGATGGGTTTCTTCACATTGTGCCAAGACTTCCTTCAAGTTTGTTAGGCACTTAGAAATGGAATCCTCATAGACAGAGAAATTGTCTATGAAGACTTCGATAACATCTTCGAGAAGGTCCCCAAAAATCACTATCATACATTGTTAAAAGGTTGTCGGCGCATTGCAAAGAACAAAGGGGACTTGCCGGTAAACGAATGTGTCAAAAGGGCATGTGAAGGTCATCTTCTATTGATATGAGGGATCGATGGAAATTTGGAAGCAGCCGAACATTCCATCTAAGAAGTAGTAGTACACTACAAACCCCTCCCAGTTTTAGGGACGGATGTTTAACAACGGCCAAATGTGAGATAGTTAGAATTATTTAGTCGCTATTAAACTTAGCATTTTAACAAAGGTTTTTCTAAAAAACCTCTGATGTTAGCATTTCAATTAATATATATCCATACAACTCAGCAATCTACTGTAAAAAATAAAAATGAAAACCAAATCAATGGTCTAGGTGTAATTTTGTATCACCCTTGCTTTCTTTTTTCTTTTAATCTTTCTCTTGTCTCCAAAATCCTCCATTAACACCCTCTTAACCTAATTTCCTTTCTTCTTCTTCTTCTCAATTTGCAGTCGCCGACCAAATTGACAAGCACAACCACACTCTTTTTTATATTGCTTCTCCACTCCTTCTTGATCTCGTTTCCTCTTTCATTAAAACGCATTTGTCACCAAGAGCCTACTAAAAAAATCTAGAGAAGAAGGGTTCAAAACAACAGGAGTCGGAGGGGAACGACTTGACTTCATTAGCACCGATGATGGGTTTCTCTTCCCTTAACCCTATGTATAGGAGTTGAGTTCCATAATTTAGTCAGACTGGTAAATAATTGCACCTAAGGCTGGTCAATAAACTTCTCATGCAAGGCATAATTTTTTATCAGGTTAGGCGCAATCTTGAACCAACATGGACAACCAGTCAGTTAGTTTTTTACCAAGGCACAATTTCTAACTAATTTTAGCACTTGGGGTTTTCCGTCTTCTTGAATCATTGAAGCTCGTCCTTACACGTCATATTGCTCTAAGTAATGGCTCAACTTTGTCATGTAATTGCTCTAAATAACCCTCCAAATCACAAACAAATGGACCCCCGAGTGGGTCTGAGACTCTAAATCAAGATAGACACTTAAAATGCAAGAAACACCATGAGCTTCTACGTAATGCTATATAATTATGCATGAAATGTCGCTTAAATGAGTGCGATGAACGCGATAAATTAAACGTCATCAGCAGCCGACAAATTCGGGCGCGCAGCCAAAAGCTCCCCGCCTCGAGTGACCCTCTAAACCCGACCTCCAATGGCGCCTTTCGAATTAACAATTTTAATTTACCTCACTGTACAATATCGATAAGCTTGACTCAACCATGCACTGGCTCGACCGATCGGTAACACCAAAGGCGTGCATGTATGTGTGGTTAGTAGGTCATCTCCCTTTTGACAAGAGTGGCTAACCCTAATGACTACAACTTTAAGTTACAATTGTGAGCCCCAGTTGCATGTAAATTTAGGGGTAATTTTGTTCGTCCAAAAATATTGGGGGTGATATTGAATATCAAATATAACCTCATTGAGATGAATATTGAATATCGCTATTCTACGATATTCAATATCAAATATAGGTGAATATTAAATATCACAATATTAGGATATTCAATATCATTGAATAGCTAGCTAGCTATCCACGTTTTCAAATACATAGATATTTTGAATAGTTAGTTATGAGGTGATATTGAATTAATATCACACATACCAAAATGCCCTTTTTAAATTTGATTTGTTTCCATTCCAAGTCACTAATAATATAACATTATTTATTCATATTAAAACATACGAAAAATTATCAAAAAAGACACAACATATAAGGCCCGAACCCGATTTGGCTCATTCTTTCGAAATACAAATATAGCACGATTTTCAAATATGACAGATGGAGTTCCGTTGATTTTATCGTTGACCGTTAAAATTAACTACAAACTCGGTCGTGTGGACGGTGGATAAAAGACCGGAGTCCATATAGGATTCCATATAGGTTTGGGTTGCCTTCCCCTTTAAATCGCGCATGGTTCTTTATTCCACTCACCATTTGCTCATTTAAATCACACCTTCTCCCACCGCCGTCGGTATTCCTTCCACCCAACTCAATCGATTCCGTCGCTACCTTCCTTCCACCCACGTCAATCGATTACGTCGTTAAGCACCGTATCAATGGTATCTTCGCCTCCACCAACTGTCGATCACAAGAGGGAGAATTAGCAACTCTTCCTTGAGTCTGTAAATCAGTAGAACTAGCAACTGACATTAATCGCTTAGGAGGAAGGTCGAGAGGCATTCAATCTAAACCCGAGAAATCGACACATCTAGACCATACTCTTACAAGCAACAACCCAGTCCTAGATCTATCCACAAAGCTCCGATCACACCATCTCCGTCCAGATCTAGATCTAGACCGCTCCAAAATAGAAGCTGAAGTTGACTAAATCACGAAGCTGGAGTTGATTGAATCTCGAAGCTGGAGTTGAATCTGATACGAGTTACCATTTGTCGGGGAAGCTGGAGTTGATGCCGGAAGTCAAATTTGGAGAAGACAAATTGACGAAACAGTGATTTATTGGTTACTTTTTAAAATAATTTCTATATATTTTATACTTTTTGGAATTTAAATTAAAATATTAATTTAATTTATGATGTGCAGCTTATGTAGAAGACAAATAGACAGTCACATCAGTTGTGTCAAATTTGATTGTTAACTTAACAATTAGATTTGAAATCATACTATTTTTTATATTCCGGATAACATGAGCCAAATTAAGTTGGAAACTTAAATTTTGTGTTTTATTTGATAATTGTTTCAAAAGCATAAAGGAAACTTGAAATATTTGAACTATTGACTTTTCGAGTAATAGGGACGTACGACTAATGGAGTACGTATAGCGGTACAATTAATAATAATAATAATAATAAAAGAGGAACTACTTCAACAGAATTCGACCACTGTTTTTAACGGGAAAAATGAAAACAAGAGGGGAAAAACAAGAGGGGAAAAATGAAGTCATTTTCGCGTATGTTGCCTTAACAACCATTGACCTGATATATATATTTATTACACACCAGCACTCCTTATAACATCTTTGCCCAACCTCAATACTTCCAAATCAGATTGCAACTTGCAACTTTCTTTCTCTTATCTTTGGTTGAAAATCATGGCTATTCAATTTCATAGCCTTCTTGATAAATAAAGAAATAAATAAAATATCATACCCTTAAAATTCGATGATTGCGGAATTGGGGCGGGCAGGCGCACTTTTCTGTAAAGTGTAAAATTTTTCTTTAAAATTTTCCTAATGTAATTTCAAACTTGGACACTATAAATATCAAATTTTATCATGAGTCTTTGATCATTTCTCGGGCTTAAGTAAATAGAATAAGAAGATGACTTCTGCTTAAGCAAGTCTAAAATATTCGTTCATTAAATTACAGATTTAACATGTGATTTATTGAAGCACAGCAACACGGCGTAATTTATTCTATTGTCATAAGTGTTCATTAAATTAAAGAAAAATGTACTCAAACATTTCAACCTACCAGTCTTTCATAAAAATTAGCACATACTATCCCAAATATTTTTTTTTAGTATCAAATTTAAATTTGATCAATAATTTAATGGTCAAACTTAACAGTAATGAGGTGGCCGTCGACATATCTTCCATGAAGGCTTTACGTCATACGAATAATATTATTTAGTTAAACTCTAACAAAAATAAATTTATTAATTCTGAAAATAAATTTTAAAATTCTTAATGTTCTTCCTCATCTCTCGTGCCGCCGACGACCTCATGCTCCAACTCGTCTCGACTCATGTTCCATTGACGAGCAGAAGCAGGCAACCATAGAAATCAGGCTTCTCGCCAAGAACAAGCCAGAGAACCGACTTATGATTGCTAAAGCAGGAGCAGTTAGGCCCCTGATTTCCCTAATTTCCTCCAACGATTCTCAACTATAGGAGTACGGCGTCACCACGATTCTCAATTTGTCTCTCTATGACGAGAACAAAGATGTGATGGCTTCTTCCAGCGCGGTTAAGCCTCTCAAGTCCGGAACAACCACAACCAAGGAGAACGTCGCATGCGCTCTACTCCGGCTGTCACATGCGGAAGAGAATAAAGTTGTCATCGAAAGATCGGGGGCGATTCCGCCGCTGGTGAGCTTACTAGAGCAAGGGTTTGGATTAGGAAGCGAGCTAGGAAGGATGAGTTTGATTATAAGGATTTGAAGGTCAAGCGGATGTCTGTAGTAGTCGTTAGAGCAATGACGATGTTGATTGAGCAGGGTATAAGGATAGCCATAAGACTAGTATTATGGTGATTCCAATAAGGACCATGTAACGTTCATTGCTAGTGTCTTTGTTTTTTTGTCGTGTGTTTGCACACTTTTGCTTATTTTTTTCTGGTGACTTTCTTTGTCGTTGTCCGTTAATTGGTGAACAAGGATCGAGGTTAACACTTTTTGGCTAAAACTCGCGGCCCATACAATTCCATCAGTGAAGTCTATACCTTCGATCAATACTTTATACACTCTTTTAAACATTTTAGAGAAATAAAAAAATCGGGGAACATTATTCATTAAATTACACATCTATGAGAAGATTCTGGTGGTTCAGTAAAAATTTTATTTTTTGTCCTCGGCAACACAAGGAGGAAGATTTGTTGGTGGGTGAGGGGTGGCATGGATGTAATTTAGAGGAATGAACGAGGTTAATTGGTGTTATAGGTAATATAAAAATTCGGCTGGCTCTGGACGCTGATCCTCTCCTATTTTCTTCATTTTTGTCATAATAAGCAGGCCTCTCCTTAAAATCAACAGGGGGACCCTTGTACTTTTGGGTTTACTTTGGGACTTTGAAGTTGGAGCAAACGCTGCCATTAGCCTATCTGGTTGCCTCACCTGGTAAAAAGTTTTCCAGGAACGAAACTCCAAATCTAACCAGGTATGTGCAAAGCAAACTCCATCTAAACGAAGCTTACTGCTGTCCATCTTCACTCATCAAGTTGATTTATGCCTCTCTCTCTCTTTCTTTTTTTTGCTTCAACTGTCTGTTTTGCTGTTGAAAGTTCACTTTAGGGTTTCGTTATCGAGCTCTCTTGCTTTGTTGTTTTTGATGACAAAATTTAAGTTAAACCGCTTTCAGCTGAGATTCTGTGTGTGCACATATTCGGGTTTTGTCGCAATTTGCGGTGGGTTTAAGTGGTCGGCGGTGGATTGATTGATTTTGTCTTTACGGTATTAGAAAGGAAGAAACTTTTTCTTCAATCATTTCTATGCTTTTCTTCAGGCGTTGCATTTATATTTGGTTAGTTTAAGAATTGGGCCCAACTGGAGATGTATCTGTTCTTACTTAGTGTTGGAAATAGGAGTGTTTGGAGATCTTTTCTCGCTTCTCAATCTGAAAAAGGTTGTAACTTGTATATAGGCTTATCCAATAGTGTGTTTTATGTATGAAAAGGAGATTGACTTGAGGACAGTAGTTGTGTGTTGCTTAAGGTGCAAGGGGCCAAATTGTAAGGTTGAGAACCGTGGATCCTTCCAGGTTAGGTTCCCGGTGGTTGTCATCATCTTCCATGTGATGTTTCCTGGAAGTCGTACCAGTCTTTTTTCTTTTTTCTTTTTTCTTTCTCTTTGCAGCTTCCTTTACTTGTTTGCAATTGAATCACTAATCTGTAGAATCTTCAACTTGGTCAGGTAAGATACGGAAATGGACAGCAAATGCATTCTTAACTGCACCATTATATCTATGTTTGCTTCAAATGATTTGTGTTTATGTTTAAGATTGTCTTAGGTCTAAATCGACCAAGCTTATATTGTGTTGGACATCATACTAGCTCACTTGTTTTACAGATGAAGTGAGGTTCCTACGGTATCAACTGTAGAAAGCACAAGTGTCCATCTGAGGCTCCAAGTTTTTTGGTGTCACTGAATCTCAGATTGTGGTGTTAGATCATCAAAAGAAGTGGATAGTAGTAGCAATGCAAGAATCTCAGAACAATATGTTTGCTGGTGGGTCGGGCTTGTTCTTTAACCAGCCTTTGCAAGATAAGGAGTCTTATTGCTGGTCCTGCATTCAGAATGTCCCTCACTATCAATGTTCTGAAGTTGACAAAAACCATCTCTCATCTACAACTTTTCAGCAACACTGTACCCTAGAGTCCTCATCTGGAACTGGTGGCTCTGCTGCTCACAATTCTCCGTCTGCTACCAGTTTGTCTACTAATGAGAGTGGTGTTTCACAGCACAACTCCTACTCATATCCATCTGATGTTCATGATTCCCCTGACCAGTCTAGTGGTTCGCCAACAAGTGAGTTTTATGTTACCCACAAGCTAAGGGAACTGGAAACTGCCATGCTAGGGCCTGATTCGGATATCCTCGATGCATTCAATGACATAATACCAACTGGAGGCAACCAAATCATAACAGAGGCTGATAAGTGGAAGTTTCTTGGGGAAATAATATCTAGAGGAGATCTGAGAGAAGGACTTTGCACTTGTGCACAGTTTCTTGAAGATGGAGATATGTACACAGTTGATTGGTTAATTGCTGAATTGCGCCGTATGGTGTCAGTATCTGGAGAGCCAATCCAGCGCTTGGGAGCCTATGTCATAGAGGGTCTTGTCGCAAGGTTGGCATCCTCTGGAAGTGCCATCTACAAGGCATTACGATGCACGGAACCTGCACCTGCCAGCATGGAGCTTCTGTCATACATGCATCTGCTTTACGAGATATGCCCCTACTTCAAGTTTGGATACATGTCAGCAAATGGAGCGATAGCTGAGGCGATGAAGGATGAGAACCGGATCCACATCATTGATTTCCAAATTGCACAAGGTACTCAGTGGATCACTTTAATCCAGGCTCTAGCTGCTCGGCCTGGAGGACCTCCACATATTCGAATTACGGGAATTGATGATTCGACATCAGCTTATGCTCGTGGAGGGGGGCTTGACATAGTTGGTAAAAGGCTAACAATGCTTGCACAACAATGTAAAGTTCCATTCGAGTTCCGTTCTGTTGGTGTACCAGCTTCTGAAATTCAAGTGGAGAATCTGAAGATCCAACCTGGGGAGGCGATTGCTGTTAACTTTGCGTTGGTGCTGCACCACATGCCAGATGAAAGCGTGGGGACTCAAAATCACCGCGACAGATTGCTAAGGCTAGTTAAGGGCTTATCTCCCAAGGTAGCAGCTCTTGTTGAGCAGGAATCGAACACAAACACAGCTCCATTCTTAGCTCGATTCGTGGACACACTAACCTACTACTCAGCCATATTCGAGTCGATTGATGTGGCTTTGCCAAGGGAGCATAAGGAGAGGATCAACGTAGAGCAGCATTGCCTGGCGAGGGAGGTGGTGAACATCATAGCTTGTGAGGGTGCTGAAAGAGTGGAACGTCACGAGCTTCTTGGGAAATGGAGATCGCGATTTGCAATGGCAGGGTTTAAGCCATACCCGCTGAGTAGTTATGTGAATGCGACCATCAGGACGCTGCTAGGAAACTACTCGAGTAAGTATACACTTGAGGAGAAGGACGGAGCTCTATATCTGGGATGGATGGACCGTCACCTGGTGTCTTCTTGTGCATGGAAGTGATGAATAGACCTTGACGATAATAACTGCTGATGTTGATAAAGGTTTAGATGGGAACTCTGAGACTGGACATTGTTGTATTAGTAGTAAGAGTTGGTTTTGGAACTAATGTTGGTTGCTTGCTTGCAGCTTATAAACCCTTGAAAGTTATATTTCTTTTATATAGTAGAAGACTTTCTGATGACTGTCTTCTTTTGATGTGGAATGCCTAAGCGGTCTGTTGATTTGTCGAATTGGACGAAAACGCTGACGGTCACGGATGGAAAAGAAAAGTACTTACGAGAAAAAATTTAAAATCTTGGTAAATGAATGTTCATTAACTATGGGTACCATTTATGCGTTTTTACCCGGTAAAATAACATTTCGGCCTTGTTTGGTATTTGGGATAGGTGATATTAGAGTCGGCGAAAACTTACTCGATTCGACAAATCCGTCGAATCCGTCCAGCCCAGCCTGATCTGTAACCTGTTTAATTAAAAAATTCACAACCCGAAATTCGTCTAGCCCATATGATCCGATGAACCCGCATTACAACAAAACGTGCATATTGTGAGGTTGTACAATTGCGACAGTAAATTTTGATTTCCACGTCCGTTAGGCTGCTTGTTTTTTAAGCGGATTGTAAGCTATTTAAGTCACCACAATCGTTTAGATAAAAAAAAATTCATCACAACAGTAGATTTCTGTTGAAAGAAACACAACTCCCTCTTCCTCTTTATTTGCGATTCCCCTCTCTTTTTCCCTTAATTTCTGATCTCCAATGGCCTTCTTATCTTCCTTCTTCTTCACTACTCTGGATTTTGATTGATGAAATAAACACAAAATAGAAAATGTACGACCTCTTTTTTATTTTCTTCTCTAATCGTTGATGGTCGAGGTAGCGAAGAGTTTGTGTCGTCAGCGAGGGAGTCGAGGTGGTCGGTGGGAATGCTACTGGTGAGAAGTACTGAAGAAGAGCCGAAGGTGATTCGGACTTGGCTCATCTCCATCCCTACACATCCGCATGTGTCCTCCAATTTTATAGAGAGTCGACACATCAACAAAACTGGATCAGAAGCCCTCATTCTCTAGCCTTGACCCTTCACCGGAGTTGGGGGGATCGACGCCGCCGACGAGTTTGTTCTATATATGTTAATTGTAAAAAACTTTGGACAAGAAAGCACCGTGTATTCTCCTCTAATAAGATTGTTTTCAGGTGTATGATTGTTATTTGTGGTTTCAAATTCTTAATTCAAGCTACAATTGTTTTGGATCAAATGACGTTACTTTGATTTTGGAATTCTCAACAGAGTGACGTATAAATCTGAAATTATAATTGAATGTACACCTGCGAAAACTTTTTTTTCTCTAATTTGCAGCTAACCGCAGACAGCATGACGCTGTTAAGTCAAATAATTTATGCCCAGAACCGCGAGAACGGGTAATGATCTATCAGAAATCGTTGGATTTGGTTTTGGGGTTCCTAATCATGAGAATCGAAACCACGACAATGGTATTGTCAGTTCTCGCGGTTATAACCTCCAGAATCGTTTTCTTATAACCCCACGACCGGTGCGTTTTGTTGTAATGTCGTGACTCGATGAACCCCGTGACCCGATTAACTCGTAACTCGATAAACGCGTGACCGATTAACCAATAATTTGATTAACTCGTAACTCGATTAACCCGTAATCCGACAGTCTGTAACCCGACTAACATGTGACCCGCCCAGCCAACCCGTTTTACCCCGTCATATCATCCGACAAAATTTGAAGTTGTCTCTCAAGTATAATTAACATATCATCCGACAAAGTATAAAGTTGTCTCCCAAGTATAGTTATCATAAGTTTTAATAGATAATTATTCCATAATCTCAAATTAGTTTGATGGCATTTACTTCAAAAATAAAAATAATTAGTTCATTTTAAATAAATATTCATAAAGCAAACTTTTTGTATCCAAGACAAATGATACTATTGTCCAATGCTCATTTGCAAGTTGAAAATCATATTTCTTCAAAAGAAGTGGACAATATCAATTAGCTTACATACAACACACTCAATATTGATAATATAAACTAAAAACTAAGTTGAGGTACTGCCGCTATGAAGTTGGGTAGTTGGATTCAACATTATATTCTGTTTATTGATTAGTTACTAACATGAACAAAAAAATAGTAGGAGCTAACCAAGTTTTATGACAAGAATGATAAATTATAAATAGACATGAACAAGAATGAAAAATCTTGATGATAAAATGACCTCTAATCTTTAGAGATTTTATTTACATTTTTTCATCATCGATTTTGTAATCTTAAAATTAAAATTTCAATTTGTAATCTAGTTTCTATAATTTTATTATTAGTTTAGAATTCAAATAGTAATCTCAATCCTTTAAAATTTAAATAAAACAAAATGTGAAAATGATTATTGAATCTAAATTCTATTTTTATTATCTAAATAAAACTTATTTGTTATATTTTGTAAATTGATGACCCGATGGGCAACCCGAGCTAACCCGTGATCCGCCCGAGCCAAACCCCGACGAACCCGTGATCCGGTGAACCCGTGATCCGATGAACCCGTAATCTGATTAACCCACAACCCGTGGCTTGGGAACCCATGGCTCGGGAAACCATGACCCGTCTAACCCGTGACCGACTAACCCATAACCCGACTAACCCGTAACCTGACTAACCCCGCCCTTGGCCCGCCTAACCGCCCGTTTGACAGCTCTAAGTGATATTCCGACATGTATTGATTTCTAAATTACCCAAAGCTAGCTATTCGACATATCTTTGTATTTTAGAGCTCGAATAGCTATTTATTCGATGATACTTTCACATAATTAGAGTGATATTGAATACCACCCTATGAATTCCTCAAAAACTTATCAAATTCATTTTGAAATGAAAGTTTTTGTGTTTGGTTTGCAAGATAACTCATTTTCAATTATAAATTTTGAATTCCGCGGAATTGAGGCTAGTGTTAGCAATTCCGTGGAATTGAGTAGGTATTTCGAAATGAATTCTACAAAAATTTACTAATTACATTAAAATGACTTATTTAACCTCAACTAATAATTAAATTAACACCATAACCATCAGCCATAATCTATATAATTAGAGTTGGCCGACTCTTTGCTTGCTCAAACCTTCTCATTCTTGTTGCTGGCAACAAAGCACCAATTTAAAAGCAGTTATTTTCTATTAATCATATTTCTAATCATATTTTGTTATGATAGTCATCAAATGCATTCGTTCTTTGTTAATTGTTATTTAGAAAATGTTAGTTAAGGTGATATAGTTGTTAATTCAATAAACTCTTCCACTCAATGAGTAATAGTAATGTCTTATTTGTTGAAAGGGTATATGTGAAAACTTTTGATTTAATTCAATTATGAATCTAATACCAAACATGATTTGGGAATTCAATTCAATTTATTTTTAATAATTGAATATGACATTCCAAATATAGGAATTTTCATTTCGAAAAGAATTTCACAAGTAATTCATTTTGAAATGAAATCAATTCTTGATTCATTTGATACCAAACGATACCAAATGTCATTTCCATGACTTTTTTTTGCCTCCACTTTTTTTATTTACTCGAGGGCGTAATTGTAACTCTCTCTCTCATAAGTGCACTCTCTTTCTTTCTTCATTCTTCTCCAATATCGTATCCCAAATAACAATTTTTTATTTTTTTCTAGAAAATATCAATAACATCCAATATTGTGATACCTTAAATGTCATGATATTCGAAATTCATATATCAAACGAGACCTTCTATCTTTCTGGATGTGAAATACTGATTTCGGGCCAACTGTTGGTTTTGGTTTGTATCCGCTGAGTTTTGGTCTGATAGAAAGGCGACCACGGGCATGACTAACTGTCAATCAAGAGCGTGATATCAGGAGATCACAGGCGTGGTGATTTGGTAGTGACAGGCGTTGTGGTAAGTCCATCACGGGCATGGTGGACTTAATATAAAGTAGAATTGCGACCCAGAACTAAGAAACACAGAAACAGAAAACCGACGAACGACAATTCTCTTCCAGGAGGTGAAGGGGGTCGATCAAAGAGAGAAGTCAGAGCCGAATGGTCCAGGATCAGGGGTAGAGGATTCATGAGGCTAGGAGATGCAAGAGAAGGTAATCAATCCTCTTCTTTCTCTGTTAATCCCATAGATTCAAACCATGTAGGAAAACCTAATAGTCACGGTTTTTGGAGATTCAATCCTTGATTGGTCTCTTCAGGTCTATTGGGATATGAGGCTTGATCTTCGAGAAGGAAGCCACGAATAAGACTCTACCAGGAAGCTAATCAGAGGTGGGGGTTCAGATTAATTTTCTGCTTTGAGCGTAGGACTGGAATAGGTTGTCAGGAATTTAATGATCGGGTTCTCAGGACTGTATAGTAGCGTGTTTCTACTGTACATGTGTTGTGTTTAGGAGTAGGGCTCTCATGTTGTAAAGTAGCATGTGATCTACTATACAGACAATTATTATATTTTGAGTATAATCTCTTGGCGATTGAACTGTGGCTTGATTCAAAGTTCATGTTAGTACAAGATTATGCTTAGCTAGATGAGCTCCCAATTATGCATTGGTCACCCACCCATGATTGCGCAATCCCTTATGTTTTAATCAGGCTCAGGCAGGACGTGTTGAATATGCCTACATATGCTTCTCACACGATATTCATTGGTGGTTTTTATTGATCTGATCCACCATGTAGCTATCTAAAAACAGTTAGGGGTGGCTGATGCTTGGTAGATACCTATAGGACCACACAGTTACTTTATTAGAGTAGTGACTAGGTGGACATTCTTATTCTAGTCTCAGTTCTACACGAGTCTAGTTAGCCACTCAGTGCTTATCACTAACCGTATTAGACATTATTTTCCCTTGTGTATCTGTATGTTTCAGTCCATGGTATTGGAGCTGACGATGGAGAGAGAGCTGATCGGGGTTTTGATATAAGATGATATCTGTATTTGATATTTTCAGAAACGGAGTTGTATCTCCTTTTGTCTTGTTGTGTTTTAGGATCCGAGAACCTTGTTGGCCAGATATTTAAACTATTTAGTTCAGCTTTTATTTCTTATTTTAATGCTTTGGTTAGTAGTCGAGAGTAGTGGTTAGTTCAGGTTGGACCCCGAGTATGATTCCTTGGTTGAACCAGTAGTTCAACCACGACTCCTAAGGTGGGATTTTGACAAATGGTATCAGAGCCTGATATGTCTTAACACATACATAAGTTTCATATGGATAACTTTGAGAGAAAACTTATGTGTTTAGAGTTACTTCTAAATCATGAAAGAACGAAAGATAAAATGCAAATAGTTAAAGGAAGTTGATTTATCAAATTTATTTATTTCTCTCTACAAAAATAATGAAAATTATAAGAAGAGTATTTTACATTTTTATTGGAATTTTCCTTTATACAACGATGAGGACGACTAAAGTTTTGGAAAAATTTATGAGTAAGATGGGCATTACCAAACAGTGGGCGGAGTGGATGATGATGTGCATTCGATCTATGGAGTATAAGGTGCTAATGAACAACGAGTTAGGATAGGCTTTTGTCCCATCGCAAAGCCTCCGACAAGGGTGTGTATTGTCGCCCTTCCTCTTCCTTATTTGCACAAAGGGCCTATTGTGTCAGCTGCGGGCGACGAAGAAGGCAGGAGGGATTTAAGGTATGCGAGTAAGCCGTGGTGCGCCAAGACTTACTCACCTCTTGTTCGTAGACGATAGCTTCTTCTTTTGTCGAGCAGAAATCTCCGAAGCTCATGAAAAGATTTTTTGGCATCTACGATGGGACCTCAAGAAAACTTTTCAACTGCAATAAGTCTGGTATCTTCTTCACCCATTACACACATCCGATGCTTCCTAATGCAATCTCGACAACCTTGGGGATTTCAACTTCACTATGTAACTGCAAGTACCTTGGTCTGCCCTTGATGATCGGTAAGAAGAAGAAGAGTAGTTGTGGTTCCTTAAGGAGCGAATGTGGGCAAAGATCTAGGTGTTGAAGCATCAGTTTTCCACTTCTAGTGGCCGCGAGATCCTAGTCAAAATGATGGCCCATGCTGTCCCAATTTACAGCATGAGAGTTATGAAAATTCCAACATCTCTTTCGGAGGAGTTGGAGAGAATGTTAAATATATTTTGGTGGGTTTGAAATGGGATGGCGGTGGGGAGATCATGTGGATGTGATGGGAGCGGCTCTATGTTTGGAAGGAGTTTGCTTTTATGGGTTTTCGTCATTTCCAACACTTTAATCTCACCATGTTAAGAAAGCAAGAGTGAAAGTTTTTTTCTAACCTTGATGCTTTAGTATTGCGTGTGTTCAAAGCTAAATATTTCTGTAAAGGGGACTTTTTATTAGCTCAACTGGGTAGCCTGTGAGCTTTTTTTTGACGAAGCATTCATGCTGCTCAAGAGGTGGTGAGAGATGGGCGTCGGTAGAGATTGGGAGATGGCAAATCCATTAAAATTTTTTAGAATCGTGGTTGAGGGATGAAAACCAATGTTTTTCGGAGACGATCGATAGTGTGCAACTTAATGATTTGATGGTTCATGACCTGCAAATCTCGAGTCTCCGGATTTGGAATGAGCATTTGCTCACGCTTATTTTTTGTTATCAAGATATCTAGGTTATTTGCAATAAGCCACCACCATCGGAGTAAGGAAGCGATAGACGTATCTGGTGCTTGAGAAGAAAGGCATATACTCGGTACAATCTGCATACCATGCGGCCATGAAGCGTAATGCGAACAATGCCACTAGAGACTTTTGTGTAAGTTGCATATAACTTTTTATTGTGTTTTGACCTTTTTAGATAAGATGAAACTCTTATATATTTAAGAATTTGAGATTGAATATAGGGTGAAGTCAAACAGTTCATGAAGGACCCAAATACTGACACGAGGTTAGCAAGGAAGATGCTGTGGCAAGGGCGTATTGTGCACGTTTGAAGAACAAAAAAGAAAAATCAGGAATAGTGTGCCATCTAGGATTTGGAGTTAAAGCAAAACGAGTAAGTATTTTACTGCATTAACCCTAAATTAATTCTATCATTAAGTAGGATCGTTGTAGGTACAAACTTCACCTGATCAAGTTAGAAGGGGTGTCTTCGAATGTTGTTTCTTCATAGAGTGATCCACTAGATTCAATTTCGGTTCCTTATTTTTATTGTGGGTGCCCATTGAACATGCAATAGATATGAACAAATTAAGAGGGGCCGCCTCCAATTCTAACTTATAAAGTTCCCTTTAAATGATATATATATATCATCCTTCCCATGCAAATGTATTATCCAATTTGCACGTTTTAACTAGCACCTCAAGATAGTGAAAACTTTATCATTCAACCTTACTCATGGCTTATACTTTTAAGTGTAATCAAGTATGCAATTATGTTTTGATAGTATAGATATGAAAGGTTTGCTTGATTCATTGTGGCTGTCGAAACTTGTCCTTCGAAATCAAGTATTTTTTGTTCATTTTGTAAATCGAAGAGTATGAGTTAAACCGTGAAAACGAATTGTTTATTACCGAATGTTTAAAAAAAATATCTTAACTTTGATTTTGTATATTGTAGGTGTATGGGTCTTCTTCTTCTTGGCAATCCACAAAGCTACCAGATTCGGCCACATTTGGGAAGAAGATATTAGCTCATCTTGCCAACTCTTAAGTTGGCTTATGTCCTGATTTGGAGGAGATGAGGCAGATGTTTGAAAGTCAAATGTGTGGGCTTCGATGAAACAAATGTGAACGAGAGCCATGATGAAAATGTAAGCGGTCCGATGGAAACAAATGAGAGGGGCGATGAGCTTGATGATGACCAAGAAGAGTAGTCTATGTTTAGTGGATTGTACATGTTCGATGAACAACTAAGAATCAGGTAGTTACTTTAGAAGGATGGTGTAGTTTAAGCAACAAGAATGAGAATGAGTCGCTACAATCTACTATTTTATCAAAATGCAAGTTTTAAATTCAGCAACGTGTCATATCTGTATTCCTGTCTAGCTACAGAAAATTTTGAACAAGTTTGATATATACGAAAAAATGACAGCGGAATAAAATAAAATATCAACAAGAAAACTATGAGGATACTTAGGCATACATATGCATGTAGATGCTGTTAGGCGAACATGCTAAAAACGGATAACAAGCTGTTGTTAGACGAAATCCTAACAACGGACATAAGGTAGTTGTTAGGCGAAATCCTAACAACGGAGACACGATCAGTGGGTCGCTATGAAAATTAAACATAACAACGGATGTAAGCCACTGTTAGGATGCAACCAACAAGTGACCACATGTCTGCCGTTATGCTTCTCCACTTATCCGTGGCCGGGATTTGCTGTTAGGATCTTTTTTCATTGGCAATCCTAACAGCACACTCAAAGCTACCGTTAGGATTCCTAACAGCGGCTAATGGCTGCTGTTAGCAAGAAAAAATGGTGCTGTTAAACATTTAGTTTTTTGTAGTGGTACATATAAAAATTATGATTATCTCGCCCCAAGCATTGTGGAAGAATACTACCCACCGGAGAAGACTGCAGCTGTTACAGAAGCAATCTCTCAGATTCATCAGAGCGATGGAGAGAGCTTTTATGACTTGTGGAATTGATTTCAATAAATGTTAGCTGAATGTCTTCATCATTGATATGCCAACCGTCAGCTGGCAGACATGTTTAACAAGCTCTATAGATCGATCAACAACAATGCTAGTACATCAGCTAGCAAATGGAGATGTCACTACCCTTTACCCTTACATATGCTCTAGTACATTTTGGTTCTCGTGCAAAAAAATCCAGAAAGTGCACATGTAACACGATTAAACCAGCCAATTAAGTATCCTCAGATAACTCAGACATCATTGCTTTAAGAGGCTCACATTAACTTTCCTAGAAGCTTTCATCAAGATTCCAGCATTTGCAAAGTTCTTGAAGGATGTGCTCAAGAAGAAGATCAATCTTTAGTGATGCCATAGAAGTCACCCTCTATGAGGAAGTAGCAACCATCCAAGTCGGACCGACTAAGCGAAAAGACTCAAGGAGCTTTATTTTACTATGCATGATTGAGAAGTTCAAAGTTAGTCAAAGTCCTGCTAATCTAGGTGCTAGTATTAATATTATTCCTAATAGGTTATATGAGAAACTAGATATAGGTGAACTTAGATTTACTAAATTAGTTCTTCAACTTGCTATGGTCCTTACTGAAACCTAGGGGAGTTATAGAGGATGTGCCAATTTGTGCAGGACCTTTTGAATTTTTTGTTGATTTTGTAGTTTTAGATACCCATGAAGATAATTACAATATTCTGTTAGGACGTCCATTCTTAGCTACTGTTGAAGTTGTGATAGATGTTTGCAAGGGGTGTCTAACTCCAAAAGTAGGACATGATGAGGTCACTTTTTTGTTTAAAAGATGGCATGAAGGACTCTAAGGCCCATGATGATAATAATATTTCAAAGGATTTCCATAATGCATCTGAAAGAGTTAAGCTATCTCATATGCTTGTTGGAGATGTTTGTGTTGTTACAGGTGTTTATGGAGATTGGTTGGATGATATGGAGCAGAGGGCATAAGCAAAAGCCCTTGAGCAACTTGAGCCATACTCTAGACCACCACCACTGCTGGAGCTTCTGAAGATCCCAAAGATAATTAATTCATACGAGGAGCCTCTGTAGTTGGAGGTGAAATTACTACCAGAGCATCTTGAGTATGCATTTCTCAGTGAGGATTCGAACCTCAACAAAAGGAGCAACTGCTAGCAAGGAAGCATGACCATGCTATAGCTTGGAAGCTAGCTGAATCCAGCAATGAAAGAAGTTGTGAAGAAATGAGTCACTCAAACTCTTCGATGCAGGTATAATTTATCCATTTTCTGACAGGCATTGGGTTAGTCCTATGCAGGTTATACTTAAGAAGGGTGGTTTCATAGCCGTTCGTAATGATAAGGGAGAGCTCATTCCTACCAGAACAGTTACTGGATGGAGAGTGTGCATTGATTACAGGACGCTCAATAATGCTACAAAGAAAGACCACTATCCACTGCCCTTCATCGATCAAATGCTTAAGTGCCTCATGGGTCATGAGTACTATTGCTTCTTGGATGGGATGCTAGGATACATTCAGATCCCGATGAAACCAGAGGACCAGGAGAAGACCACATTCACATGCTCCTTCGACACATTTACATATGATGAACGGATTTTACCCCGCTTTCAAATACCCACTAGATTGCTCTAGTGGGATCGTAAATCTCCCTAGGGTCTTCCTATTTCTATTACTCAGGTTGATGTACTAACTAAACTGAGTAACAGGTTGAGATAGTTTTTAGATTATTGCAAGTAACTAATAACGACTAAGTATGCAATTCAAAGTAAACGAATTCGAGAGGTTGAGTTTCAGATAAGAATGAAGGTTGCTTAGATTCGAATCCACTAAAGCTAGCAATGCATGGATGGATGATAAGTTATCTCGATTATTCAGGTTATAACATCTTGGCAATTTCCTAATGTAGTCTTAAATCACTCTCGCACCTCGAAGGATCTATTTCGTCTAACTGTAGACTCCTCTCTCGAGCTAATCTACAGCTAAACAAAACACATTAATTATGTTCAATGAAATGCCACAACGATAAACATGGAAAAAGCCCAAACGATTCGCTCCTCTCTCGAGCTAACAAATAATCTAGGGTTCTTCTTAAGCGGCCTATCGATCTATGTTCCTCTCGGACCCACAAACCAATACCGATGATTCAATCAAGACGGCCAAACAGAATTGAATCAGAAATTAGGTTGTAGGAAGAACACATCATAAGTCTGAATAAACCTCGATAAAAAATCAAATCGTCCATACAAAAGCTTAGCTAAAGCTTCATCTCGTCCGAACAACACAGAAAGTTTAGCTACTCATGGTTCGGGAAGTAAGAAGGGAAAAAGAAATGAGAACAACCCGAAAAGACAACATGATCCGTCGAGAATCCTCAATCCTATCGTCGATCTTTTCTCCTTCACCAATCGATGATAATCTATCCCTTCAATCGGTCTCTGAAACTTTCTCTCTCTCTAAGAACTCGGAAATATGTGTAGAATGAATGATAATTCGTCTAAAAGGCTGCTAGGGCTTTATATAGACCCCTCGTCCAAATCAGAGATGGAAAAGGATTTGAAAATCCGTCTGAGATGGAACACGCACTAGAACACGCCGTGTTCCTCCCCTGTTAGCTTTTTCGACCGATTTCATAACTGGAACACGCCGTGTTCCTCTCAAGTCGCTCTAAATCCGTCCGTTTTTGCTCCCGCTCATCCCCAAACGCCATACATTGCCTGAAAATGTATAAAAACATACCGAACAGCGTAATACGGCCCCAAGGGGCAGGGGAGCTAACATGTGCTAGAAATCTAGAGTTTAAACACATTTCGACACACAAAAAGCACAATTTGCAACCAAAAAGGTGTGTTGAACATACAACACATCAAATCACCCCACACTTAAATTCTTGCTTGTCCTCAAGAAAATCTACTAATCACTCTCTATAAAGATTCAACATATGGTGATCGGAAGTCAAAGTTCTGGTGCTCAATTCTATAATTTTGTTTAGGGATGCAAGTCAATCAACAAACCACACAATTAAGCATGAAACACTAAGTTCCTCGAATTAGTATAAGATAGACTCATAGATATGATATAAATGATTTGACACCTAACCATCAGAGTGTATCCATATCCCCCACACACTTATACCTTTTAGTTTCCAGCGGAAGTAACAGACCGACGGCTCGTCCTGGCCGGGATTTCTCTTCCATCCTGAGGGAGGAGGTGCTTCGATTTTTAATAGCACTCAAGTTATGCTAGCACTTTTGAGTTGCTTACTTGACTATCTAATTTTACGGATTATTGAAAACATTGCTTGAATATGCCAATGTTGCTTCTCGTTTCCTTCTTTATTGCTTTTTTTAGATAGCGGCTTTTTCCGAATGGGGGAATTAATCACAACTTCAGCCGGACTCAGAAGTAACTATTCTCCGGCCCACGCCCAAAGCCTCATAAAGGTAGGGAAGACAGCAAACCATTAGGGTCTCCCTACGTGTTTCGATTGCAACCAAACCCCCACGACATATTTGTACTTAGCAACCTCATTCAGACTCCTCCCGCCTGTTTTAACCTTCATAACAACTTAGGCAAATTCGTTGGCGCATACACATACACTCTACTGCGACTTGGAACAAAACAGTGGAAGGTACAATTCATTTTCTTAACATATATATGAGTCTCTAGTATACTAATGTTGGTAACACGGCAGGTGGTTCAAAAATGATATCCTCACATCCACGACATCCACAAATAGAATGAAAACCCTAACATGCGTTCACTAACATTCACAAACTAAGCTCAAGAGGGAGTTTCGAAAAGTAAGGAAAGCAATTCACAAATATTTACTCACAAGTTATGTACCCCTCAATGAAGAAGCACCCAAATTCACCCCACACTTGAACAGGACATTGTCCACAATGGACCAAACAATTGAGAGAGAACGGGATAGAAAACATGGTACTAACTTGGATATCATGCTAACGGGGCACATGTAGAGCCTGGACGAGGACGAGGACGGAAAAAGATATCAAAAGTCATCGAGAGGAGAAGCAGTCCTACAACCAAATAGACATGAAAGATCAAATAGATGAAAGGCTAGAGCCAATCCGTTACATCAATCCAGAGTCACCGAAACATAACACAAACGAACAAAATGTCAACCACGAGACATAGAGAAAAACAAAACCAAACAACTCATAGTTATGAAAATGAGAACCAACACTCTGACACATCATGCAGTCCCTACTGGTCATCCATGTCATGCGGGGAGACGGTGGAGGGTACTGGAATGGAATGCTTGGTGGGTACTCCAGGTGAGTGAAGGTGTAAAAGTGCTGCTGCTCTTGAAAAGCGTACTGCTGGTAGGCGTATATCTCAGCCATGGAAGCCTGAAGGGAGTCTACCCGCCCCAAGAGACCGGTGATACGACTGCTCAAATCCTCCGCCTGTGCATCCTGAGGGGAAGGCTAGCGGCCCTGAGAGGAACCCTCTTCAACAATAGGTTCCCTCTCTCGACCGGCGGAGCAGCGATCCGCGAAGAAATCCAAAATCTTAGCTGGTGAGACGATGAGGAGAGACCCGTGGAATGGTGGACAGAGCTCCAAAGGCTGACTCATACTGCAGGGTCTTCACCAAGCGAGTGATGTAAGAACCGTCATACAGCTTGCTGGATGTCTCGGCGGAACGAGATCGTTGAGCCACCAATAGCTTGGCGACCAAGGGCGCCGGATGGACTCGATCCCTGTTGTAGACGCTGTATAGAAGGAAGAGGTCGCGGGAGGTGCAGACACCACCAGAGTTCCCGCGTTGAGTGATGGTGGCACGAAGGAAGTGGTGCAGGAGTCGGAGGATGTGCACTTCAATTGCCGTGGCCTTGGAAGCGCTGGACTTGCAGTAGCTGTGTCTTCTGCCCTTTAGACGCTTCAAACGTTTAGAAGGAGCAATCTCACTCAAGAACTCCTCATGAGCCATGCAAGTAGCTCCAACAAAGACAATCAATGGTGGACCAGATGTAAGTTCCTCCATCATGTAAAATCTGAGGTACACCACGAACTCGTTGAACAACCAGAAGTGGCAGACTCCTCCACACTGTAGCTGGACAACATCAGCTTCTCTTGGATCAGTCATCACCTTGACCCGGATGGAGGTGATAACCTCTTTGGTCACCCACTCCCGAGTGTCTTCATTAACATCGAACAAAGGCCGAAGGCCGGCTGCATCAATGGCAGAGGAGAACAGCTACCCAATGCCAACCGTATTCAGCTCAGCCCAGTCAACCCATCCAGAAGCGGTAATAGCTTTCTGGGAAATCTCCATCCACACTTGCTGATTTGTCTTATCGGCGAAGTTGAAGCACTATGCCTTAACCGCATTCGGGATACCCTGCACCTGAAAAGAAGTGGATTGAAGCATGCCCCGTCCTCACTTACCAAGAGAATCCATCCTGCAAGAGGGAAAGAAGAAGGAAGATAATCTCACGCAATCTAACTGCAACATGACATATTCTCAATACAAGTGCAATCTAATCGTCATCACAAGGTCATAAGTGCCCCACAAGTTGCAAAAGGCACACCGGACAACCCCACACTTAGAGAGCATCATATATGACAAGGATCAAATTATAGTCACGAAAGCATAAAATCTGCGAATAAGCGTCATGAGATGCAATGTGGTATGGAAATGGACGTGGAATGTGGTTTTAATTCGTCATACGACCTTACTATAACTTAGGGTTCATGTTTAGCCTAAGTGCAGAGAGAATTCAAACAATCGACGGCACTATCAAAGGCAAAACATCATCAAATTTTGTACACAACCTCACTAAGGCATCAATTGCATATATCCAAGTTCAATTTCAGAAAAGCAAAAATTCAATTTTTTAGGGTTCTTGAGGATAATCCCCAATTTCATCAAAACTGAAAATAGAACTCAAATCGGGCAGAAGATGATTTAGATAGACATGAAAGGAAGAGTAGAAGAGGAGTGTACAGTATAATCGACCTTAATATGACCGGAATTGATATGGAAAGGAAGAAATCGAGGTAGGAGCTTCAATGGTGGTGAAAGCTTCTTCTTCTAATGGAGGGTCGAAAAGAAGAAGGAGAGAGTGGAGAGGGGGGAGATAAGGGGTGAAGATGGATGATGGAGGAGGTTCGAATGAGGGAGGCGGAGGTATTATGGGGGTTGGAAGTGTAAAGTCGGCGGTGGGGAAAGGAAGAGAAGAAGAGCGGGGGAAAAAATCGAAGAGAGAGGGAGAAGAAGAAAAAACCTGCAACTAGAACACGCCTGTGTCCAGTCTCTAGAAGCTAGAGTCCAAAATCTCGTGACTGGAACACGGCGTGTTCCTGCCCGTGTCCAGCCCCTGGAACATTGCCATATGAAATTCTTTATGGAACACGGCGTGTTCCACGGAACACGGCAAGGTACACGGCGTGTTCCCGGCCGTGTCCACCCCCTAGAACTTTTGCTTCTAGAAATTGCGAGGGAACACGACGTGTTCGTTCTGGAATACGACGTGTCCGTCCTGATTCTTCTAAAACTTTGTTTTTTGTCCTCTCTTCATCCATTCCTACAATAATATTAGCGAATAACAACCACGCCCGAATGTCCCAGAACATTGTTTGATATCCAGACTCAATTATTCGACCCTAGACTCACAGAATTCAAAAATGTGAAGAAAAGAAAAGACTCGAAACTTGGGTTGCCTCCCAAGAAGCGCTCTGTGTGTTATGTCTTTGAGCTAGACGATACCTGGAATCTATGGTTCAGCTCCCTTAACCACAGCCTGGTCGAGTTTCATTTCTTCGACGACTCCGAGGAAAGCTCCAGTGGCGTACATCTTCAGACGATGACCGTTCGCCTTGAAGGGATCCTCATCGGGGCGAGTGATTTCCACAGCGCCATAAGGAAAAACTTGAGTGACTGTGAACGGTCCAGACCAGCGGGATCGTAGCTTCCCAGGAAAGAGATGAAGGCGGGAGTTATATAGAAGCGCCTGATCGCCAACCTTGAACTCCTTGACACCTTTCAGTTTCGAATCGTGGTTTCGCTTGGTTCGTTCCTTATATAGCTTAGAGCTCTCATATGCTTGTTCGTGCCACTCCTGTAATTGATGTATCTGTAATTTTTTTTCCTCGCCTGCAACACTAGAATCCAATTAGGTGCTCATAAGGCCCACCAAGCATAGTGTTCTAACTTGACAGGCAGATGGCAGGCTTTCCCATACACAAGCATGTAAGGGGAGGTGCCGATAGGAGTTTGTTAGGCCGTCCTATACGCCCACAAGGCATCATCAAGTCAAACAGACCAATCAGTGCATGAGATGGCTTTCTCCAATATCTGCTTCAACTCCCGATTCGTCACCTCGACTTGTCCACTTGTCTGAGGATGTTAAGCCGTTCCAACATGGTGGGTAACCCCATACTTAGCACAAACCTTATCGAATTGTCCACCAAATGAGTTCCCCTATCACTAATGATAGTCATAGGTGTACCAAATCTAGAAAACAGCTTCTTCAAGAACTTTCCAACCACCCTTGTATCGTTGGTGGGAAGAGCCTGAGCCTCTGCCTATTTAGACACATAATCCATAGCCACTAGGAAATATTTATTCTTGTGAGAGGCAGGAAAAGGTCCCATGAAATCAATCCCCCATATGTCGAAAATCTCAATAGGAATAGTCATAGTTTGACGAATTTCATCTCGTTGAGAGAGTTTACCTGCTCTCTGGCATTGATCGCATTTGTTGATGAAATCCTTGCAGTCCCGAAAGATGATGGGCCAAAAGAATCCGACAGTGAGAATTTTCCAAGCTGTTCGTTCGGATCCATGATGTCCACCAGTTAGTCCGGAATGACAGTGAGCCATGATATCGCGAGCCTTGCTGACCGTTACACATCGGTGAATAATATTGTCAGAGCCGATGCGGAAAAGATGCGGATCTTCCCAATATTACTTCTTAATGTCATACATGAACTTCCTTGTCTCATGTCGAGTGAGGTCGTTTCGAATTTCCCCACTAGCATGGTAGTTGGCAAAATCGGCAAACCATGGCCCTTTAGCTTTGGAGATCATGATGGCGTAGTGGTGTTATTCTGGGAAGGCCTCACTGGTCAGGGGATGCCTTACATGTGTCCATAGACTGCTCCAGACGAGAAAGATGATAACCAGCAACATTCTCTGAACCTTTCTTGTCTCAGATTTCAATGTCAAATTCCTAAAGGAGGAGTACCCATCTGATTAGTCTCGGTTTAACATCTGATTTGCTCATGAGATAACAGATAGCTGCGTGATCTGTGAAGACAATAACATGAGACAACAGAACATATGATCTGAATTTGTCGAAAGTATACACCACATCTAAAAATTCTTTCTCTGTTGTGGTGTAATTTCTCTGAGTGTCGTTGAGAGTTTTGCTGGCGTAGTAAATTGGTCTGAATCGTTTCTCAACTCTTTGTCCCAAGACTGCTCCAATCGCAAACTCACTCGCATCACACATAAGCTCAAACGGAAGATCCCACTATGGTGTAATTAGTATCGGAGCTGTGTTAAGTTTGGATTTGAGAGCAATAAATGCTTGGTGACATGATTGATCAAAGTGGAAGGGGACATCTTTCTCAAGCAGGAGTGTAATCTTCGAGAAGTTTTTAATAAAACGTCTGTAGAAACTTGCATGTCCCAAAAAACTCCGAACTGACTTCACTTATGTAGGGGGTGGAAGTGTAGATATAGTATCAATCTTTGTTTGATCAACTGCAACTCCCTTCTTCAAAATCTTGTGACCGAGCACAATTCTCTCCCTCACTATGAAGTAGCTCTTCTCCCAGCTAAGAGCTAGATTTGTGGCTTCACAAGTTTTGAGGACTTTCTCCAAATTTAGCAAATCCTGCTCAAAAGAATCCCCATAAACAGAAAAGTCATCCATGAATATCTCCATAATTTCGTCGATTAGTTCTTCAAAGATAGCCATCATGCATCTCTGAAATGTTGCGGGGGCATTGCAGAGGCCGAAATGGATACGTGAATGTTGTGTTCTCCTGATCTTCTGGGGCTATAGGAATCTGGTAATAGCCTGACATCCCATCCAGAAAGCAATAATACTAGTGACCCGCGAAGTGCTCTAGCAGCTGATCGATAAAAGGGAGAGGGAAATGATCCTTCCTCGTAGCGTCATTCAATCTTCTGTAATCTATACACACTCACCAACCGCTAACAGCCGTGTAGCAATTACTTCGCCAACTGCATTGGGCATTACAGTCATCCCACCTTTCTTGGGCACACAGTGGACATGACTCACCCACTTGCTATCTGAAATGAGATAGATAATCTCTGCATCTAACAGTTTCATAGTCTCCTTGCGCACTACCTGCATTAAGGGTGGGTTAAGGCATCTTTAGGGTTGGGGGACTGGCTTCTCATCCTCCTCAAGATATATTTGATGCTTGTAGTAAGTAGGGATGATTCCCTTTATGTCTGTCACCTTCCACGCAATTTCTTGTTTATGTTTCCGCAAAAGAGCTACAAGGCTAGCCTTTTGTTGTGGAGAGAGGGTCAAGTTGATGATGACTGGAAGTTTTGACCCGTCCTCCAAGAATGCATACTCCAAAGTGGGGGGAAGTTCTTTCAATTCCAAATTTGGAGGTTCTTCATAGGAAATTTTGAATTGTGTGGCTGGTGCCACCAAAATAGGTCAATCGTATGCTGGTTCTCCGATGCTAGACAGATAGTCATGGAAGCTACTTCCTCGTCGATCCATGTACCTGCAGTACCATCCTGCATACCAAAAACTAGACTCTTCTCTAGGGGGTCATTCCCCACTAGGTTAGTGAAACCAACAGTTGAGAGAGAGGTCACAGTTTCATCAAAAGAACATAAATCATCAAAAGCCATTTGCCTGGTTCCAGCGGAACTCAATCGAAAAGTTGCACTCTCTAATTCGACCCTAAGAGTGATAGTACCATTACTGATATCGATTATTGCTTTAGCAGTATTAAGGAATGGTCTACCTAAGATCAAAGAAATATTAGAGTGAGCATCTATCACCACAAAGTCAGTTAAGAAGGTATATTTTCCCACGTTAACAACACGTCCTCTAAGATCCCTCTAGGCACAGTTGCTGATTTATCAGCCAGTTTAATATTAATGCGTGTAGGCTTAAAGTCTATCAGTCCTAGGGAATTAGCTAAGCTATAGGACATCACATTAATACTAGCCCCTGTATCTGCCAAACCATTACTAACTTGCGTATTACCAATCTTACAAGGTAGAGTGAACGGACATGTATCTCATCATTTGCGTGGTAGGGTCCCGAAGTCCATCTCTTAATAGCTTGCCGCCATGTCCACTTCTTCGTTCAGCTCTGTGGTTTCCTCTTATTTGTCACCAAGTCTTTCATAAACTTGGCATAATGAGACATATCTTTTACCACCTTCACAAAAGGCATATCGACATGCACAGTATTCAGTACCTTCATGAACGCAGCAAACTGCTTGTCATGCAACTCCTTATTTAGGCGAGCAGGATATGGAACTCTTGGGCTGTAGGGATTTTCCTCTGATGGGGGAGTAGGGATGCAAAGAGGAGGTGTCCCTTCTGGTGTAACCGGTGTGGTAGTATTTTGCGGCTCTTCTGTTGGAGTATCATCTTCATCCAAAAGTGGTGGAGGTTTCACTGATGGTGTGACTATCTTCATTGGAGGATCTTGCAGCTGCTTTCCACTTCTAGTTTCAATTGCTCCCATGTCTTCGTGTTGTCTTGGATTCGGAACTGTTGAGCTAGGTATCCCATTTGGTTTTGCAGTGGTACGGTTGTTGGTTAGCTCTGCTACCCTATCCTCCAAATTTGGGATTGACTGTAGTTGAGCTTCATCATTAGCCACGAGCCGCTGCAGAATAGCGTCTAGTGTTGTCTGCTGCTGTTGAGGGGGAAATCCAGGGGGAGCCTGATTAGATGAATAGGTGATCTGATCCTTCTCCCCATAGCTCTCGTTGACATATCCCTGCTGGTTGTTGTCTGAGTAACTTGGTTGTCTTTGGCGGTTCTGCTGGTAATTGCCCTGATTTCTATAGGTGTTCTGGTTATGTTGCTGATAATTACCCGTAGCTCTGTAGTTGCTCTATCCCGGCTGACCTCTGGCTTGATGATTATTTTGGGTCTTGCTGAAATTCTGCCCCGATGGTTAGTAGCTACTCTGGCCCTTATTGTAGTTATGAGTGTGCTGAATAGGTTGCTGATAGGTATTCTGGTGTTGACTGCCCACATAGTCTACATGCTCTTATTCCATTCCGTGGTCAAGCTCTGCCATACAGTTGGACACATCAGGTTAAGTTCCCCTACATCCTTCACAAGCATATACACAAGTTGTAGGTGTATTAGAAGGCTTTTGGGAAAGCAGATTGCTTTTCTGAGCTAACTCTATACTATCCATCTTCTTAGTGAGCAATTGCATCTAGTCAAGCAGTTGAGCTTGCTGAAACTCTATAGTGGATGAGGATTCACCTCTTGCCACTGTTGTAGACCTCACTTGTTGAACTTGGTTTCTGGGCATATCGAGCTCAATGTCTATTGGGTTGGTAAGGATAAGGGTCCTCATCTTTTGAGCATAGGCTCTGCATGCTTCAAGGGCTTGTGTCGCTGTCAGATCTGTAAGATTGCCTGGAATGGACATGCTGAGATCCTTTTGTTTGTGGTAATCCAAGCCTTGATGAAGGTCCAAAATCTAGTGTGCACATCCAAGTCGTGGTGAGGACATGAGCGAAGGAGACTCTGGAATCTATGCCAAGCATCATAGAACATCTCGTTAGAAGGGCTGTTGTACTGAGCAATCCAAACCTTCAATGCCTCAGTTCTGGATGGAGAGAAGAATTCCTCCGAGAATTTTGTAGCTAATCCATCCCAAGTAGTGAAGTACCCTGCTGGATACTCATACAACCACTCTTGTGCTTCTCCTTTGAGGGAGAATGGGAATAGATTGAGTTTGAGATCATCTATGTGTACTCATCTTGACTTATTCGTCTCAGCTAGACGCACAAAATCCCTGAGATGAGCATTGGGATCTACGTTTGGTCCTCCCGTAAATGCCCTTGATTGAATGAGATATATCAGGGGTACTGGAGTTTGGTAGGCCTGATCTCCCCTGATCGGAGACAGAATACTCAAAGAAGCTCCCCTGAGAGTAGGTCGGCCACAGTCTCTTAATGGCCTCTCATGAGAAATGAGCGGAAGGTGCGCATTTTGGTGCTTGTTGTGGCCTCCATCCTTGTGATTACGGTTGTTTTTGGGAATGTGATTGTGGTCATCATTGTGATTATGTTCATCGTTGTTGTCGTTGTTCCCATCTTCATTATTGTTGAACACATCCATCTTTACGTCCTCTTCTTCCTTCTCTGCATGTATAACTGATGGAGGATGATCGAGAGCAAATTCTAATACTAGCTTCTTGCGAGCCTTGGGACCGAGGTGAGTGTATGAAGTTGTCCCCTTTTTAGCTAGACATTTACTCTTCCGGAGAGATGTTAAGTCTGCAATTTTGCCTGCACAACAGGAAACAGCAAAACCGCGTAATATAGAAATGTGGGAGAAGGAGTAATGATATTATGGATGAGGGAATAGCTACTAATCAAAATTTTCCTAGAAATAGAATTGTTGCCCGGCAACGGCGCCAATTTGATGAACGGATTTTACCCCGCTTTCAAATACCCACTAGATTGCTCTAGTGGGATCGTAAATCTCCCTAGGGTCTTCCTATTTCTATTACTCAAGTTGATGTACTAACTAAACCAAGTAACAGGTTGAAATTGTTTTTAGATTGTTCCAAGTAACTAATTAACGACTAAATATGCAATTCAAAGTAAACGAATTCGAGAGGTTGAGTTTCAGATAAGAATGAAGGTTGCTCGGATTCGAATCCACTAAAGCTAGCAATGCATGGATGAATGACAAGTTATCTCGATTATTCAGTTTATAACGGCTTGGCAATTTCCTAATGTCGTCTTAAATCACTCTCGCTCCTCTAAGGATCTATTTCGTCTAACTGTAGACTCCTCTCTCGAGCTAATCTACAGCTAAACAAAATGCATTAATTATGTTTGATGGAATGCCACCACAATAAACGTGGAAAAAGCCCAAACGTTTCGCTCCTCTCTCGAGCTAACAAATAATCTAGGGTTCTTCCTAAGAGGCCTCGATATATGTTCCTCTCGGACCCACAAACCAATGCCGATGATTCAATCAAGACGGCCAGACAAATTTAAATCACAAATTAGGTTTTAGGAAGAACACATCATAAGTCTGAATAAACCTCGATAACAAATCAAATCATCCAAACAAAAGCTTAGCTAAAGCTTCATCTCGTCCGAAAAACACATAAAGTTTAGCTACTCATGGTTCGGGAAGTAAGAAGGGGAAAAGAAATGAGAACAACCCGAAAAGACAACATGATCCGTCGAGAATCCTCAATCCTATCGCCGATCTTCGCTCCTTCTCCAATCGATGATAATCTATCCCTTCAATCGGTCTCTGGAACTCTCTCTCTCTCTCTCTAAGAGCTCGGAAATATGTGTAGAATGAATGATAATTTGTCCAAAGGGCTGCTAGGGCTTTATATAGACCCCTCGTCCAAATCAGAGACGGAAAAGGATTTGAAAGTCCGTCTGAGATGGAACATGCCATGTTCCTGGCCGTGTTCCTCCCCTGTAAGCTTTTTCGCCCGATTTCATAACTGGAGCACGCCGTGTTCCTCTCCAGTCACTCTAAATCCGTTCGTTTTTTCTCCTTCTCATCCCCAAACGTCGTACATTGCCTGAAAATGTATCAAAAACATACCGAACAACATAATATGACCCCAAGGGGATGGGGAGCTAACATGTGCTAGAAATCTAGAGTTTGAACACATTTCGACACACATAAAGCACAATTTGCAACCAAAAAGGTGTGTCGAACATACACCACATTAACATACAGGTAAGTCCCCTTTAGTCTATGCAATATACCTGCAACCTTTCAACGGTGTATGCCAATGATCTTTGGGTATTTACTAAAATATGTTGTCGAAGTCTTCATGAATGACTTCTTAGTTTATGGAGATTTTTTCTCCAGATGCCTAGCCAACTTGGAGAAAGACTTAGCAAGGTGTGAAGAAACTCATCTAGCTCTAAGTTTGGAGAAGTGCCACTTCATGGTGGAAAAGGGAATCGTGTTAGGGCATAGGTTTTCCAAATGAGATATTGCGCGGATCTTGGTCTCCCCAGACTGGGAGGCACCCTTTGAGCTAATGTGTGATGCTAGTGATTTTATAGTGGGAGCAATGCTAAGATAGTAGAGAGAGAAGAGGTTTTGTCCCATCTACTTCGAGAGCAAGATGGTTAATGATGCAAATTGAAATTATACAGCTATTGAGAAGGAGCTATGGTCGATTGTTTTAGCATTCGACAAGTTTCGCTCCTTAGTGTTGTCTCATACTACTGTTTTCATTGACCATTATGCTCTTAAGTATCTTCTAGCAAAATAGGATGCAAAGCTAAGGATGATTCGATGGGTTTTACTCCTTCAAGAGTTTGATATTACCATTAAATATAAGGTGGGAGCAGAGAAAGTTACAGCTGACCAACTACCACGCCTTAAAGGGCCTCCCCCAGGTCAATTCGATGAAGCACATATAAATGAACTCTTCTTGGAGGAAATACTACTATTATTGGAAGAAGTAGAGGAAATATAGGTTCATCACCCCAATAAACGCCCCTGGTTTTCGAAGATAGCCAACTTCCTTGCTTTGGGACATTTCTAGAGGATGACACTCATCAGCAGAGGCAGAAACTGGTCTTCGATTCCAAGCACTACATTTGGGATGATCCTTACCTCTACCATTGTAGCTCAGACGGAATCATCAGACGATGTGTCACCTTGTACGAGTCGCTAAATATCATTCTCTCTTGCCATACCAGCCCCGATAGGGGACGTCATAGTGGGAATCGAACTGTTCGTAAGATTCTGGATGCATGTTTATACTGGAGGATGAACTGGAAGAACTATGGGAGATACGCGACAAATTGTGATGCTTGCCAACATACATGTAACATTTCAAATAAAATTGAAGTGTTTGATGTGTGGGGGATTGATTTTATCAGCCTCCCATCATCCCATGACAACAAGTATATTCTTGGTGTTGTGGGTTATGTGTCAAAGTGGGCAAAAGCGTACGCGCTACCTACTAACAATGCTATGATGGTGGGAAATTTATCCATCACCTTTTCATGCACTTCGGCGCCCAACACGCTATCATTAGCGATAGGGACACTCACTTCCAAGGTCAATTCGATCGAGTTTGCTAAAAAATTGGTGTAACTCATCGGTTGACCATCGCTTACCATCCACAGGCAAGCAGTCAAGCGAAGGTGAGGAATCGCGAGCCTACATGGATTCTTGATAGGATAGTCGATCAGTCTCGCAAGGGCTGGTCGATTTGGCTCGATGAACCTCTTTGGCCTTATCGAACCGTTTTCAAGACTTCTATCAGCACTTTGCAATATCGACTGGTTTATGGAAAGGCTTATCATTGACCAGTCAAACCTGCGCATCAGGCTTGGTGGGCTATGAAGCTACTAAACATAGATGGTAGTTTCACAGCTTCAAAATGCAAATATCAGCTCCTTGAGCTAGAGGAGTATGGGTTTCATGCTTCTGAGAGTTCGTGGCTCTATAAGGAGAGGATGAAACACATCTATGATTCTATGCTTTAAGGTGTCCTTCAGTTCGAAAAAGGGGATAAGGTGCTGCTCTACAACTTCCGCCTCGGAATTTTTCCAAGAAAATTACAATCAAGATGGTTAGGACCATACATAGTTACACAATGTTTCCCCTATGGGACCGTCAAAATCACACATCCGGATCAAGGCACATTCAAGGTCAACGGTCACCATCTTAAGAGGTATCTTAATGCCAGGGCTACCGATGGAGTCAAAGTTCACTACTTCACCAATGATGAATGAAAGGCCATGTATCATCTAGGTTAAAGACGTTAAAGAAAGAGCGCTTCATGGGAGGAAACCCATAAGTGGAGTCAGTGTTTTTCATTTTGTTTGAGTCTTGCCCAAGGCTCAATCTTTGATAAGCTTTATGTGCAATTTGCAACAAACACCCTATTTATTTGGTTAAACATTGCATCCCAAGTTTTCAAACTTTGCACCTTGATTAGGCGCAATCTTTAACAACCCTTAGGTGCAATATGTGATATCAGTCAGACAATTATCATACCTAGGTCAGATTTTGAAGGCTCACTTTCACTCTTTTTTTCTAGAACTCCGACCAAGACACCATCCCATTCCCACCGTCACCCCTCCGACCATCCTTAGCCGCCACTACCGTCCGTACATCTCCCCCCTTCGTTTGCATCAAATTTGATTGAGATTTGAGAAAGTTATGATTTATTTTTACCCGATTTTGTCAAAAATCCAATTTGGCTTGTTGTTGATTGTTTGCTCCCCTACAATCATGGTGAGTACTAGGTACTACTTCTAGACATCTCCCTCTAGCCTTCTTATTGCTTACATTGCCTTGAATTGGTCGAATTGATAAAATTGTGATTTGGGTTAAAGAACCCTAATTTTCAGATTTGTGGATGTGAAAATGATGATGGTAGGATGAAATTAGGTATGATGGGAATCCAGTGATATGATTTTTCCCTTGAAATAACATGATTAGGTCGTTGGAATGCTGAATTTTGCTTGGTATTTTTAGAATATTTTTTGAGTTTGGAGTTTATGAACTTTAACATGTCTTGCATTGTTTGTATGACTTTGTGAAGTGTGTCTAAGACTTATTTGCTTCAAATTACATATCTTAAGGATGTTGAATGAGTTTGAGTGTGCCATTTACCTAGTTTCATGCTCTTATCACTTGTATTGCCTATGATTAACTTTTTGGGCAAAAGATAAATGTGGGGTGTTTTCTCGGGTTGTCTCACTCTTGTCAAGTTGTGTTTCTTTTTTCTAGGTCTGTTGTTCATCGCAATGCCTCCTCTAGTGAAGCAAGAGCATCATCATCGGACACCAAGGTTCACCAACCTAAGGCGATGGAGGTTGACAACGAAGAAGAACAGGTTGAGAATGTGATTGAGGTAGTCTTGGATAAACGGGACCCTTCAGTAGGGGACTACCCTCGCTTCCTTCGACTCCTCATTGATGAAAAGTGGGCCTAGTTTTGGAAGCGCTTCCGCCTCTTCGTGTCAGCCCCACCATAGTCTTTGACTTTGAGAGCATTTGGGTCATCAACCCCACTTGGGGAGATCGAGCAGCTGCACTTGTCCAAACGGCAAGATTGTTGGAGCTTATCACACTTTCTAGTGCACCAATGCTAGTTCCTCTCCAAAAGTTTTGGACTTCTGTCAACTATGAGACTCGATAGAGTCGACAGAAGAAGAAGTATGTTGCCTATTCCTTGAGAGGTATGGATTTCGCATAGACATTCGATGAGTTTGCTGAGTCTCTCACTTTCCATGGACCCTTCACAACATTTGCACGGCTTCTCATCCGATGCCATACACCCGATGACATGGACGAGGAGATTCAAGCTACTTGGAAGGCTGTCACCAACAACCAAGTTGAAAAATGGAAAGCGGGCTCATCTTCTTTCACTACTGTACTTGAATCGTTCTCCCACTTTTTCCAGTTAGCATGGGGTCAAAATCTATCTTGGCCGAATATAAAAACAAAGAGTGGGCATCATGTGATGAGAGAGGAGATGATGTTCTACTGAGCCATTCTCATGGGTGTGCCACTGCATCCGAGATATGTCGTGGCATAGTTCTTTTAACAAGGTGGACCCGGTTGCAAAAGTATCTCCCAAGGGGCGGTTTTATTGCTAGGATCATCGAGATCAAGGGACTCCAAGATAAATAGATGAATCTAGACGACTTGGAGCCATATGTAGAGATACAAAGTGTTGGCCTCAACATCATTCAAGCCCGGCAGATGGAACTTTCCTAGGAGTGGCTAACCAGGGTGGAGATTGACCAGTTCCATAACTGGTACGGAGTTAGGGAGCCTGTAGTGGCCGCCCCCAGCATATGCTTCCAAATTTAAGAGATGAGGACGTCAGCCTCAAACGAGGGTAGTTGTAGATGAGGAGGCAGATGCCTCATATCAACCCAATCAAGAAGAGTTGGCGATTACACAAGTTGTGCCTCTTCGATGAGTGTTGGGTTTCCACCACCTCCGCATGGATACCGGCCACCACCGACAGAGTTTGATGATAGGCTAAGGTCGGTTCAACAGTTGCAGATCAGCTGTGGAGATGGCAGTTTTTCGTGGCAGCAACAGCAAATAGCTTGGCAGACATCATTTGATTTCGGACAATGACCTTCATAAATCGACCAGAGGAGAGTGGAGTAGGAGCACCATGATGAGAAAATGCGCTACCTCCTCTACCTCCGTCAGTAGAGCCTAGGAATCAATAAAGTTGCTAAGTTGAGTAATTGCAAGATTATCTAGTCTCCATAAGTAGTAGTTTGTGTATAGTTTTTGTTTATTCGAAAAGAAAGAAAATCTCAAAAATGGAAGGAGACAAGAAATGACACAGTCTTGGAGATAAAAAAATGAAGACGAAAAAGATCTCGAGTTAGTAGAATAAATGAGTACATAAACTCGAAGTAGTTTGCAGTAGGGATAAACGAGCTAGTTTAAAACTTTTGTTGAAAGTTGAACGCTAGCTTGCATCATGTTAGTTGTCTTGTTAGCTTTGCTACATATTAGACTATAGTGAGTCATCCTCTCTCATCTCTCTAAAAGAAAATGATAACATTGGGTGATTTTAGAAGTTTGGTTGATGGAGTCATTGTTTTCCTGAAGTTATTAAAGGTTGAGAGAAGATGAAGTAAAGTGTGAGAGAGAAGAAGTTTATTGTATGGAAGAGAATTTTTGTTGGAAGATTTAATATAATGAAAAAAGTTATTAAATTTGAAAATCTTAAATTAAAAGTAGTGAAGTGGAGAGAGTTTGAGTGGAAAGATGAATAAATTTTTTTCTTTAAATTGAGGAGATAACATTAGAGAGAGGGTGTGACATGGTCATGGTTTATTTTACTAAATTCACGATCCACGATTTTAAATATTTGTGATGAGATGATCACGGATTTTTTATACATGACTGGGAAATCATGACTAAATTCCTAGATGTGTTTCCCTAGAAATTTCCAGGCCTCCCTCTAGAGAGAGATAGAGTTTGACATCAAGTTAGTGTGATGACTGCACCTATATCGCACTTTATCGAATGACATGAATAGAATTAGAGTTAAAGAAGCAGCTACACTGACTTGGACAAAGGATTCATAAGTCCGATCGTTTCGCCTTGTGGTGCACCAGTATTGTTTGTGAAAGAGAAAGACAGATCAATGAGGTTGTGTATAGATTATTGCCTATTGAACCAAGGAACAGTTAAAATTGGTACCCTCTACACAAGATTGATGGCTTATTCGATCAGCTCCGGGGTGAATAAGTGTTTTAAAAAATTGATTTAAGGTTTGGATACCATCCATTTTGAGTCGTAAAGGCAACTATCCTTAAGAACTCATTCCGCACTCGTTAAGGACATTATGAGTACTTGGTGATGTGATTTAGATTGACAAACGCACCGACAATCTTTATGGCACTAATGAACAAGGTGCCACGAGTTCTTTGGTAAATTCGGCATAATATTCATTGAAGAAATTCTGGTATACTCAAAGAGCAAGAATGAGCATCCCAAACATCTTAGAATTGTCTTGCGTATTTGATGAGCGGATTTTACCCCGCTTTCAAATACCCACTAGATTGCTCTAGTGGGATCGTAATTATCCCTAGGGTCTTTCTATCCTTATTACTCAAGTTGATTTGCTAACTAGACCAAGTGACAGTGTAATGATTGTTTGTTTGATTATTTCGGTATCCAATTATGAACTAATGACTAAAATGAAACAAATCAAAATGCAAGGAATCGAGTTTCAAAGATAAGATGAAGGTTGCTCGGATTCAAATCCACTAAAGCTAGCAATGCATGGATGAATGATAAATGATCTCGGTTATTCAGGTTATAACGGCTCGGCAATTTCCTAATGTAGTCTTAGATCACTCTCGCGCCTCTAAGGATCTATTCCGTCTAACTGTAGATTCCTCTCTCGAGCGAATCTACACCTAAACAAAACGCATTAATTATGTTTGATGAAATGCCACAACGATAAACGTGCAAAGAGCCTAAACGATTCGCTCCTCTCTTGACCTAACGAATAATCTAGGGTTCTTCATAAGTGACCTATCAACCTATGTTCCTTTCGGACCCACAAATCAATGTCGATGACTCAATCAAGATGATCAGACAAGAAAGAATCTAAAATTAGGTTTTAGGAAGAACGCATCATAAGTCTGAATAAACCTCAATAACAAATCAAATCATCCATACAAAGCTTAGCTAAAGCTTCATCTCATCCAAACAACACAGAAAGTTTAGCTACTCATGGTTCCGGAAAATAAATCACAAGAGAAGAGAAGAAAAACCGGAGAAGACGACATGTTCTTCGTGGAAATCCCAATCTTCAACTTGATGATTTTCCCTTCGCCAGTCGTGGTTGATCCTCTCGCTTCAATCGTCTCTCTGGAACTCTAGCTCTCTCCAAGAGCTCGAAAATATGTGTATAATGAAGTATATCTCGTCCTTGGGGGTCTCGGGGTATTTATAGGCTTCTGGACCATGTTGGAGAAGGAAAAGGACTTGAAAACCCGTCTGGGGATGGGACACGGCGTGCTCCGTATGGAACACGCCGTGTTCCATGAACACAGCCGTGTTCCTGGCCGTGTTCCTGGCCGTGTTCGGCCCCTGTAACTTTCTCGGGCAATTTCAGCGGAGGAACACGCCGTGTTCCTTCATTATTGGGAATTCGACCATAGTGGCAACATCAAAGTTGTAGACAATTGAATTATCTTTCCAACGCTGCTGACCTTGCATCAATTGGACTTCGGAGCGATGAGTTATGCTCAAAATACTAAACAGCGACGCTTTCTTCCAAAGTCGAACGCTTTCAGTTGTTCCGGCCTCCCCATCATGTCTTGGTTTATCTCCAAACGTCATATGACACCTGAAATATACCAAAAACATACCAAACACCATAATACCGCCCCGAGGGGCAAGAGAACCAAACATGTACTCAAAACCCAAATTTGAATACATTTCGACACACAAAAATATAGTTTATAACGAGAAAAGGTGTGTCGAAAATACATCACATCAAATCACCCCACACTTAAACACTTGCTTGTCCTCAAGAAAATCTACTAATCGCTCTCTATAAAGGCTTAGCATATGGTGATCGGAAGTCAATGTTCAGGTTCTCACATCTATCATGGTGCTTAGGGATGCAAGTCAATCACAAACCACACAATTAGGCATGAAACACCGAATTCCTCGAATTTGTATAAGATAGACTCATAGATATGATATAAATGAGTTGACACCTAACCACCGGAGTGCATCCATATCCCCAAAACACTTATACCTTTTAGTTGCCAGCGGAAGTAACAGACTGATGGCTCGTCCTGGCCGGGATTTCTCTTCCGTCCTGAGGGAGGAGGTGCTTCAATTTTTAATAGCACTCAAGTTATGCTAGCAACTCCCTCTTATTTTGAGTTGCTTACTTGACTATCTACCTCTACGGCTTCGAAAACAAAGCTTGCATAATTCGATGTTGCTTTTTGCTTCTTTCTTTGCTTTTCTGTCTTTATTGCTCTTTTAGATAGCGGCTTTTTCCAAATGGGGGAATTAATCACAACTTCAGCCGGACTCGGAAGTAACCAGTCTCCGGCCCACACCCCAAGCCTCATAAAGGTAGGAAAGACGACAAACCACTAGGGTCGCCCTGCGTGTTTCGATTGCAACCAAATCCCCACGACATTTTTTCTAGCAACCTCATTCGGACTCCTCCCGCCTGTTTTACCCTTCATAACAACTTAGATAATTTCGTAGGAGGATACAAATACACTCTACCGTGACTTAGAACAAAACAAAGGAAGGTAAAAATTCATTTTCTTATCATATATATGAGTCTCTAGTATACTAATGTGGGTGACACTGCAGATGGTTCAAAGATGATATCCTCACATCCACGACATCCACTCATAGATTGAAAACCCTAACATGCATTCACTAACATCCACAATTTAAGCGCAAGAGGGAGTTTCGAAAAACAAAAGGGGGGCAACGCAAAAATAGGTTCTCACAAGTTATGTATCCCAAAATTAAAAAGCGGCCGAAACCACCCCACACTTAAACAGAACATTGTCCCCAATGGACCAAACAATCGAGAAGGAGCGGGCAAAAAGTGTGATACTAACTTGGAGAACGCGATATTGAGCATATGTAGAGTCTGGACGAGGATCGAAACTCCCGTCGTCGGTGGTGCATGAGGTTGAGACAAAGATTCGAATAGGATCCGAGTTCTACGGCCACGGAGAAACAAAAGAAACAAGAGAGAATAGGCTAGTGCCAATCTGTTACATCAAACCACAAGAAAGAAATGCAAACAAAACAGACTCACAATATTTCAACCACATGACACAAGCAAAAACAAATAAAAGAGAAAGACTCAACGCTCGGGTTGCCTCCCGAGAAGCGCTCTTTCTTTTGCGTCTTTGAGCTAGACGATACTCGGGTTAGGTCGCCCAACTTAGAACTGGTTTCTCATCCTCCTCAAGATATATTTGATGCTTGCAGTAAGTGGGGCTGATTCCCTTAATTTCCGTCACCTTCCACGCAATTGCTTGTTTATGTTGCTTCAAGAGAGCTACAAGGCTGGCCTTTTGTGGTGGAGAGAGAGTCGAGTTGATGATCACTGGAATTTTTGACCCGTCCTCCATGAACGCATACTCCAAAGTAGGGGGAAGTTCTTTCAATTCCAAATCTGGAGGTTCTTCATAGGAAGTCTTGAACTGTGCTACTGGTGCTACCAAAATAGGTCGATCGTGTGCCGGTACTCCATCCGCTTGACAAATAGTCATGGAAGCTACTTCCTCGTCGATCCCCGTACCCGCACTATTATCCCGCATACCAAAACTATACTCTTCTCTAGCGGGTCATTCCCCACTAGGTTAGTGAAAATAGCAGTCGAGAGAGAGGTCACAGTTTCATCAAAAGAACATAAATCATCATCAGCCATTTCTCTGGTTCCAGCAGAATTCAATCGAAACGTTGCACTCTCTAATCCAACCCTAAGAGTGATAGTACAATTACTGATATTAATTATAGCTTTAGCAGTATTAAGGAATGGTCTACCTAGGATCAAAGACATATTAGAATGAGCATCTATCACCACAAAGTCAATTAAGAAAGTATATTTTCCCACAGTTAACTGTACGTCCTCTAAGATCCCTCTAGGCGCAGTTGCTGATTTATCAGCCAGTTTAATATTCATGCGTGTAGGCTTAAAGTCTATCAATCCTAGAGAATTATCCAAGCTATAGGACATCACATTAATACTAGCCCCTGTATCTGCCAAACCATTACTAACTTGCGTATTACCAATTTTACAAGGGAGGGTGAACGGACCTGTATCTCGTCGTTTGCGTGGTAGAGTCCCAAAGTCAATCTTGTTATAGCTAGCCGCCACGTCTACTTCTTCATTCAACTCTGCAGTTTCCTCCTTAGCAAGAGCTAGCAGTTCAGGAAGCTTCCTCTTATTTGTCACCAAGTCCTTCATAAACTTCGCATAATGGGGCATCTCTTTCGCTACCTTCACAAAAGGCATATCGACATGCACAGTATTCAACACCCTCATAAATTCAGCAAATTGCTTGTCATACAACTCCTTATTTAGTCGAGCAGGATATGGAACTCTCGGCTTGTAGGGATTCTCCACTGGTGGGGGAGTAGGAGTGCAAAGAGGAGGTATTCCGTCTGTTGTATATGGGATGGTGGTATGTAGCGGCTCTTGTGCAGGAATGTCTTCTTCATCCAAGAGGGGTGGAGGTTGCACTATTGGTGTGATGATCTTCATCGGAGAATCTTGCAGCCGCTTTCCGCTTCTTGTTTCAATTGCCCCCACATCTTCGTGTTGCCTTGGATTCGGGACTGTTGAACTAGGCATACCACTTCGTTTACTAGGAACACTGGTGTTGCCTTGTCCATTCAACTGCGCCTGAATACTTCGCATAGCTTCCTCACTAGCATCTAGCCGCTGCATAATAGCTTCTAACGTTGCATGTTGCTGTTGAGGGGGGGATCCAGGGGGAGCCTGATTAGACGAATAGGTGATCTGACCCTTCTCTCCATAGCTCTCGTTGACATATCGCTGCTGGTTGGTGTCCGAGTATAGCGGTTGTCTTGGACGATTCTGCTGATAATTTCCCTGATTTCTATAAGTATTCGGGTTTTGTGGCGGCTGAGTACCCGGAGTTCTGTAGTTGCTATGTCCTAGCTGTCCTCTGGCTTGATAATTACTTTGGCCCTTGTTGAAATTTTGCCCTGATGATTGGTAACTATTCTGACCCTTATTGTAGTTTTGAGGTTGTTGATTAGGCTGCTGGTAGGGATTCCGGTGTTGACCGCCCACATAGTCGACTTGCTCATGTTCCATCCCCTGTTTGAACTCCTCCATACAGTTGGATTCGTCATGATCGGTTCCTCCACATCCTTCATACGCATACACACAAGTTATAGGGGTATTAGATGGCCTTTGAGAATGCATACTGTTCTTCTGAGCTAATTCTATGTTGTCCATCTTCTTAGTGAGCAATTGTAGTTGATCAAGCAGCTGAGCTTGCTGAAATTCAATAGTCGATGAGGATTCCTCTCTTGCCGCTCCTGTAGACTTTACTTGTTGAACCTGATTTCTGGGCACATTGAGCTCGATATCGATTGGGTTGGTGAGGAAAAGGGTCCTCATCTTTTGAGCATAAGCTCTGCATGCTTCTAGAGCCTGTGTTGGCGTCAAATCTGTTAGATTTCCTGGAATTGACATGCTGAGATCCTTCTGCTTGTGGTAATCCAAACCCCTGATGAAGGTTCGAAATCTAGTATGCGCATCCATGTCATGGTGAGGACATGAGCGAAGAAGACTCTGAAATCTATGCCAAGCATCATAGAATGTCTCGTTGGAAGGACTCTTAAACTGTGAAATCCTTGCCTTTAATGCTTCAGTCCTGGAGGGAGAGAAGAATTCCTCCAAGAACTCCGTATCTAATCCTTCCCAAGTAGTGAAATACCCTGCCGGGTGCTCATACAACCACTCTTGTGCTTCCCCCTTGAGAGAAAATGGGAACAGGTTGAGTTTAAGATCGTCGACGTGGGCTCCTCTTGCCTTATTCGTCTCAGCTAGACGCACAAAATCCCTAAGATGAGCATTGGGGTCTTCATCTGGTCCTCCCGCAAATGCCCTTGATTGGATGAGATTAATCAGGGGTCCTGGAGTTTGGTAGGCTTGATCTCCCCTGATGGGACACAGAATACTCGAAGCAGCCCCTCCGAGAGTAGGTCGGCCATAATCTCTCAATGGCCTCTCCTGAGGAATGAGTGGGATGTGCGCGTTGTGCCCTCCATCGTTGTGATTATGGTGGTTGTTGAGATGGTGATTATGGTTGTCGTTGTTGTTGTCCCCTTCTTCATTAATGTGGAATTCATCCATCTTGACCTCCTCTTCTATCTTGTCTGGGTGTAGAACTGGAGGAGGGTGATCGAGAGCAGCTTCTAATACTAACTTCTTGCGAGGTTTGGGACCCAAGTGAGTGTATGAAGTTGTCCCTTTGTTAGCTAGACGTTTACTCTTCCGGAGAGATGTTGAGTCCGCAATTTTGCCTGCACAACAGGAAACAACAAAACCGCGTAATACGAAAATGTGGGAGATGAAGTAATGATATTATGGATGAGGGAATAGTTATCAATCAAAATTTTCCTAAAAATAGAAATGTCCCCGGCAACGGCGCCAATTTGATGAGCGGATTTTACCCCGCTTTCAAATACCCACTAGATTGCTCTAGTGGGATCGTAATTCTCCCTAGGGTCTTTCTATTCTTATTACTCAAGTTGATTTGCTAACTAGACCAAGTAACAGTGTAATGATTGTTTGTTTGATTATTTCGGTATCCAATTATGACCTAATGACTAAAATGAAACAAATCAAAATGCAAGGAATCGAGTTTCAAAGATAAGATGAAGGTTGCTCGGATTCAAATCCACTAAAGCTAGCAATGCATGGATGAATGATAAATGATCTCGGTTATTCAGGTTATAACGGCTCGGCAATTTCCTAATGTAGTCTAGATCACTCTCGCGCCTCTAAGGATCTATTCCGTCTAACTGTAGATTCCTCTCTCGAGCTAATCTACACCTAAACAAAACGCATTAATTATGTTCGATGAAATGCCACAACGATAAACGTGCAAAGAGCCTAAACGATTCGCTCCTCTCTCGAGCTAACGAATAATCTAGGGTTCTTCATAAGCGACCTATCAACCTATGTTCCTCTCGAACCCACAAATCAATGTCGATGACTCAATCAAGATGATCAGACAAGAAAGAATCTAAAATTAGGTTTTAGGAAGAACGCATCATAAGTCTGAATAAACCTCAATAACAAATCAAATCATCCATACAAAGCTTAGCTAAAGCTTCATCTCATCCGAACAACACAGAAAGTTTAGCTACTCATGGTTCCGGAAAATAAATCACAAGAGAAGTGAAGAAAAACCGGAGAAGACGACATGTTCTTCGTGGAAATCCCAATCTTCAACTTGATGATTTGCCCTTCGCCAGTCGTGGTTGATCCTCTCGCTTCAATCGTCTCTCTGGAACTCTAGCTCTCTCCAAGAGCTCGAAAATATGTGTATAATGAAGTATATCTCGTCCTTGGGGGTGTCTGGGGTATTTATAAGCTTCTGGACCATGTTGGAGAAGGAAAAGGACTTGAAAACCCGTCTGGGGATGGGACACGGCGTGCTCCATATGGAACATGCCGTGTTCCTGGCCGTGTTCGGCCCCTGTAACTTTCTAGGGCAATTTTAGCGGAGGAACACGCCGTGATCCTTCATTATAGGGAATTCGACCGTAGTGGAAACATCAAAGTTGTAGACAATTGAATTATCTTTCCAACGCCGCTGACCTTACATCAATTGGACTTCGGAGCGATGAGTTATGCTCAAAATACTAAACAGTGACGCTTTCTTCCAAAGTCGAACGCTTTCAGTTGTTCCGGCCTCCCCATCATGTCTTGGTTTATCTCCAAACGTCATATGACACCTGAAATATACCAAAAACATACCAAACACCATAATACCGCCCCGAGGGGCAAGAGAACCAAACATGTACTCAAAACCCAAATTTGAATACATTTCGACACACAAAAATATAGTTTATAACGAGAAAAGGTGTGTCGAAAATACATCACATCAAATCACCCCATACTTAAACACTTACTTGTCCTCAAGCAAATCTACTAATCGCTCTCTATAAAGGCTCAGCATATGGTGATCGGAATTGCAAAACTTCCTCGACATAGCGGGTTACTACCGAATGTTTGTGGAAGTTTCTCTAAGAATGTTTGTGTCTTGATCCTCAACACTTGTTTTAAACACATTTAAGATTTATATTTTTGTCATATGCATATGCCATGTGTCATCGTGTGTATTTATATAACGCAAGGATGTTCAGTAATGTGTAATGGCCATAAAGGCGATGTATTTGGTAACTCTAATAGTACTTGTTGGGTATGAGACTTTTTACCCGTTTGTGTCCATATGGACTTCTATTGTGGATTTTATGATGTGAGTTTATGTTTTGCTAGTCTTTGTGCAATCCTTTGGGAAAGTGGTTAGCTTGGATTTTTTACAATTTGGGTCAAAACTGATTCTACTACTTCAAAGGGAAGGAACTAACCAGAATTATTTAGTCGTTGTTTATAAATATCATTAGTAGCGTAGTACCCGTAATGGTTCCGCAATTTTTTTATAAAATCTGTGATTTCAAGCATAGTTTGGTTGCGGTGTTACAGTTGTCAAAGGGTGGCACCAACACCAGATGGACTCTAGCTACGCCTTTTTACATGGCGGCCTTAAAGAGGAGGTTTAATGGCTCTTCCTTTCGGTTTGGAGGGGGTCGGTGATCATGATGTGTGCCACTTGCATAAGTCACTCTACAGCCTCAAGAAAATGAGTCGACAATGGTTCATTAAACTCACTAAGGCCACAAACAAGGAGGATTCATCCAATCTGTCGTAGACCATTCTGTGTTTGTCATTAAGACTAATGTATCCCTGGTAGTCCTACTTGTCTACATCGATATAATCCTTGCTTGTGACAAATTAGGTTAGATTTATGAAGTCAAGAAGAAGCTCCAACTACACTTCAATGTCAAAGACTTAGGGGATCTCAAGTTTTTTCTTCGTTGGGAAATCGTGCGTTGTGCAAAGGGGATTTACATGTGCCAACAAAAATATTGCTTAGACCTAATCTTACACCCCAACTGATTACAAGCTCAAACTAACTATTGATAGAGGGACACTACTACCCCATGTCACTCATTACCGATAATTGATTGGCCGTCTGCACTACTTGATGATCACCAGACCCGATATATGTTATGCAACGCAACAATTGTCTCAGTTCCAGTTCAACCCCACTAATCAATACTTACAAGCGGCTTACCGACACTACATTAAAAGAGCAATTTATCTTCGCTTTTGAGAAAGTAACTTCGCGTCAGTCACAGAGAACACGAAGCCATTTCATTTTTTTTGGTTATTTCGCGTCGGTTACAATTTTTTTGTGTCGGTCGGAACTTAACCCTACTTTGCGTCAGTCGAATTAAATGTTGTGTCACTTATCGACCGACTCTAAGTTACGAAAAAATTTAATATTTTAAAATTCCAATTTTTTTTAATTTCAACCATAAATTTACTTTCCCAAAAACTTGCCACATTCTCCAAAATAATTTTATTTTTAATTTTTAGTGTATGTCTTTGTTTGATAAAGAACAACAATAAGAAAAATAAGAAGAGGAATGATGAAAAAAACTAGACGATCATGATGAAAAAATTTTAAATAGAAAAATAAGATGATGATTTAAGAAGAAGAAGATGATGATAATTTAAGAAAAAGAAGATGATAATTTAAGAAGAATAAGAAGGCGATGATGATGATTAATGAAGAATAAGATGATTTCTTAAAAGGAAGAAGATGCCCCGCGACACACTGAGCCGTTGCACCACTGATTTTGCCCCGCAACATCTCTTGGCACCAGTCAGACCGTGTCCTCAGACAGTTCAGGATGTCCCAGCCCATCCCCATTGTGGACATGTTGGAGGGCGAGGTCATGTTCTTGCTCGGACTAACGCAAAGAAACGAGCACGTGTGGGAGGCGAGGGTTGATCAGTACGTCAGCCAGTGGGGGAGCAGATTCGACCATGAGGCAGCGAGTGATTACCTCGACAACCTGGAGAGGTGGCACTTCCACGACGAGCACATGGTGTGGTATTGTCGGTACACGCGGCGGTGGATTTCCAGACGAGGGACAATACAACAGTCCATTGTACGTACTCCAACACTCCTTCACTTAGTAGGCGTTCCACATCATGCAACGATAACATGTTCTTTTTTTCATTTTGTAGATTGATGGGTTGGAGAACCTATCTGTGAGGGAAGGTTCATAGGAGCTGGGCCGAGAGGACACCGAGGCGGTTAGGCAGTGTCTACGGTCGATGATCTATGCTAGTGGAGGCATTGAGCGTAGGCATGATGACTCGGGTCGTCACCCACATATGGCCCCCACTGGTCAAATTTACACGGCCTACAACTCGTATGCCGTTGATCCGCTGAGCTAGGCGGCTTTCCCTCCGACTAGACGCGCCCAACGCTAGAGGACCCATGAGGCTGAGTACGTACCGCGTCCATACGTACCTGACCTGTCTGCCTTTGGCGCCGCCCCGTACCAGCCGCATATGGAGTCGCAACAGTTGTCCCAACCACCTCCATCACAATAGTGGTCCCAACAACCTCTGTCACAGCAGTGGTCCTAGCCACCATCGTCACAGCAGTTGGCCCCACAGATGGGTCACGACGGAGCCAGCACCTCGCAGGGCCAGTGAGACACATCACCCGGAGTCGCGGTTCGACATGCTGACGCCCGAGGAGCAGATAGTCCTACAAGGCGTTATGGACACATCACCGCGGAGGAACCATTGGCCTGGGTTGCGAACCAACCCTCGACAGGCCATGTGCGACACCAGACACCATCCCATTGCAGATCACTAGAGGCCAGGGAGAGAGGGAGGTCGTGGGTAGTTATGTGGTTTTCTGTTGATTGTAGTACACTTTTCCCATGTTATGATTGTAGTACACTTTTCCTATTTTATGTTTTGACTCCTTTGATCGCTAGATGGTTCCACTTGTTTGTTGTTTCCACTCGTATGATTGTATGACCTATATGGATTGGCAGTACAACAACACTTGAAAAGGGACTGAAATTAAAGCAATACGACAACGATTACACACTCCCATAAATCTTAGCATACATACCTGAAGTTCAAATTAGCACACAACATAAAGAACCATAAACAACAAACGTTGACAAACATAAACAATAAACATTGACAAATGTAACAAAGCCTACACGTTCTGACGATGATTTCCACTTTGAGTTGTTGGGCGCCTGGTTGGCCTTTGTGTTGTGGGGCGAGTCCTTCGGTTATGACCCGAGGTGTGGCATACGGGGCACTCCATATGTGATGTTGGGACGGTCGGGCATTGTCCTCGCCTATCCCCATCTTGGTTGCAAATAGTGCAATACGGCTCTATGTCTTCAGTCCAATCCATTTCTATTGTTGTACGCACTAACCACATCATAATCGCCCGCCGTGTGATCGAATACTCACACCGTGTGAGTCTATCTGTTGACACTACGCTCATGCATGGTCGCACGACACCTCTCAGTCAAATAATCTAGCAAGCTTACCAGACACGGCACAACTACTCTAAGAATGGATGATGAATTTAATTTTCTCCACATTTTCTCCACTTCTCTCGGTCTTCGAGGACCCAGTTTGTCTTGTTGAGGCCCAGTTTGGCATCGGCGGCAAGGAAACCAGTAAGCTTTGTGTTGAACCTCCTATGGGACCCTTCATGGACTGTAACACACGGTCTAAGCAAATCGCCAAAGGAATTTAGATAAATGCAGCACGTGTGAGGGGAAGTTTACCTATGGACTTCAATCGTGCCTTCATTGTGGGGTCCTTCACATGGCTATTGTAGTTACTCTCATAGTGTCAGCTGCACCATCTCCAGACCCAGCCCCCACCAATTTGGTCCATCGCAGCTCTAAGTCCAGCATGACGATCCGAGATGACGCATACGTTCTACCTGTCTGTCACTAGCTCTTGGATGCAACAGAGGAACCACACCCAAGTGTCAATGCTCTATTTTTTGACGATGGCAAAGGCGACCGTCAAAATGTTATAGTTTCCATCAAATGAACTAGCCATCAATAGGGTGCCACTATATTTCCTAGTGAGGAAGGTGCCGTTAACGACTAGGGCAGGTGGACAATATCGAAACCCTTCAATGCACGACCGGAAGTTCCAGAATACAGAACAAAACTGCCACCGAACACCGACACCACCGATCAAGTCATCAAAACGAAACTCGACTTGGGTGCCAAGGTTACGACTCTGCACTTCGTTGAAGAAATCTTGAAGGTTGTTGTAAGACTCCTCCCAATTGCCATAGGTCATCTCCACAGCTCTTTGTTTCCCGTACCTCGCCTTTCTGTATGAGATCTGACGTTAGAAAAGGTGTGAAATATCATCTTGGATCATACGGATCCGAAAGTGTAGCCTTGACCGGACAAGGTGCATCACCGCATCCGCGATGATAAGCACATCCTTTTGGGTAGATTCTATGTTGTGCTCGCTTCTGTCACATGTGTGCTGTGGATTCCACTTCTGAACCGTTCATAACCCATCATCTGCGTTACTGGTGACGTGTAACCTCCATTGGCAGTTGTTTCTTTTGTACGAACAACACCTGAACTCCATTTCCCAAGTCTTTCAACAAGACATCGCTAGGGCTCGATTGTTATGCAAGGCCCACTGTTTGACAGCAAGACTTGCCTCCTTTTTCGTGTAAAACCATTGGCCGATTGTAAAAATGTTGACGGGTGGGGTCGAAATCCGGGATCTCAGGGCCACTCTCATAGTTGTCATCACCTGGTCGAGGTTGTCGCGCTGGCGGAGTGTACTCACATGGTGGGGCACGAGAAGATGTTGTAGCACCTGCATTGATTATAACCTCAGCATCCTCCCCCTCTTGATGGAGAGGGCCAATCGGCGTCTTCTTCCTCAATCGAACTTCAGCGCCATCAGTCTGGCTGCACGAAATCCACAATCGCACTTCACTTCTTCTATGAAGTAGGTGACAAATCCTTTGACTCATCGCGGCGAAACTTGTTCATAACATTCTTGCTGGACTTGCTTGAACACATTTTGACGAAGTGTAGGAGGAAATGAGGAGTAAAGAAATTGGTACTTTGGGTGATTTCATACACCACAAAATGCAAGATTTATATAGAAGGTAGAAAGTAGACGTTGGAGGCTACTTACAACGCGCGGTGCGTCGTAGGACACGCGACGCGTTGTGAGTGATGGTAATGACCATTTTACGTAATTAAGGTTTCGAGTTGATTATCTACGTAATTTCTGATTTAATATTGCCTATAAATTGTTTTCCCTTTATAAAAGGGGGTTCCTTAGCCCTTAAGTTTAACTACTTATTCTCATCCAAAAAAAAGTTCAACTACATAAATCGTCATTAAAAGTCTAAATAAAATAATAATTAGTCTGAATTAAAAATAGGAGGCCACTTAACTAAGGGTGGAATTTTGATCTTGGTTAATCTGTTAAAATTGATTCATTGACCGATTCGATTAGATAATGATTTAACTAATTCAGAGTTTGGTTGGGAATGATTAAAGGTAAAGAGTAATTTTGGTTAAACAATAAATCGATTAAAATCATAAATTAATTCGAGGTAACTGGTAAAAAAATACCTCCAACAACCAAACAACACAAAACACCGTCACTCATAAGCCTATCTACTACTCCCAATTTTTTAGGTCACAAAACTAAATCAAATCATTCCCTTCCCTAACCCTGTCACATTATCCACTCTGCAGCTCCATAAGATCTGAGGTGAGTACATCCTTTTCTGCCCTTATCGTGAGTACATTTTTTGACCGTTAAATGTGTTTTGGTGATTATTTAATGGTTTAGATTAGTATTTAGTTATGGGTTTGATTTATTCAAAAGATAAATTATATCAGCATCATTTTATATCGTTTTAAATCTCTCCTAAATCAGCATCTTTTTTTATGTTCACGTTTATGTAGATTTTATTTAATTATTTCCTTATTTAAAATTCTTTCTTTGTGATTTTGTGTTAGAGTTGTAGTTTGCCACAATCATTTTTTTTTCCTTTTTTATTTGGTACTTGATTTACTCTTTTTGGAACATATTGTATAACTAATTATGATGTGGATCAATATAATATATTGAGGTTTCCAACGATATCTTCTTCGATTTTTAATATAGAAGGACTTTCTATAAGTTTATTTTTGTTCCTACTTTATTTGGTGAGTAGAAGTTGTTCCTTATTATTAATATATATAAATTTCGATCCATTATTTATTTTTTTAATTGTTGAAGTATTATTGTTCAGGAACATATTGTTTTACTTTCATACTTTAATCTTTAGGGACATTGTTTCTATTCGCTTCTTCATCCATCTCTTTTGGTTGGTCACCCACTCTTATCGGAAAAATCTTTTCATGCCATACTAACCTTAAAACCTAACCATACAAATTTAACAAATTTACATATTATTACATACAAAATTGCACAAATACTAATGTACCAATTCCACCTTTTCAATTGTCAAGCACAAACTGTAACTCTCAGCCGAAAAACAAAGATTCGTACACTTTGTTCCTATCATTAATCCAAAATACATTTGATCAAATCTTACAAAATCTAGGACTTGGATAAAATTGTACAAAGACTGCGACTTGAATCAAATTGTACAAAGCAATCACTGAAACGAGTAAGACCAATCAATGGGGACAGGTTTCGAAATCTGAAAATTGGTACCGATTACTAACAAAACTTAATTCTCACGTTGTGACTGTGTTATGCATGTCGTTGCAGCCTCCTGTCCGATCATTGAAGATAGTAGTTTTCCAGAACAGTGGGTCTTCGAGGGTCTTGGCATCATACTCGACAGCAAATGCTAATCAGGAGGAAATTAACACTAAAAAAATTGGATTGTCACCAGCGAAACTAAGAAAACTAAGAATAAAAGGACGGGAACGAGCAAGACATACTTGTTCGTATCGTATAATGGGTGGCTTGCGGCGAGAGTCTTTGAGGAAGTATCGTCGCCGCCGGCTGCTTTGGTTTTCTGCGCCGGTTACGTTGGAGACGAGATGATTTTTTGGTTGTAGAGAGAGAAAAGAGAGGTGGGATGACTTCATGATTTGTGGGATCGTACCGAGATTTCAGTGATGCATTTTCCTTTTTCAAAATCTTATTTGTTTTGTGTAATTATCTAGAAATTAATTAGACTAGAAACAAACCAACCCCACTAATAATTTATTTAATCTAAACCATTAGATCATGGTTATTAATAATTTCCTCACTGTGATGACACTAAGGGGTGTCTTTAAGACAGTAGATCTGCCACAGCTCCACTCTCCCGATCCCCAAATCCAATCCTTCCCTTCGATATTTGACGTTCGCGGCTGGCTCCTGAGCATTGGAGAGTCGACTAGCAGCTGGCAGCACCGCAGTCGGCAGCAATAGACATGCAGTTGGCTCTCAGTCTACTCCTCGATGATGGTGCGTGATCCTCGAAGACGGCGAGTTGGTAAGCTACAAAGCGCGAGCAGCAACAAACATCTCCATCTCTCCCACTCCACACAATCCACTCTCGATCTCTACTCTTCTCTCCCAAACTAAAAGCTACAGTTGGTTAATTCGGCCATAGTCGGTTAATTCGATTAACCAAACAATTGGTCGGTTAAGAGATGGCTATTTAACCATTAGGTTGGTTAACGGTCGGTTATTTAACCGACTGAGTTGATCAGTCGGGTAAAAAGTTTAATTGATTTGAATTTCAATTTTATTTTCCCCTATCATTAATCAAACGTTAATAACTGAATTAACCGACTCCCAAACCTACACTTAACTTTACACTTAACTTTACGTAAACGGGATTAGTGAGTTGTACACTTAACCTTACATCACTTTCATGCATGAAGGACGTGATGAGCAGGCAAGGGGATTATGGAATTTAATGTGCGGACAAATTATTGAAAGGGATGGACACGGGTAGTTGATTTGGTGATCATGACTGTGGGATGCATTTTGGCAATAGGTGTGATTCCTTCACGTAACGATGGTGATGTGTTCAGAATAGATTTGGAATTCTCAAATCAATATTTTTGTTCAGTTTGACGAAGTTGTCTTTGAAGAGAGGAGATCCATATTTCAAAGTGCAAACAAACTAAGGTCCGATCGTTGCGGCATTTTAAGGGATCGATAAGGACGATGTCAGGATAATTTTCTTTAGATTGATCAGAGGTAAATATGGATTTCAGATAGGTTTAGAGATTTTCAGTTTTAAAATTGGGTTCTAAGGTTTTCTTGTGTTGATGTTGTGTGATGGTTCTTGACACATATTATGGTCAGCACAGATATCAATGGAATTGACTTCAAGAAGCTTGATTATCTCCGGAGAAGATAGCCTATGTGTGAGGTCTGGAAGTTCAGTGACCAATATGCCAAGTCCAGAGAGTTAAGTGACCTTTATGTAGCTTACATAAAGTTCAGAGGCTGGATTGTAGTTTTTGGAAATATGGATGACTAATCTGCAATCAGTGAAATGTCCGGGGACTAGTTATGTAATCTGTCCATCTCGATAGTGAAGGACTTTGCCCCTGCAAGTTTAGCTTGTTGCAAAAGAGTAATTGGAGCATAACTCGATCGTTTGAACTCCAAAAGAGGTACGGTCATAAGTTGTGGTTTTGTGGCAACAAGGGAAGTCACAACAAGTCAAAATCAGAGGTATTGGCTCATCTTAGAGGTGGGGCTTCATGTTTACTTTATGCTTAGTCTAATGTAGAATTGTGGTTAGCTATTGGGGAATCCTATGATTAGATTCCTTATGAGATGGTTGATGATGTGGACCAAGGGGTCTCAAGGTTGTACATTAGTGTGTGATCTACTATAACAACAGATGTAATGATTTGGAGCATGAAGTTCCTAAGTACTGAATAGTGGCGTGTGACTCATTATTCAGAATAGGATAAGATAGGCTTATATAGATTATATAATGATGATGTGAATGCGACGGTCACCCACCCTCGAATTGCGCGATCTCATAGGAATACAAGGAGAAGGCTAAGAACGTGTCGAGTATGCCTACATATGAGGTTCACAAGGTTTAGGGTGGTTTCATAGTCTGATCCACTACAAGGCTATCCGCATGATATTAAGGGTGGCTAATGCTAGGTAGTATGATTACCGACCGATAGGGTCACATTACTAGTATATACTTGAAGAGTTGATGTGATATCTTTGCGATGTTTCCCTTACTTTGTTTTGGGCACAATTCCACCTTGTATGATCTTTGGGCACTCAGTGATTAATACTGACCTCATGGATGTTGTCTTTCTATATGTTTATGTGTGTTTGAGTAACATGTACTGGAGCTGGTACTGGAGAATGCTTGTCGGTTTTGATATAAGTATATATCGTGTTTTATTGTTTTATGAACTAGAGTTGCATCTTTGTTTTCCTCTCTTTGAAACTTGTATTTTAAGGATTTGGGATCCGAGACTTGTCTATTTTTAAAGGTTTTCATTTAGTCTTTAATGCTTGTTTATGTGTATTTTCGAGTAGATCTGGATCAAAGTTAGTCTAGTTGGAACCTAAGTAGGTTGCATTAGTTAAATTAATGTTTTAACCAGAGTAAGGTCGGGTTCCACCATATCATTTAATATCCATTTCATTTCAATATAAAAAACAATACTAATGTCAAAACAGAGTGAAAACTCAAAATAATAGCTTACGCTTTTCAAAATTATGTTAAATAGAAAACAAAAAATGAAATCATGTTTAATAGAGAATTATGACATTCTCTATACTTTGTTAACCAAAAACTTTGAGTAAATTGACATCGATCAAAATTATTGTATAATATAATATATAAGAAATAGTTAAATTAGGATCAATCAAACCAAACTTAATTCAAACGTATTAAATCACAACACAGACTCGAGTAGAAATAATGGTGATATGAAACTACTTTTCTTAATGATATGATCTGGAACGCAATGAGGGACGGAGAAAGACAGCCACGTGGGTGCACATAATTTTATTTGAATTTAGTTCAAAATTCATATCATTTGTTGGTCTACTTTAAATTTGAAATAAAATATTTTAATAATACAATTTATTAGTAAATAATGATCATAAATTTAGTTCAAATAATCTGAATATGAAGCAAAAAATTGTCAGTGAGACATTTTATAACTGAAAACAATACAAAAAATAATTCGTTTATATATTCTAACATAGAGTTGGCATTTACGAGTGGTGTAAAGAACTCCACGATGGGTGTGATTCCGCGGCAGACTATGTCCATGGTCCTCTTTTCGAATTTCTGAACGTTTTTTTTCTTGTCCTATCTCCCAACTGAGCACTCTTATTTATTTATCTTTTTTCACTCTCTTGGATGTCGCTCGTTTCTTCTCTTATATCTCTTTTCTTGAAATCCAACTCGTTCTTCTCTCTAGCCTCGCGATCTTGATGCTTCTCAATTTGATCTTCATAAACTTCCAATGATGTAAGTGGCTCCACGGTATAGGATCACTCATTGTGTTTCAATGTGTACGTACACATTGGCTCTTCCATCGTGGATGGTATCCTTATCAAATTGACATGGTCTCCCGAGTAATGTATATGTATTGCCTCCATCGGGAAAACATCGCAAAGCACTTTATCAACTTATTACCGATCAAAAATTGAATTTGTACTTGCCTCGCTACTTTGAGTTTCCCGTTATGATTGAACAATTTGAGCTTGTACGACTCCAGATGTGGTGTGGTTGGTAATTCCATCCGAGCCACTAACCCTTCACTAGCCACGTTGGTGCAAATTTTTCTGTCGATGATCATGCTACACTCTCATTGATTAATGTTTCACCATGTATATAATAAGTTCTCCCTTTGCTCCAAGTTGGTGACAGGTTGGCTGTTGACTATTCACCTAGAAATTTCGAGGAACTGCTTGATTGGTGTAGGCTCGGTTTCTACTTCCTCCACATCATATTTTTCTTCTCCCTTTTCCGTTTCGTCATCAGTCACTACTTTGCTTTCCATAAGCACCAAGATGTGCTTGTTGGGATAATCACTCACAAAGTGGTCTCGTCCTTGACACTTAAAATAATTCCACCCACTAGATTGATCGTTAGTACGATTAATTGAAGGATTAGGACTTAGGGTACCTTGAGGAGCTTTCTCCTTGCTTGAGGCCGAAGGTGAGACCTCGTCTTTCTTCGCAGCCATGGCCTTCCATGGTGTGGAGGGTGCAGCCCTGATCTTCTTGCTATATTGGCTACGTAATTCTCGTTCCACTCAAATGGCTAATTGCACTAACTCCTTGAAATCTAGAAAGCCTTGGATGTTGCATTGGTAGGAGATGTCTCGTTGTATGCCTCTGAGAAACCGTAATACCTTCACTTCTTCATCTTCCACGAGATCAGGCGTTGCAGTTAGCATCTCCATCTCCTTGTGATAGTCTCCCGCTGTCATATTGCCTTGCTTCAAACTTTGGATTCGGTTTTGGAGGTCTCGTTGGTACCAAGTGGGTACAAACTTATTCCCCATCAAACACTTCATTAAGTTCCAAGTTCGAATCTCCGCTCCATCTCTTTCTCATTTCCAGCATTGTTGTTTCCAACAAATTGATGCATATCCAGTGAATTCAATAGCAACAAAAATTAATTAATTTATTCCACTCCATATAATTATGGCTTTGAAATAAGTTGTCCATGTTATAAAATAAATTAACGAGAAGAAAACAAGAGAGAAAGGGAGGAGAAATGATTCTTATTGAGGTGTGTCAACATACAAGAGTGAGCACTATTTATAGGCTCACGATACATAACCCCTAATGACTAACATAACTACACTTGAATAGGAGATAATGGTATTGATTCCTATGGTTAATGTATAGGTCTCCACAGGCACCAAAGCCTGGTTGTTCTCTACTACGTGACATGGTCTGATACACCATGAGGCTATCTACCATAGCTAGGGGTGGTTGATGTTAAGTTGATGCCTACAAGACCGCAAGGTCACATTATTAATAGGGGCACAATGTTTTCTTCAAACACCCCTAAAAATTTATGGGGGGTAACAACGCTTATAGCCACCTCAACTCCTCTCTCCGCACCAAACTGGACCCTAAGGCAATTCGGTGCATTTTCTTAGCGTATTCCTCAAAGCAAAGACATTACAAGTGTTATTCCCCATCTACTCGAAACAACCTATCATTCCAAGGATGGTACCTTCTTCGAACAGCAGCCTTTATACTCCCACTGTCAGTCTCAGGGGATAAAACAACTTCGGTGGTGGAGCCTTCCATTGGGAGTATTATCACTCTCGAGTCTATGTTCGAGTATAATGATGATTCCATCTTCCAAGAGCACCAAGTAACTAAACCTTCTGAAGAGGTTCAACAGATTGAGGAGATCAAGGAACCTCAACCTGCTAATCACACGGACCTTCAAATCGTAAAATGAATCGGCACTCGAACATATACAACCACCCCATTGAGTGGTGAGTCTCATATGGAAATCTGGGAAAGAAGTGCAAGGCGTTTGTAAGGAATGTTAACATGAGTCATATTCCAAAATCTTTTCATGAAGCAATGAAGATTTCCCACTAGAGAAAGGAAGTTTTTTAAGAAATCAATGCTCTTCAGAAAAATGAAACATGGGATCTTGTCAGGATACCATTCGGAAAATCCACGGTTGACTACAAGTGGATTTTCACCGTGAAATATACCTCTAAAAGAAGCGTAGAGAGGTTCAAGGCACGCTTGGTATCAAAGAGTTTCACACAGTCATACAGAGTAGACTGTGAAATCCCACACTATCGGTCGAACCGTTGGTTCAACCAAGAGTCCTACTCCGGTTTCAACCTGAACCATACTTGAAACATAATTGCTAATAAAAGCGGTAAAACAAGCGTTAAAAGCTGAACTGAAGTTACTGAAATAACTGACCAACTAGGATCCCAGATCCCAAAACACAACAATACAAAAAGAGATACAACTCTGACCAACTCTCTCCCCACCATCAGCTCCAGTACCTATGACTGAACACATATACATTAGGGAAAACAATATCTAACGGGGTTAGTGATAAGCACTGAGTGGCTAACTAGATTGGTGTAGAACTGAGAGTATACTAAAACTAACTGAGGATAGGACATGAAAGTCATCCTAGTCACTACTCTAATAAAGTGATCATGTGGTCCTATAGGCATCATCCTATCATCGGCCACCCCTACCTATATATAGATAGCCTCATGGTGGATCAGACCATGAAACCACCCTCAATATCGTGAGAGAAGCATCTGTAGGCATACTCATCACGTCTTGCATGAGCCTGATTATAACCCGAGGGATAGCAAAATCCATGGGTGGGTGACCAACGCATATCGGGAGCTAATTTAGCTAAACCTGATCCCGTCCTAACATGAACACTGAATCACACACAAAGTACAATCGCCAAGAGCTTATGCTCAAAATAATATAACTATACATATAGTAGATCACATGCTATTATACAACCTGAGAACCCTGCTCTAAAATACAACACATGTATAGTAGATCACACAGTACTGTACAGTCTTGAGAGCCCTACTCTAAACTAAACACTTACAGCCCTTCTCTATACACACTGAAAATCCAATCATTGGATTTCTGATAACCTATTATAGTTCTACGCTTAAAGTTCACTACCAACTAGGAAAATTATAGATTCAATCCCTGAACATTTGCAAACTGCCGATCAGTCACCCAACTTCCAGGAGATACAAACAACCCTTCTGAAATTATTGTTTGGTCACTGAACTTCTGAATATTACCATCTGATCATTCATCTTCTCATGCGAAGATGCCTAGAATTCGGCGAGCATGTTCGTGCAGCTTCCAATTTCTTGGAACTTCTCGAGATCTTGCCGGCGAGATCCTCCCTTCCTCGTTGTCGGCACCTGGTCGTCCTCTACCACCATTGATCGTCCCAAACGCCAAAAATCCTCCTCTTCCTCTCCAATCAACCATCATATATCGTCGTTAAAGAGGAACACAGCGTGTCCCTTGAGAACACAATGTGTCCTACGGAACACATCTTTAACGTCTTTGCCACTCTTCCTTTTCCAGTGTACCTGCACCTCCGCGAGGCCCAACCACCAGCCGAGGCATGGGGTCCTCTCTCTCCCAAAATGACCATTGTCTCCCTTCATTATCGCCCTCCCAACTCTAGGATCATGGGAGGTTGCCGCTGCCATCCTCCATCTCCCTCACCTCTAATTCTGTACGTCTAGGGTAGCCAAGTAAGATGGCTAAGGCTAAGGCTCCTTCTCCTCTTGATTGTAATGGGCTCGACCTATCCACTAGATCAATCCAATAGCCCAATGACCAATAATGTTACCATCACTTCACTTGGGCTCAAACCCCACATCTGTCGTCCGACTCCAAAAATGGCAGGCCACCTCCTTCCTCTTAAAGGGTTCAAGTCGTAACCATCACCATAAGATCAATCTAACGATCCAAACTCTCCAAGCTCGCAACTAAAACTTAAAGGCTTAACTCCTCTTTCGATTGACTTAGCCAACCTGAAAAATTAACCCGAACCTTATGAGCCTTTAATACTTGGTCAACTCCTCGAATTAATTAAACTAATTTGGTTTCCAACTCCCAACTTCTACTTATCGAGTAAGATTTAATTCAAACCAAAATTTTAACTGAACCGAAGCTCGGGTGTCACATAGACTTTGAAGAAACATTAGCACAGGTAGCCAAGTTGAAAACTGGACGGGTACTCCTAAGTCTAATAGTGAATCTAGTCTGGCCCCTCTATCAGCTAGAAATAAAAAATGGATTCCTTCATGGAGAACTAAGTGAAAAAGTGTACATGAACGTACCCGTATGAGTCACAACTCAACGAGGAATGGTTTGTAAGCTAAAACAGACCCTATATGGTCTTAAACAATCATTTCAAGCTTGGTTTGAACGATTTTCTCAACCTGTCAAAGGGTATGGATATTCTAAATGTCAGACGGGCCACACTATGTTTGTAAGACATAATCAATAAGGCAAAGGAGATATTCTCGTCGTCTATGTGGATGACATTGCTATTACAGGGGATGATGAGGAGGAGTTTCATAATAAAAAACGCAAACTTTCATCAAAAATTGAAATGAAGGATCTAGGAATCTTTGAGGTATTTCTTAGGCATCAATGTGTCACGATCAATTCAATGCCTTAATCTCTCAGAGCACAAGTATGTGCTGGGTCTACTGAAGGAAATGGGAATGAAGGGGTGTAAACCTACCGGTACACCCATGGAACAATTTAAAGTTCACCCACGATGTTGAGGTAATTTTAGTGGAAAGGGGGAGTTACCAAAGATTAGTGGGAAAGTTGATATACTTGGCACACACCAAACCTAACATCTCTTTTCCAATCAGTGTGGTGAGCCAACATATGCACAGCCCGAACAGGGAACACCTAGAAGCAGTAATGCGCATTCTCAGGTACCTAAACGACACTCCTAGTGTTTAATGACATTTCCAGAAACATTTAGAACAAGTTACATATGTATATAAATATGCTAGCTGGGTGAGAGAGCTTACTAATCTTCAATCCATCTCACCCTATTGTACCTACATATGGGGTAACCTAGTTACATGGCGAAGCAAGAAACAAGCGGTGGTGTCGGAAAGCAGTGCAGAAGCAGAGTACAGGGTATGAGGGCTATGGCTAAAACGGATTTCGAAGGAGTTAAGGATGGAAGACAACAACCATGTATAGTTATTATGCGATAACTAGTCTGAATTGAACATAGTGAAGAATTCGGTTCACCATAATATAACAAAACACTTGGAATTGGATAGAAATTTCATCTCCGAGAAAGTAAATAACAAAGAGTTCGAAATGGATTATGTTCCCTCCAGGCTTCAGATTGCATACATACTCACAAAGGCCTTACTGAGGGATAATTTGAGAAGCTACAGTGCAAGCTTGGTCTCCAAAACATCTATTGCCAAGCATGAGGGGAAGTGTAGAAATATTCTGGGAGAATCAGAATAGAAGTTTGTGTTTACCTAACATAGTTATTAGCTTGTACGATAAGTATAGAAGTTTGCAGATAATACCAAGAAGTTAGTATTTTAACTCAAGTACGAATCTATTTCTATCTAGCCTACTCTCATATATAAGAGAGGTTGGACATCGTGTGAACCTTCTGAATTTCTGCAGATATTAGTGCCACTCATTGGATCACCTTTTCTTCGTGAATGAATTTATTTTCCTTAATCCATGTGAGGGACCTCTTAGCTTCCATCTTCGCGAGTCTTTCTCCTCCGAAACGCGTGCTTCCCCTCCGAGATTCTCCGAACTCGATAGATTTCTCATTGATTTCCTTCGGAAACTCCGAGCTCCTTGAAACTTTGAATTCATGACATGTGACCGCTGGGATGTCATCATCACTTAAACCCACAAACATGAGCAATAATAATAACTAGATTTTTGAAGCGCGCGTTGTTGCTCACCATTGAGTTTATTTGTAGCATATGTTTTCTCACCCGTATAGCAGAACAATCTATAGAATATAAGACATGGTCGAAATACCTTGAATATATCACAAAGGACATCTACTCTAAGAAGACATTAGATAGACAATTTCCAAAAGTAGCTAAGGGGAGTGAGCCATATTTATAGGGGTACCATGAAAATCGATTAATTATTAAGGCTGGCAATCATAACCGTTATTATGGGTATCCGACGAAACCCGATCTAGTCAAACGGGGTAAAACCCGAGTTGACCGGGTATTTGTAGGGTACAAGTAAATACAAAACCTGTTATATGCATGTATGGATAGGGTATTGGTATCGAAGTATCGTTCAATTAAGTCTCTATTAAAAAATTTGTAATCATTTTTATCATTTATAAAAGGATTAATTTACTTGCAAAGCAATGTTTTATTATAATAGATAAAAATATTTAATAGATATGTTATATGAAATAATCAAATGTTTGAATTTAATAATTTGATATTGTTTTTTTTAATTAGTTGTTTACAAAGTTTGTCTTCGAAAATAATATAGTTTCATGATATTTTTTCTTTAAATTTTAAAGTATTTCTGATAATAGGCATAATTGAAAACAGACCAAGAATAATTGGGTATGAGTACGATATGTCATTTATGATTATGGGCATAATTGAAAATAAATAATTGAATATGAATACGATATGTCATTTACTATCTGAAAGATAGAATAGATTTTACAACGACTAAAAATAAGTATTTGAATCTAAATCCGAGCGTTAAATTAAATCCCAACAGCATTTAACCAGCCCTATCGGTTATTAATAAATAAAATCTCAACTTACTTATTAAATTACATCTCGACAGGCCAGAAAGCTAGATGAAAGGAAAAAACAATTACTTAAACAATAACTAAACAACCACATCCAAAGTTTCTAGCTAACTAAATAGAGGAACCAACTCCTAAGTTTCTAACAAAATAGAGGAACCAACTCCAAACTTTAAAAACAACCCAGTTCAAATGGAGCAAGCATGTGTGTCCGATGAGAAAAAGGAGAGGGATAAAAAAACCCATTAATGAAGGAATAATTAACGAAAGAGTAACTGAATTGAGAAACTAATCAATTGCTATGCAGGGAAAAAAACTAACGAAAACTAATAAAATAAGTAATTCGATTAGTTTGCTGGAGGGACCCACTGCATCAGCCTTTAAAAAGTAGAGAGGGAATTTTCCCTTAATGAATAGTCTAATCCCTTATTGCTTTATATAACCACTGTTTTATTCTAAGCCTAAACTAAAGTTTTTGGTCTTACTAATAAAGAAAGTTTTTCATCAATAATAAGTTGCAACGAGTTTTGACTATAACTTAAAAAATCACCAACTAAACACATTTTAACTCTCAATATTGAAATGAAGTAAAATTGCAACATAATTTCATGGAAACATATGAATATTAAACCATTTTGAATACAGTTTTATTGAAATTTTGGCAAAGAAGAATAAAATGAGTAGCAGATGGTTTGGATGGGTAAACTAATGGTTGGGGAGAAGAGAAGTGAAGGTAGTGGGAAAGCAAACACGATGCAGAACGTGGGTGCAGCCTGCATCTGCATGGTGTTGTTGTTGTTGGTCCCATCCTTTCCCCCTGACAAAGATAAGGTTGTGAATTTAAGGATGGCGTTTGTACTGCTACTGTGCTACTGTGAGCTGCCGGCTGCCACTACATTTATTGCACTAACCATAATGATAGATGTTATCGAGTTTGTGTATCTCATGAACACACAGTTTTCAATTGATTCCATTTTGTGTATTATGAACTTTCCCTAAATATATCAGTGCGTCTTACTGTCTTCTCCAATTCTTCTGCTTACCAAATACACATGTCCAAAAGAATAATCTAATATCTTCTGGTATTTAAGAAATACTATTTAATATTTCCTCTATTTAGTATTCTCATAGGTGAGGTCATACATCCTCGAATTCAAAAAAGCCCAAAACTGTTGTTGCTGTAAGACCAAAGGAAGGGTTTCTCTTGTAGATGACGTATTGAGCATCTGCAATCATCCTTGAATATGACATTCTGCAAATGAAAGTGGTGGCGTCAATGATTACAGAGAGTTTAAATTCAAGTAGGTAAAAGCTATAGAATTATAGAGAGTTTAAATTCAAGTAGGTAAAAGCTATAGAATTATTGAGTGAATGATGATTTATTCATTAGAATACTGTCTACTTATGCAGTAGGAATGGTCCTAAATTAGGTAATTATATAGGCTTTACCTACCACATCATAATCCCATTAATCTAGGATACTACTTACTATTATTATAGGCTGAGATTAGGCTAGTATCTACAGCTAACACCTGACTGACTACCAGCTAACTAACTACCTTATTCCTCTCCTACGTCACATAATTCTACACTCCCCCTCAAGCTTGGCTGTAAATATTTTTAAGGCCAAGCTTACACTGAAGCTTCTCAAGCATGTCTCGTGCGAGGCCCTTTGTCAGAATGTCGGCCGTTTGTAGTCTAGAAGGAACATATGACATCTCGAACTCATTGCTGGTCACCTTCTCAGAAATAAATTGTCTATCCAGTTCAACGTGTTTGGTTCGATCATGATGAACTGGATTTCTCACAATACTTAGTGCTGCTTGACTGTCACATAATAACTTGACAGAACCTTGGGTGTCCATCCTCAATTCCTGAAGGATTCTTTTCAGCCAAACTCCTTCACATATCCCTTACGCCAATGCCCCGTATTCTCGCCTCGCACCGCTCCGAGAGACCATCGATTGTTTCTTACGGCGCCATGTAACAAGATTTCCCCATACATAGGTGCGAGACTCGAAGTGGAGCGACGATTTGTTAATTCCCCCGCCTAGCTAGCATCTGTATACACAGATATAGCTCGTTCTGAATGTTTCTGGAAGTACAATCCAATTCCAGGTGTACCTTTTAGGTACCTAAGGATTCGCATCACAGCCTCCATATGTTCAGCATTTGGACTATGCATATATTGACTCACAATGCTGACAGGAAATGAAATGTCAGGTCGAGTGTGAGCCAAATATATCAGTTTTCCTACTAATCTCTGATAGCTCCCCCTTTCTACAGGAGCTACATCTGGATCCTGATCAAACTTCAAATTTGGCTCCATAGGTGTGCTTGCAGGTTTGCAGCCACTCATCCCTGTCTCCTCTAACAAATCCAGTACATATTTCCTTTGAGCATGATAGGGCACTCTAACTGACTCAACTTGGAACGGAAATGCACTGACTTTGGAACCTCTTCTCCTTGGATAGTCTTTAGAAGGTACAGACCACCACACAGCTCAAACTTGCCAATCGTCCTTTGAGATCCCTCCTCCTGTAAAATGCATTGAGAGGAGTCGCACATCAATTTACAGTTGAAATCTCTTGTAAGTTGACTAACTGAAATGAGATTGCAATTGAGTTTTGGAATGTAAAGAACAGGGAACAAGACTGTTGTAGGAGACAGATAGGTTGTTCCAACCCCTTCGACTGGGGCTATGGTTCCATCTGCAATCCTAACTCCTGCCACTCCTATATGTGGCTTAATTTTGTGAATCAGATCCCTTGAGCCCGTCATATGCTCAGTAGCCCCAGAATCAAGAATCCAATTCGTTTTAAACTGATTAAGTGCTAAAAGGGCAGTAGGTAATCTACCTTGGCTAGCAAACAGACTAGTGGAATTTTCAGAGGCACCTGTGGATGACTTTCTTGCTGTGTAGTGAGACATCATCTGCTGAAGGATTTCTAACTGTTCCCTAGTTAGCTGGGCTACAGTGCTGGCTTGTTCAGTGGCAGCAGCGTGGGCCTGAGCCTCCCTCTCTGCTTTAGGTTTCCAGTCAGCAGGCTTTCCGTGCAGCTTCCAGCACGTCTCTTTGGTGTGACCTGTCTTGTTGCAGTGAGTGCAATAAGGTCTTGGTTTTCCAGACTTGGTGTAGCCTCGCCCTTCAGAGCTGCCGATGTACTAACTGGCAAGGGCAGATCCCTCAGTAGTTGGTTTAGTGTCGGTGATCATGATCCTTCGACGACTTTCTTCCTAGCGGACTTCAGCAAAAGCATCCTTGGCTCTAGGTAAAGGAGTTCGTCCCATGATTCTTCCTCTTACTTCATCAAGCTCTTGATTGAGGCCCAGGAGGAATCGGTTAGTCCTTTTTGTTGCCAGGATCTGTCGATAGAGTTCTGAGTCCTGGTTGCAAGTCCAAATATGCACGTCATACATGTCTTGTTGTAACCAGTACTTACTTAACTCATCATAGTACTGTGTGACAGTCTTCTCTCCCTGGTTTAGATTGTGTAGGCGGATTTCCAGGTCAAACAGTTCTGCATTGTTCTCCTGCTTCGAGTATGTGTGGCGAACACTTTCCCAAATCTCGTAAGCAGTTTTATGAAGGAGAAACTTTTCTCCGATTGAGGTATTCATGGAATTGAGCAGCCATGATTGGACCATGTTGTCCTCAATATCCCAAGTGATGAAGGCTGGATCCTCTTCCACTGGCTGAGCTGTCTTTCCAGTGAGGTATCCTTTCTTGCCCTTTCCTGAAATGAACTTGAGAACGGAGGATGACCATTGCAGGTAGTTATTGCCGTTGAGTCTGTGATTGGTGATACAGCCAACGACGGAGTCTGAAATGGCAGAGGATTGCGACTGTGAGCTGCTTCTCTGGGTTGTGGCGAGACTCCGAGATTGCTTCGAGTAATTGTCCATGGCCGGAACTTCTTCGGGCATGGTGACGAGATGAGTGGTCGGGATTTTTGAGAGGGAGAGGAGGTGGAAATGGATCAGGGCTCTGATACCATATAGAATTATTGAGTGAATGATGATTTATTCATTAGAATACTGCCTACTTATGCAATAGGAATGGTCCTAAATTAGGTAATTACATAGGCTCTACCTACCACATCATAATCCCATTAATCTAGAATACTAATTACTACTATTATAGGCTGAAATTAGGCTACTAATTACTACTATTATAGGCTGAGATTAGGCTAGTATCTACAGCTAACACCTGACTGACTACCAGCTAACTAACTACCTTATTCCTCTCATACGTCACATAATTCTACAAAAGCTACTACTGACATTAGCTGCCTTAGTACTTGCCGTGGAGTAACTTGATAAAACATGCAACTACTCTTTTGTGTAATAAATAAACAAACCAGTCCGTATCCCTCGGTCGATATTTAGTGTTGATATAGATATATAATAAGAATAAAGTTTCATATACAGCGTTTCATTACAACTGTGTTAATGCCAACCACCCAGCTAAACCAGTAGGAATTTCATTTACAGAAGAAATATCAGATTTCAACCACATGTCAAGCACAGCATCATTCTGTAACTGTAATCCCTCTGTTACCTTTCAATCTGTACAAAGCTGTGTCCCCACCCATTCCAGGCAAGCAAGTACTGAATGAGCAAGGCGGCTACTGATCCTCTTGCCCCGTCTCTATCCTCTTGCCCCATCTCTTTGCGCTTGGCACAGCCACGCCTCGGAGGATTGAAAATTGAATAACTTGAAACGGAAACTGTTATTGTTTGCTGGCTTCTTCGTTAACAGATTCAAGGGCCTGTTAATAATCTTCCCACATTCGGTGGGTAAGGGTAAGATGAATGGTTCGGAGCTTCAAGTTCAACAATCCGCCCTTCACTTGGAGCTTGTCGAGACGACAAATACTGGTTTATCCCACCGTTTAGAATGCCGTAGTAATTTGCAACTTTGCTTAAACTGGACCGGCTGCTCTGCCCATGTTCGGCAGCAGAACCCCTCCCAACTCCGAGATCAAGGCTGAGTCTGTCGCTTTCGTTTGATCTAAACCTCGATGGACCATTCATAGCATTAGCGGCTGCATCATGACTGCTATTCTTTGCTGCGGGTACATCATGGTTGTGTTTCCCTTCGTAAGTAGTTATAACTGCTTTTGGATCATGTGATGCCCTCTCTACATGCTTTCTCACCGGACATCCAGCATTTGTGCACTTGTAGTAACTCCTGGAATAATGTAGAATACTTAATAAGGAACTGTAGAAATACCATATATACAAATAACTGAACATTTTATGAATTATCCCAGCACAATAGAATGTGGACCTGAAAGTTATCGTAAACAAACTATTAGAGATCAGAAAGTAACCGGATAATATCTATCACCAAACAATCCTAAAACTAAAGAGACATGGTTCACTCTTTATGTTGAATGTTGATCTCACTAGTTCAACCGAATTCAGGTTCCAAATCCCCCAAAGCAGAAATATCGGTCATCAATGTTACACTAACCCAGAATGATTGATGCTATTCTAACAAGAATGAAACGTAGTATTACCTTGGGTTAGGATTTCCTCTCACCACCTTTTGCCCATATTTGCGCCACCTGTACCCATCATCAAGTATATCAACCTCACTAAGAGTCTGAACAACAACACGTGGTTCACGGATAGGCTTAACCACTGGAGTAACATCGAAGCTCCCAATATCCATCCTCCTGATTCATTCAAAAACACATATTATTGATTTTTAAAGTTTCTCCAAGAACGAGTACAACAAAAATCACACTCAACTGTCAACGCAAACCATTACCTGCGCTTTGAAAGTGGATCATCATCTTCTTCAGTACCTTCTGGGATATCATCAATTGCTGTAACAGGAGACAGATCAGGAGTACCATTCGGTTCTGAGGTGTTGGACAATTGACTGTATGCACCAGATGACTTCTCTACATTGAGATCAAAAGCCCACTTAGAATGAAGCAAATGAGAAAAAAGAACCTTCAGAGCAGGAGAAGTGCAAAAATCTAGATAGATGGGGTTCAAAGGTTTTTCCTTACCATCTCTCCCAGATAATATTTTATCAGATCTTTCTTCTTGGACAGACAAAAGAGTTCCAGCAGTGTATCGCCGACTAGGTAGAGGTTTTGGATGGTCATGTGTGCCCTTATAGATTATCTCTGTTATTTGCCCGTCATAAGAGCGCTCAAATAACTTCTTCACCTCACAATTTGGATGTGTGCATTTGTAATAGCTACGAGGAAACTCACTTCCCTTCACATGCTTCTGTCCATATTTACGCCAGTTATATCCATCATCTGATGTCGCTGAATTCACAGTTCCTCCTTTAAGATCATACTGTGAGGCCTGAATACCGCTATTAGAGTTTCCTATTTGGTTTGATTCATCGGTTTCAATATCAGCAGGTCCAGTACCCTCAGAGCTAACCAAGTGACGAGGAGTCAGACTTAACTCATTTGAGGAGGCTATCATCTCTGATTTAGGTGAAGACAACGATGAAAATGGTTGAAACTGGGATTGAGAAGTGCCTTGGATTCGTACAGATTGATCAGTTCTCTGATTGTTCATATCTGCAGAAGTCTTACCAAAAAATAGTACATTAGGTGAGTGATACTTCGTAGTCGGACGATATGATGATTAGTTCAAAAGTAAACATAAAAATCTACAATGACATAATATTCAAAGATATCAGAATCAGATTACATAGCAACAAAAATTATTTTTGCTGTCTTCATCTAGCACGGTCAATTGTTGTACTACTGAGGATCATGGTTTCTCTTTGTTTCAATTGTCAAGTTACCAAGCTACCCACAATTCAATTGTGTTTGAGAGTTGAACACAGCTAATTTTGAAATATAGTAGACATAAGACTAGAGAATACCATATTTGCAATAGAAGGAGGCCTGAACTCAAAGAAGCTGGATCCTCTTTGTCCAAAGGTGTCCGATGAAACCGCAGGTGCTGAATAGGGAGTAGACAAGAAAGAGCTATGAGCTGCTAGAGGCTTCATGAAAGAACCTGTAGTTGGGGAAGGCTCTGCCTGCAGTAGAAATTATCTTCTTTAAACAATTACACTCCATCAAGAGGTGACTTGTATATAAAATTCTCAATAAACATATAAGAGCAGGTTGACTGAACATGAGCAGAACAGAAGAAAATTGAAGGCATGCAGGTTTTCAAATCTTTGCACTTGCTGAAGTTCCTTTTAATAGAACAGCCAATCAAAGGGTTATAGTTGTAGACAACTTTTGCTGCGCATCTCAATGAAGCGGCATCTAGGTAACTTCTAGATTTCTTATCAGCATCACTAAGTAAAGGGTAAATTCACGAGCTTATCAACTCATGTGAGTATGACCACCCAATGAATTCTAGTTATCCAATACCAATAATTCAAAATATGCTTTCACTAACATAGGAACATCTGCAAATAAAATCCAACTTTATAACTTTAGCCAGACAATTTAAGTTAGCCCAAAGGCCTTCATTCTTGCGAAGAAAGATAACCTTAGCAAAGTGGGCAAGCCTAACAACAGACCCCCATACTCAGCATGACAGTTTGACAAGCCAATGACGCAACTAAACCATAGACCAACCAATGCACAAGCAAAAGCAGAAGATTCAGTATGTGAAAAAACAACACTGAGGTATTAGAAAAGAAAGAAGCTCACGTCAGATTTTAGATAAAAGCCATATTCTTCAAATGAACTCCAGTAGCCAGAATCTAGATTGGAGCACTAAGTTGAGACCTTTTTCATTTTAAAATATGATCAAGCATCCGAATCTCACTACAGCAGTTTCATTCCATCATGAGAGAGTCCATTGTTTTGCAAAACCGAAATAGTTGCTAGCAAAACGAGAGAGAGACAAATATAGTAACAAGAATTTTGGAATCCAGGGTTCCTTAATTCATTTCATGGGGAACAAAGAGCACCCGCCTTTACGCTCAAGACCCCTTACTTCAGTTCACAAAATCAAGAATAACCCAACTTGAGGAATCTACATTGCCAGTAAAACTTGGGGCTGAACTTTAACTTTATGGCAGCATCAATCAACAAGCTGTGTAGTGTAACAACAATGTACCGTTCTATTTCATAGTCCGGAAATCAGAATCAAAATAGTGTACCGGAGAATGCTTTAGCTAATTTGCTCGTTTAAATGAAATGTTCATCCGTTTCTTTTCTCGGAAGCACAGTGTCTAGCTAGATAAACAAGTGGACTCTATTCCCTCCGGTAGGTTAATCTAACATTCCTCATTACTCCACCAAGCAGATCTCTAGATTTCATCACCGAAAGGTCACCCTTGAGTAGTGTTAATAATACGAAATAAACAGTTTGGAAACAGCCGATCAGAAGTGCAGTCTGCAAAAACGAAACAAAAAGGAACAAAAGTGAATCTAAGGAGGGAAACAGACCTTGATATTGGAGAGCAAGACAGGGGACTCGAGAAAGGAAGTGGGACTAAGGCCCGGAGGGATGGTGATGCAAGGAGACCTGGAGATCGGTATCTTGGCCGGCGACATAAGCTTATACCTAGCTCCGCCAGCAGCAGCACAAGTCCCAGGGCGGTGATCGGAGGAATCACAAGCTGAAGCAGGAGGAGCAGGAAGGCGGAAGTCATTGGAGTCGGAAGCATCAGGTGTAGAAGAAGAAGTAGTAGAACTAGTCGTCTCCATTGGAAGAGAGAAAGCAAAAGAAAAGGGGGGCGAGGTGAAACAAAGGGAAAAAGGGAGAAGGAAATTGGAGATGGAGTGGGTGGAGAGAAGGACGAGGGGTAATATGGTAATCAGAAGGAAGAGGCCAGGAAGAAGAAATAATGACCTAAAGTTAAAAATGAATTTAAACAAAGTTAGGGAAGGAAGTGGGGGTAGTTTGAGTTGGGGATTTCTTATCACATTTGTTTAATAATTAGTTAAGAAGAAGATTTATAAGGCGAGTGGAGTGAGAGAGAAAATGTAGAACCTCATATGACTACTGCAACCGGGCTGATTGGACTAATAAAGAAAATCTAAAAAAGATTACTAGTTAATGTTCTAACCAAAAATAAAAATCCAAAATAAAAAAATAAAACCAAAAGGAAAAACTGAGTTCTGGCCGAAAAAATAAAAAGACACATGACATGAAACCTAACAAACATGGATAAGAAATTCTTATAGAATCCGCTAACAGGGGTTAGGATCATAGTGGTTTTGAAGCCTTTGTTTATCCAGTACGTCCGAGACCGAGCTGTAGTTCGGTCGAGTTTGCTCTCTCTTGCACCTCTCCCGGGTTTTTCGGTGATTTTGATGGTTTTCAGATGATTCAGCATCCATCAGGTCATTCTTTAAAGGAACTCGAGCATCTATGAGAACTTGAATACGCATATATGCCTCGGGTTAGTAAATTCTATTCTTCACATCATAATCAATGTAGCGCCCAATGTAGTTCCCCATTGCCTCGCCGACCGTCTCGGAGAAGTATCTAAAGGGCAGGTTATGGATCTTCACCCAGAACGATGCAGTCTTGAGCGGGACTTGTTGAGGAATCTCACCGCAGCGGAGCTCGTGTATGAGCAGCAACATGCTGTCCATGCTCCATGGGCTTTCGTCGATCACGTGGGCTACATCGATGTAGTAATTGAAGCGGAAGAGGAAAAGTCCCCTCTCCAAGGCATCGATTTCTACCCTCGTCCTGGTTGCCAGATCTCCGCCATCGTGCGTTGAACGGTGTTGAGGTTCACCTCCTTTTTAGTGAGGAAGGAGTCCACTTCTTTTTGGTGAAGAAGGATTCCACCACGCATAAGTGGTATTCCCAGTTCGTCGGCTCCTTGACCAGCTCGGTGAGAGTCATCGCCGGCGGCGGTGGTTCATCCAGGTTCAGGGCAGCAACTTGTTCTTCAAAAGTTTCGGTGATGGGCGGAGTGGTGGAGGTTGCGGCTGGAGGTGTAGAGGTGACGGTGGTGGTGACAAAGTTCATTGGCAGTGTTGTGGGGCTTTTATAGCCTTGTTGAGCTCCATAGATAGGGTGGTATCGGGAGAATTGAATTTTTGCATGCTTGATGATTGGCGTTTAGGATTTCCGGTGATGATAGGAGGATTGTAGGATAGGGAGATGATATTATATGGCTATTATAGGTGGTGGCGTATGCGTGGGGGATAAAAATCCTAGTAACGCTCTACATGAGAGGAAATCCTAGCTCTCAAATCGCCGAGAGGAACCCATCGGAATAACCCTTTTTCTCTTTTGTTTTCTTGCTTGCATTTTCTTTTCTACTAGCTAGGAAATTAAGAAAAGGCTAGTTTTTAACACGCGATGCCGCTGACCAAGTAATTTATCTATGGTGTGTGTTTATTAACCTGTGCAGACTGTTAAGAAACTAATGGATTGAAAAATATAACTATAAAAAATAATGGAAAGGAAGAGACACAAAAGAGAGGGAAAGAGAACTTTCTTCTTCCTACCCTATTGGTACAAGATGAACATCTATTTATAGGTGAGGAACAATTTCATAGGATTCTAGCATTATTACATATATGAATAGGTATATGAATGAGCACATGAATGAGTATATAAATGGGGCTATGAATAGTATTGAATTACATTGAGTAATGGACATTCATCACATATATTCTTCATAACACTCCCCCTTGAATGTCCATTGGTTAAGAATGTGCATCATGTTCTTTGAATATGCTATTTGATACTGCCTCGTTAAAAACCTTACCAGGAAAACCCGGTGGGAAAAACCATGGTTAAGGGAAAAAGAGTGCATTGCGTAACTCCCCCTGATGATGATATTGTTTGAAATCTTTCATATTGACTCCCCCTCATCATTGTAGCAGTTGAGATCATTCCGTCGGCAAACTCTGATATTTTAGACTAGATTCCCAAAAATTAATGTAGGAAAGAAAAGGCTTGGTGAATAAATCAGTCAAGTTATGACTTGAGCGCACTTGTTTCACGATGATTTGAACTCATGAAAATATTATTCCCTCTCTTTGGAGTTTATGCATATAATATGATCAATGGTCATTCATAATCAATACTTACATAACACTTCCCCTTGAATGACCATTGGTTAAAAATATTCATTATTCTTCGAATACGCTTTTGATACTGCCTCGTTAAAAACCTTACCAGGAAAACCCATTGGGAAAAACCATGGTTAAGGGAAAAAGAGTGCAGTGCGTATCGACTCCCCCTTATGAGGATATCAACTAGATCTCATCATTATATCATTTCGAGATCATTCAGTCACCGATCTTCAAATTAGAGGTTCCCAAAAGTTGATGTATGGAGAGTCTTGGTGATTAAACCAAGTTATCTCGTGAAGGCACTTGTAGTGCGAATATTTCAACTTATTGGAGTTTGTGCATATAATGTATGCATCAATATAATCGATGGTCATCCATAATTCACATGACACTTCACAGAGGATGACCATTAGATGAGAATATGCCTCATTAAAACCTTACTAGGAAAACCCTATGGGATAAAACCTAGTGAAGGAAAAAGAGTACATAATCATCACATCATGTGCACCATTTTCTTGCAATTCAAGGATATATGCAAAATAAATATCATACATGATTTATAAAATCATCTCGTGAAATGGTGGTGTATCTTTATAAGTTGATTTCACAGCCCACCAAGTGGTAAAATTACCACATGAGACCAATTTATGGTCAACCAACACAAATATGACCAAGATTACTACTTCAAAACCGAGTAGTTCTTGTGTTTGAATAAAGGTCGATTAAAATCAACATAGAGTCACATAATGATTTTACTACCATCCAGGCATTGATAGCCATGTCATATCCATATAACTTTTTGTTGGATATAATTAGTATATAATTGATGATATACGAAAATCATGTTCGGGAGAGATGCACAATTGGCAAGTTAGTGGTAAGATTAATCTTTCCACATCTCAAACTCTCTAGCTAATCAAATACTTGATTGCTTTCAGAAACTCTTCAGGAGTCTCAATAAAATATTTTTCATCTATGAAACAAAAAAAATGATGAAAATATTTAAAGCCTGACAAATAAAATAAATACATTGTAAATATAAAATAAAAGTGAGAATTTTTTTTTGGTACGAAAACAATCTCAAAATCATAAAATATGTTAAAGATGAGTTTCCAAACTACAACTTAAAAAGGAGGAAAAAAACAAATTATATGCGTAGAGAAATATTTAATATGCTAAATGTATCACTTCTCTCAATCTTTCAATCCATATGACATCAATTGGATGTAATTGAATATTATTCACGTGAACTTGAATTGTTTGCTTATAGCAAAATGAATTCTCAAGGGAATTTCATATACACATGTGTATTTGTTCATGTAAACCGTATATATAGGTTGCAATGACATATATTAGAGGCAAACTCTTTCCCTTCACAAATTGCCAGACTAATTGAATAATAAAAAGTAGTTGCATCCACCACATGAGAATATATTTTCTCATAATCAAAATGTTATAGGTTTGTTGTACATAACCTTTCAAAAAGTGAGATGTTTCATAACTTCGCATACTCATCTTAATGTATAAAGACTTAATGTCTTAAAACTTTTCATTTCTCTTTGGAATTTGAATTTGCCTCAAATTGAAATTTTTCAGCCAATCATTTCTATCTTTGCATGCATTTTGGCTAACGATCCTCATTTTCAACTATCATATTTAGCGTTGCACTATACGCAAAAATTTCGTCGACGTTGACTTTATTGGGGTTCCAATATTTTCCATCCAAGATATAGATAATTGAGATATATATTCATATCTTTCAGGTACCTGAGACTCTTCTTCATCACATTATTTGTTTCTCTTGGTGGCTTTGTTTAAATAATCTTAACCTCAATTTGACCATCTGGATACATAGCTCCATTTCACTTTTGAGGAATTTTTTTTCTTTGGAACCGTGTGGTCTACCATGTTTTATATGGGTTTTAGACTCAATTGTGATGTCAGATTGCCCAATGTCAACATCATTTTCACTAGAGCATTGCGAGTTGGCACATGAGAGTTTTACTCTGTTTGGGTCAGTAAAGTGTCTGGCAAATGATGAATTATATACTTTTGAATTTCAAGTTCATATTGCTTAGTGTGAGGATCAAAATAATATGATCATTCATCTAATCTCTTGGCCAACTTTTGTTTTCTCCTCCTAAAGTTGGGAAGTTTAAATATAAACCTTCAAACCAATCATCAAAATACTTCCGACAATAATTTGATATTTTAACATCGATGAACTCGTAATCACAATAATTTCTGAATTTGCATTGAGAACCCATCCTAATAAATGGTGGTGGAGCAATTCAGATGTGTATATCACATCCATATATCCATAGATGGGAAGTATAAGGTTTTGACCCAAAAACCACATATAATGGAGGAATTCATAATATATATATTTTTTGACATAATGCGAATTTGTGTTGTTCATGTAAATGACATGTTCACAATAATATAAATGGAAAATGTTCGTCTCAATGACACATTTTCGTTATTGGATAATCATGAAAATATGCTCATAACCAAAATGGTTGAGCTAGCAATCTCGCAAATTCTAGTTTGCTTTCATATATATACATGTGACCTTCTAGTTGATACATCAATTAAAATAATTGGTCCACATGTTGGGTGTATGGATCCACACACATCACCCTTTGTTTTGTTGTGTGTAAGATAAATTATATTACTTTAGTTGATGATTATCCAAACAATCAACTCTATTTAAGAATAAGCAACCCAAAAATGAGTTATGTGTTGGAGATTTACCCAACAATGGGTAACAGAAAGGTGAAAATGCTTTCCTAGAAACGAAACCTTGTTGACAGAACAGAAAATCGTTCGTGTTCCCAGGAAGTAGGAGAGTCACAAGGACTACTTAAATCCCTATAACCTTAGGAATCATTTCTTTAGAATATCCAAGTTGAGAACTCTGTCCACAACATTAACCATAGATGTACTTATTGATTCGCATTATGACTGAACCGGGATGGTCACACCGGTTATGCCAAAAAAAAAAAATTGTCAGGAAGAGTAAACTTCTAGTTTACATTTATATATATGTAACTCAATCACAATAACATATGTGTAGTAGAAATTGGAGGATACTCCTTTTCATGGGAAAAATATATTTCTCAAATTTCTTTCTCATGACCATCAAAATAATAGGTTTTCTCAATCACAATATATAATATATAAGTGTGCTCACTTGTGAGAATATATGTATTTGGTCCCTTTGGGACATATGATTATAACCATGAACTTAATATTGTGTCTTGTTGGGTTTCTAACATTAACATAGCCCATTTCCCAACATATGTGTCTCGTCGGGCATTCAACCATATTTGGCTTTTATGAGTACAATCATTCACTTCAAAGAATGATATTTTGTCTCTTTGACCTTAAATATTTGAGACATATAGCTTTATAGCTTTGGTCTTTTGATAACTTATGTCTCGTGTTACGGACTAATCTTTCGGCCTATCATTAAGATGATAGCAAGTAAAGATCAAAACATTCACTTTGTCTTGATAATTAGACATTGCATTATCGTCTTTGATGGTTTCGGGAAGACTATTATGAATGGATTTTAGCTTCCAATACCCATGAAGGATAATATTTTTCCGAAACATCAAGGGCCACATTCAGATAGCCTCATTTTTCAACCATTCATCAAGGCAATGGCGAATAAGGATCAAAACCATTATTTCGTCTTGATAAAATGTGCAAAATTCAACTGCAATAATTCTCAAGACCATCAGCATATAATATTCGACAAAAACGTATAGCAGCGGTTAGCATTGAACCGTGAGTGACTAACAAAAGAAAAAAAATTGTAACCGTTACTCATTTGCAACGTTTAAAAACACATAAAGGCCAAAGGGAGTAATAAATATAAGTTGTCAGAGAAATAGGCAATATAAAATAATAATAATAATAATAATAATGATAATGAGTAAGGATAAAAGAAATTATAGTAAGTACTGTATCATGTTAAAAGTTGTAATAAGTGGTAGAGATTTGTTTAAAATGAATATTTCGGCAAAAAGGCTTACACGTACACTAGGTTTGAAACGACCTTAGAAAAATGGAAGAGATAGAAATCTTAGAAAATTTGTACAAACTTCTGAATAAGATCTCAAATTACACAAGCACAATACCATTATTGAATTGGAACATAAATTTATACGAAGAAAAGTATATAGAATATAAATTTTCACAATAATATGAGAATTAAGTATAAGAATAGAAGTAAATGACAAGAGGAACTCAAATTTCATTTCATGAAAACTTAGCATTTGAACGAATCATTTGCAAAATTTCAGTTAAATTTCATATGTATATATATAAAAATGGTAACACCCATATACCGAATCAATAAGCTAAAAATTAGAACACATTTAACAATATAAGTTTCATCTCATATCAAACCAATAAATGATTATATTTCATACCACGTATATATATGATATGAATGAGCATAGGCAGATATATGAAACATTAGTATGAAAAAATTATATAAAAGGTAATAGAAGTGGTAAGAGTGCACATGTGGAACAAAAGAGATCATACCACATGAATAAAGATTAGATCCATTTGAATAGAAGATAAAAATATTAAGAAGACCTTTTATCGAAAAATATTAAGAAGACCTTGTTTCCATGTACCACAAAATAAACTCTAAGGAAAAAAAACATATGAATGTAAATGTTGAATAGTAAGATTCATACGAAAATGAGTTAAGATAAACAATAGAAATTAAGATATATCTATGAGTAACCTTTGCGAATCTTTGAGAGGCTAGAGCTTCGTGCTGATAACGTGTTAAGAAACTAATGGATTGAAAAATATAACTATAAAGAATAATGGAAAGGAAGAGACACAAAAGAGAGGGAAAGAGAACTTTCTTCTTCCTACCCTATTGGTACAAGATGAACATCTATTTATAAGTGAGGAACAATTTCATAGGATTCTAGCATTATTACATATATGAATAGGTATATGAATGAGCACATGAATGAGTATATAAATGGGGCTATGAATAGTATTGAATTACATTGAGTAATGGACATTCATCACATATATTCTTCATAACACTGACATTATTATAAAGAGTTTTAAGTAAAACAGTCATATATGTAGCGAAAAACAACAAAGCATATTGGGTTACATAGATCATTCAATATTAGTTACAATGTAGAACAAAGAAGAACATTTACTACAAATTTAAGCGCAATACAGGAGGAGGATTGTCTGACGCAATTTTTAAGAGAAACATGATGGTGAAGATTGGGAGAGAAATATGAATTTTGTATTTGGAAAAAAGATTGATTCATCTTGAAGTGGAGAGAAGGGGTTATGTTGTAGAACAAAGAAGAACATTTACAACAAATTTAAGCGCAATACAGGAGGAGGATTATCTGACACAATTTTAGAGAGAAACATGACAGTGAAGGTGTAGAGAGAAATATGAAGTTTGTATTAAGAAAAAAGAGAGATTCATCTTGTCGTGGAGAGAAAGGCTTATGTTGTAGGAGGATATGATAGATGGAAGAAAGGAGGATCTAACATACGGAAGACAGGTGAAAAGACCCAGCACCGCACCTAACAACTAACATCATGGTCAGGAGATGTGACATGAAACATGCAATCGGGTTGGGGCTGAAGAGAACAATAGAGTAATAAAGCATATATCAGGAACTATGGTCTTGCGCCGAGAACGATACCAGTGAACTGAAGTGGGAATGCAAGATAATAATGTAAAATGTGTTACTAATTTAGGGAAGGAAACAAATTATAAAATAATCAAATTAATCGTCTAAACAAGATAAAGAAAATTTAATTAATATTTAAAAAATAAAGCTATGATGAATGCGAGCTATTAAAAGAATAAGTTAGAGAATGAAATAAACGGAAAAAAGATTAATTCAAACTTACAAATAAGGACGACAATCATAATAGTTATTAAGGCTATCTAGCAGAACACAATCTAGTGGAGAGAAGATATATTGATGTTTATATTTCATTTTTAATAACAACGATGCATGAAATAATCAAATGTTCGAGTTGTATAATTTGATATTAGTCTATTAGTGATTTATACAGTTTAAGTGCTTGAAAAATGATATAGTTTTTTTTATCTTTTTGCTTTAAATTTCAACATTTTTTTGATTACGGGCACAACCGAAAACTACCCAAAACAGACGTTTTTATCAATTTTTATTATTAAGACTTAAATATAATTTACCTTTAAAATATTTTATTTTATTAATTTATCCATACAAAGATAACGTTTTCTTTTGTAAATACAAAATTAACTTTACTGAAACGTTTTGATTAAAAATTTAATCAAATATGCTTATATGATATTGCTAACAAATTTTTATTAAAAACCAAAGGTGATTTCATTTATTAATCATGAACTTCGAAACAAACAACGTTCAAACTACTAAATAAAATGTGTGGATATGCCTCCCAAACAATAGGTGACTTTAGGAACTTCAATTGTCGTGCAAGCACATATGCAACATTGTTATTATTTCTCCTCAGAAAACAAACCATAAAAGTCGGTTTAGAATGAATAATTGACCTACATCGATAGATAATGTCTCCAAACTCCAATCGATGCGCAACTTCTTCTCTCTCAATTTCGTTCACCACAACTAGTGCATTAACTTCAAAAACAACTTGATCCAATTGCATTTCCATGCACCATTTCAGCTTTTCCCACATAGCTAATGCCTCACTCTCCTTACTGCACCTCCCCCTGTTTCCTTAACGTTTTATACCTCCTTACTTGGCCTGTTCCATCCCAAAAACGCAAGCCAATCCCAACCTCCCCTAGATCGACAAAACATTTTGCGACGAAGAATTCCAAACCTTGCGTTACGTTTTCTCCAAAGCGCCTACATATTAGAAATAAAAATTTTACACATTTTCTCACCACATCCTTCAAATCAACATGATCCATTTTGTAAAGAATTCACATCGCTCTTGTTTGTTCAATCATCTCGCTCAAGCCTGCTTCCGCCCAACATTCCCAAGCAAAATCACCTCCCAAAAACAGATGCCACATATTCTCTATTCCTATCGAACATGTCCCGCACTCCCATGAGACCACAACACATGTTAACAAACTTTTTAATGAAAAAGTTTCCAATAAAATTTATAAATTAGCAATTAATCATACATTTTAAAGAATTGCTACAAAAAATGCCACCTCGAGTCTAGAGATGCTCCCAAGAATCTCAATTTTACACCCTCCATGGAGATGCTCTTAAGCAATGTATTAACTCAACCATAAAAAGTAGTATGTTCGATCAGGAGGTTCCAAGCTGCAACACTTTGAGTTTTGACTGACAATGAGAACTTGGATCAAGAAGGAACCGTGACACTACTTTCCGAAAAGAGTATTTTCACCCTAAAAGCCTTGGATATTAGAAAATCCATTCAAGGATAAGCCCGTCTACACTCGAATTCTTAGATTTTAAAAACTAGAGTAACTTAGAATTTTGTAGGTTAGGATACATGCCTGATTTTCTAGGTGTTCTCCCTTGAAAACTGCCTTCTTTATATAGGCGGGGCGAAGGGGGTATGAATCCAGACACAAAGAGGCACACAAAAGTGTATGTATAGACTTGAGGGCGATTATGAAGTAACCACCTTGAAGTCTGACGAGTTTGGAGGGAAAACAACTCAGTTTGAATTTGAATTTCATGAACAGGGGTCCACCAATTTGTCCAAAGTCAAAGGGTATCCACCCCAACCACCTAGCTCCCTACCAACAGCGTAGCTCAGTTCATCCAACCCCAACCACCTAGCTCCCTACCAACAGCGTAGCTCAGTTTAACATCGTAGCTAGTGACACTTCATAGAGCTCAAAGTGAGGTGGATCAGCTAGAGTGTCAGTTCCTAACATCAGCTACCTTACAAAAGAGCTGATGCTAGCTAGTTCCATCTTTCCATGAGCTAAGGTGAGGTTACCTATGAGTCCACGCATCTGTACCAACACCGATCACACCAAGGTCACGTCCAAGGTGTTGCCATCACACCAAGGTCAAATCCAAGTCCAAGGTCAAATCCACCTCGGTCTACTCTAATAATGTGACCATGTGGTCTTGTCATCTACCTAGCACTAGCCACCCCTAACATCCTGTGAGAAGCATCAAACGCATATGCGACACATCCTGAACCTTTCCTTCAACACTAGGGATTGTGCAATCCGAGGTCGGTGACCAATGCAACACCTCATTGGGATCTAGTCTAGCTAGGCGTATCCTATCCTAACATAAATAGCGGATCACACACCACTATTCATCCATCAAGAGTTTCATGCTCGAAATTCTATCAACTTCGGTACACTAGATCGTATGCTACTGTACAGCCTCAAAGCTCTTGCTCCATATCATCACACATCTTATTATAAATCCTTTCAGAGGAACTCCCAATAATCTATTTACAGTTTTAACCTATCCAAGACAGAGTGCAACCTAAACCCCCCACCTCTGGTTAGCTTTCTTGAAGAGTCTGAAACAAAACTAGCTTCCTGAACCTCAAGCCTCCTCTCTTTATAAATTTAAGACATCAGTCAAAGGATTTAATCCTAAAAAATCTAGATTTCCTACATAACTTTCTAACTCAAGGATAGAAAAGGGAGATCTACTAGTGTATAATGATTCTCCTAGTATCTCTAAACCCCTAGCAATGATCAAAGATCGATCAGCTCCACTGTCCTCCCATGATCGTTCACTTCCTGAGATGCGGAAAAAGAGTTGTTCATCTGAGAAGAGCGAATTGATTTTTAGGTTTCTGTAATTCAGAGTTCTCAGGCCACATAGTGGCTTTTATAAATAGTCCATCATGCCCATCACAAACTTTCCATCATGCCCGTGATGCACCTACGATCACGCATGATACACTGATGGTCAAGACTATGATTTATTGGTGACCACGTCCGTGACGTACTGTTGACCATGCCTGTTATTTTCGTCATAACCACGACCGTGATAGACTGGCAGTCACGCCCGTGATCATCCCTTCAACCGGACAACTTCTAGAACCTAGACTCAACTCAGAATGAAAGTCAAACTAGAATCGAGGTGTCACAACTCTCACCTCATACAAAAGGTTTTGTCCCAAAACCCAAATCTTAATGCTTAAAAGAGAGAAGTTATTTACGGCTAGGTAATTGATAACATTTTTATGCATCTAACAAATAAACCTAGTTAATAAATTAACTAGAGTCCAATCTCCATAGGGTCTCCTTATCGCATTCTACTCAAAGTTGGTGTAGGTTCCACGAGTTCTAACACTATCAATTATTCTAAATCTTCAAATGAGAACGAAAAATTAAACAAGTTGGAAGACTACACGATTGAAGGTATGACTAATGGAAGAAAACTGCTTAGACTTTGAAACCCCTCATGCTACCCTAATTCACAAATGACAGACAACTTCTATAATTTATGCAAAACCAGATAAATTCAATTCATCGATGTAATTCTTTTCTAATCAAATCACGCCCTTCAGGTTTGCATTATTCTACCTATCTACTATCCCAATCCGCTCTTTCGAGACACGAGCTGAAATCCGCTAGGCGACAAGACAAACGAGAACTGCTCACACGATGGACTAGTTTATTCGAACCCGGATGAGGGTTAACGTCTAACCTAGTTGTTTAATTTTGGTGTTTTAGATATGCAAGCTCTTTGGAGATGAAGACAAGTCTAACAATGGTTTATTCAAGTTGATCAGGCAAGTAACCGAATCAAAATTGAAATTAAACACAAAGCAAAACCACACAACTCGCATAAATGGTCAAAGAGTATCAATCATTCGTTCATAAGGAAATCACCTAGGGTTCATGTAATCTAAGCCTAGGGGCAATCTTTGATAAGGCGCCATTCTTGACAAAGTCCAAAATTTGCTTTCTTCGAGTCCTTGGTTCATCTTATCTCATATATGCATGCCTGTATTTCTCTGAATAGCGACTCAATGTGGTTATGTACCTGAAAATGTAAAAAACACTCCAAAATGATATCAAATGGACCCCGGACGGGTCCGAGACACTAAATCGAGATAGGAGCTAGAAATGCACGAAACACCCTAAACATCTATCCAAAGCTACACAATTATGGTTGACATGTTGCTTAAACGAGGGTGATGCAGACGGTAAATCGAACGTCATCAAATAACCCTACATTTAACCTACACAATTATGGAACACACCTACACGTGAATTAAACTACTAACACGAAAAAGTAAACCCATAATTCTCAATGCACCCTTTGTTGATTTACATACAAGTGAACCTTGAAAAAATACCGAAATAGGATGTACAAGCCTCATAAGAAGTTTCCCGACTTGCCACACATCATCACACATGTTATACCATCCATCTAGACCTACTCTCAAAGGGATTCGACTTAAAGATGAAGCCAAAAGCACTCATTCAATTGTTTAGGGACAGTGTTTATGCGCTCATCATCAACTCTTAACTACACTTCCAATATTTTCATATCAACCTACTTTTACTCATGACATCAAGGCTCATCAAACACTAGTTAAGAGTTCTTTTATTCAGATTGTAATGTGGTGAGAAAAGAGAAGAGAAGGTGAAATGAATTTGGTGGTAGGTGTAAACAGAAGCGGACGACTCGGTCTAATCTAATATGGAGTTAAGCTACTAAGACTACTAAAATGATACAAGGATCCAACTTTAAACAAGTGCTTCAAACTAATTCGTCTATCCCTAATGCAAATCACTTCGAGCTTTTGTGCTCGTTTTATTCTACTAACTCTAGACCTTTTTGGTCTTATTTTTGCATTTTTAATTTTTTTCTTGTTATTTCATTTTCTTTTTATCTCCGAGACTGAGTCTTTTCTTGTCTGCTTCCTTTTTTTTAGAGATTTTCTTCTTTTTTTAATTAAGAAAATCTGTACACAAACTACTAAGGGAGAGTAGATAACCCTGCAATTACTCAACTTAGCAACTTTATTAACTTCTAGACTCGACCGAGTTACATACCACTTATGTATACATGATCAAATGAAGGTTTGAAACAAAGTGAATACGATATTATATGGAGATATGAAAAGGCTTTTTGGCTATATTTGGGTTATACCTAGGGCGAAAATTTAGGGACAAGATGGACATTTTGAGATGGAGCTTTTCGAAGTGCCTATATCATTCTAGTGAATCAGTGTCGAGTGAATTCAGTTTGATATCATGCAAGCACGAGATTAACAACCAACAGATAATACCACTCAAATTAATTTAAGAACAATTCCACTAGTAAAGTAGACTATCTATACTACAAAATGGTATTTTAGGCTTTGCATTGTCTTGCTAGATGGCAATTTGATAACATGCCTGCCCGGTAAACCTTAAGTTGGGGAGTCCGTGTTACTAAGAACATATCATAGCAACTCTAAAGAACTAAGCAATAGACTTTGATTATTGGTCAATACTCCTCTAAAATCAAGGTTCACAAGCAAGTCAGCAATTCAAGTGCACAAATCACAGGGAAGTTTTCTAACCATACCAAGTAACGAATTCAAAGGTGGTTGCAACAAGCTTGAGTTTAGGACTCATATCCAAAGACAATGATCCAAAAAGACTAGAAAACACGAATCCTATGCAAACCCACTCCAAACTTGGTTTGGACAGTGTCCTCACTGAACGAAACATAAAGTTGCATAGGAAAAGCTAGAATCTATGAGAAACCCAAGAAGCAGGATGCATGATTCATGACGTTCAAACTCGGCGGTGACTCAAACTTCTGAAAAAAGACTCAAACACACAAAAGCAAAAATAAAAGTAAAAAGGGACTAGGAAAAGTGTCCAAGTCCCACACATAATAACATCGGTTCAAGATCCAAAAAGAATGAAAGAAAAAATACAAAGTGGAACGATGATACTGGATCAGTAGTCATATGGGGGAGGTGAGTGGGGTGGGCTCGAGTACTCTGCTTGGTGCTGAGTTTAGTAGCGGAGGTAGTGCATTTGCTCTCATGGTGCTCTAGATCCACTTTCCTTTGCTCAATATTTGAAGATCACTGCCCCAGGTCGAATGAAGTTTGCTAGGTTGTCGGCTGCTGCTACCACGAAAGAATGCCCTGCCCAAAAGTTGATCTACCACTGCTGAACTGATCTCATCATATCATCAAACTCAGTCGGTGATGGCCGGTATCCTTCCGCATGTGGTGGAGGTGGTGGGAATCCAATGCTCATGAATGAAAAATCAAGCAGTGGCACTCCTTGTGGAATTTCCGGCTGCTCCTGCTCAAAGTGATATGAGGTTTCCACCTCCTCCTCTACTACTACCCTCGCTTAGCCATGTCCTACATCGCCTTCTCTAAGCTTACATCCTCCTCTTCTACGTGCAGGAGCATTTGGTAGGGCGGCTAGTACGGGCTCTCAAACCTTATACTAGTTATGGAGCCGGTCAATCTCGGCCCTAGTGAGCCACTCATTGGAAAGGTCCATCTTCCAGGCTTGGATGATGTCGGGGCCAAAAGCTTAATCTCTAAATATGGCTCCATTACTTAAGAGAAAAATGGTTAGTTTTTAAATAATAGTACGGGACAACACTAAGTAGGAATGAAACTTGTCGAGTGCGAAAACAATCACCAGGAGCTCCTTCTCGGTAGTTGTGTAATTTCTTTATGCATCATTAAGCGTCTTGCTCTTGAAGTAAATGGGGTGGAACCTCTTCTTTGACTATTGTCCTAATATTTCTCCAGCTACAAAATCACTAGCATCACACATTAGTCCAAAGGGTGTCTCCCAATCCGAGGAGACCAAGATGAACACAGTCGTTAGCTTCTTCTTTAGTATATTGAATGCCTGCAAGTACTGCAAGTAATTATTGTCAAAAACAAAAGGCACATCTCTCTCTAACAACCTAGTCATAGGCAATGCGATTTTAGAGAAATATTTGATGAAATGATGATAAAAACTAGCATGTCCTAAGAAGCTCCGAACAATCTTAATGTTAACAAGGGAAGAAGTTGGGAGGTAGTTTTGAGCGTAGCTCGATCCACCTCAGTACCTCATCTGGAGACCTTGTGGCCTAGAACGATTACCTTCTCCATCATCACTTCTCCTAACTCAGCGATAGATGAGTTTTTTCGCATCGTGCTAAGATTTTCTCCAAGTTGACTAGGCATCTGAAGAAGGAATCTTCATAGAGTAAGAAGTCATCCATGAAGACTTCAACAACATCTTCTTGTAAGTGCCCAAATATCACTATCATACACCATTGAAAGATCACAGGGTCATAGCATAGACCAAAAGGGACGCGCTTGTATGCAAATGTGTAGAAGGGGCATGTGAATGTGGTCTCATCCTAGTCCTCTGGCTCAATCAGAATCTGAAAGTATCTCGACATCCTATCCAAGAAGCAATAGAACTCATGAGCCACGAGGCAATCAAGCATCGGACCAGTGAATGACTGTGGAAAGTGATCCTTCTTTGTAGCGTCTTTGAGGCGCCTGTAATTAATGCACACTCTCCATCCACTGACTGTCCGAGTAGGAGTAAGCTCTCTTTTGTTGTTAGGAACGATTGTCAAACAACCCTTCTTAGGTACAACCTACGTAGGACTAACCCAATGACTTTAAAAAATTGGATAAATTATACCTGCATCGAGGAGTTTGTGTGGCTTCTCGCATAGATGGATTCATCGACACCGAGGCTGTTCTACCGGCTTTACATCAACCTCCAAATTGATATTATGAGTGCATAATGAATGGTTGGTTCCCTTGATTTTAGCTAGCTTCCAAGCAATGGCCTATTCGTGCTTCCACAAGAGGGCTAGAAGCTGCTCCTTTTGTTGAGGTTCGAGTTTCGAATTGATGATGACTGGCAGTTTAAAATCCTAGCGGAGAATGAGTACTCGAGATGCTCTAGTAATAGTTTCAGCTCCAAATCTGGAGGCTCCTCGTATTAAGTAGTTATCTTTGGGATCTTCAAAAATTCTAACAGTGATGGTGGTCTAGAGTACGACTCGAGTTGCTCAAGGACTTTCGCTTGTGCCCTCTGCTCCATATCGTATAACCAATCTCCATAAACACCAGCAACAGCACAAACATGCATCTCCAACAAGCATATGAGATAGCTCAAACATATCATATGCATCCACAAAGTCCTCAAAAATATTTTCATCATCTTGAGCCTTAGAGTACTTCATGCCATTTTCAATCTAAAAGTGACCTCATCATGTCCTACTTTCAGAGTTCGACACTCTTTTGAACCACCTATCAAAGCTTCAGTAGTAGTTAAAAATGGGCCTCCTAGCAGAATATTGCAAACATCTGCATACGTATCTAGAAACACAAAATTAGGAAATTCAAAAGGTCCTACACGAATTGGTATATCTTCTATAACACCCCTAGGCTTCACTAAAGACCTATCAGCAAGTTGAAGAACCATTTTAGTTGGTCTAAGTTTACCTATATCTAGTTTCTCATATAAGATATTAGGCATAACATTGATGCTAGCACCTAGATCAACAAGACTTCGACTAATTTTAACATTCTTAATCATGCATGGTAAAGTAAGCTTCCTGGGTCTTTTGTGTTTGTCGGTCCGACTTGGACGGCTGCTCTTTCTTCATAGAGAGTGACTTCAGTGGTATCACTATGGTTGATCTTCTAGTTGAGCACAACCTTCAAGAACTTTGCATATGATGGAATCTTCGTGAAAGCTTCTAGGAAGGTTAATGTGACCTCTTGCTTCTTGATGATCTCTACAAATCTCTCAAAATCCCTTGAAAGCCCCTTCTTCTTGATGGCCATTGGGTATGGGATCCTAGTGTGCTTCTTGTTCTCCTTTGAGGTGAGAACAAGTTGGTGTTGGCTGGTTTTTGAGCTCTAGGAGGCGTGTAGCTGTCTTAGCTGGAGTTGGCTCCTCTTCCTTGGGGATGTCAATTGCAATCTCATCTGGCACCATCTTTGGTTCTTGAAATTATTTGGGATTTCCTTGAATCATCTTCCTGCTCCTCATTGAAATTAACTTTGTCTCCATGTGCCCCTTTTCCAAATACTAATGACTGTTGGGATTTTGCTTAATGTTTCCTAGGAGCTGTCCAGGAGGGCTCTATAGACCTTTTGTGCCAAGGATGTGTAAGATGCTTACATCCTTTGTATCATAGCCAAGACGGATTTAAAATCCAGCGGAAATAGTTGTAGGAACTTCCAGGATTTATGCATGGAGGGGCATTTTTGTCATTTGACATTAAAATTTATTTGTAGCTAGCCTTATGTTTTCTCCACCAGCAACTGCCGCTGAAGTTCTTCCGACGTAGCATCTTACTCTTTTCTTCCACCGCAAACATCGTCGCTGCTGCTCCAACATTGCCACTCCCACTTCCCTCTAATTTCCCATCGCCGCCTCCCTTATGAACTCCATCGCCGACAACCTGAGAAAAAAAATCAATTTGATTGCAGAAAGAAATCGTCGTTAAGGAATTATGCATAGTTGAAGAAGAGATCAATGGCTTCTTCCGGCCATACTATTGTGATTTGATTCGCAATGCCAGATAAGAAGAGAAGAGGACATTGCGAATGCAGCCTCCCGACCTAGTAGCTTCAAGTTGAACAAGATGACTGTTTCAATATCACTCATGGTCCCTAGATTTTTAAGTTTACATAATCAAACATGAACTTCAATTAATAAACATCGTAGTCTTTAATGTTTTAAACGTGAACATTAGTGGCCTATATACTTTTTCAGTTAGTACAAATAGACCCGAACGGTTATGACCTATTTATTTTACATTATAATATGTTATTTAAGATTATAATTAATTCTTTTTCTTTTATAATCAATTATATTGTTTTTCAATCATTTATATGTTATAACTATATTTAGAATATAACTGATTATAATTAATTATAATAATAACTAGTTACCAAAATATAAATGGTTATAATTTAAAAAATACAACTGGTTATAATTAATGATTATAATCAGTTATATTTCTGGTTATAACAGGTTTTAGTTATGACTACTTATCAAATTATAACTGGTTGTAACTTAACAAATGTAACCGGTTCTAATTACTGATTATAACCAGTTAAGTTTATGGTTATATTTATGACGAGTTATTAAAAAAATATAACTGGTCATAACAAATTATAAATTTATTCAAAAAATTCGTCGGAGACTATGCGAAAAAGTCACCGGAATATCGCCGGAAAGTTTTCTACCGATCACTGGAGTATCGCCGATAAGTTTTCCGCCGGTCATCGGAGTCTCGCCGAAAGGTCACTGACCGGTCACCGGAACACTACCGATGTGGTGGCAGTGGCGTTTTAAAAAGAAATAATAAATTAAAAATAGTTTTGGTAAACAGAAGTTTATACCCTTTCTGTTATGATAGTTATATTAGTCAAAAGGGACAAAACTTCAAGATCAGACGATCCATGATCATCTTGGACATCCTAGAACTAATAAATCCTGGAATTTAAACCACACCCATCATAGCCTACTAACCCTGCAAAATAGTATACTCTGATTAGCTAATTGTGTCTGCATGGTCTTCATAATGTGGATGATGTCCTCACTGATTCTTCTAGTAGGAGCCAAATTCTGCTTATGTTCTGGCTGCCTTGCCTTGATCGGAAATCCTGGTGGTCCTTAATAGTTGCTTCCTTGATTAGGACCACTAGTGTTAATGCTTGAGCTCCCTTCCTGGTGCGAGTTGTAGCCTCTATTCTAGGTTTGTAGAACTCCGAGCGTCCTCCAGGGTGTGGGAAGTTGTATAATTGTGGATGACCCCCGAAGTTCTTTTCCCTATAATATGCATATCCTTGTTGATTGAAAGGGAATCCTTGACAGACAAAATATACTTCTTCTGCCTTCATAAAGTTATTGGTGATGAAATTTAAGCACCCTCCCTAACTGTCACAAGTACCACACTAAGCACAAGTATAAACAAAAGCATTAGGGCGGTTACAAATTTTAAAAGTAACATCATTTAATTTCTTTTCTAACGCCTTGATATGAGCTCACACGGAAATGGTGTCTGAGTTATCCAAGGATACTACATTGGCCAGTAGAGCACCTTCAGGGGTAAGGACAGTGACATCTCCATTTGCTAGGTGATGTACTAGCATTGTTGTTGCTTGATCCGTAGACCTGTTGAACATGTCTTCCAGTTGACTGTCGGTGTATCTATGATGAGGACATTCAGCTAACAGTTCCAGAAATCAATTCCACCACTCATATAAGCTCTTTCCATCTCTTTGATGAATAAGAGAGACTGACTCCCTAACAGATGTAGTCTTCGCTGGTGGGTAGTATTCTTCCACAAATGTTTGGGTTAGATCATCCCAATTCATAAATGTACCACCAGTTTTGCTAGTCAACCACCTTCTCACTACCCCTCCGAGAGACCACTTGAACAACTTAAGTTTAACAGCTTCGTCGGAAAAACCTCACAGTTTGATGATTTCACAGTAGGCATAGACATCTATGAGGCGAGCACATGGGTTCTCGTCCGTCCTCCCTTGATGTTCAGGTTTTGATGAATTGTTTTTATTCTTGATTAACTTTTGGTAATGCATGTAGGAAGTTTAATTTATCTGTTTTGCACAAAAACTGACACTACTTTTCGAAAATATATTTTGTGCAATCAATGGTAAACTTCATTATTATTGTTATAGATGATATAAACATTATAAATATTTTATAAAAAGGCTAAATCCCCTTGCGTGCATTACCAAAAGTTAAATCTAAGAATAAAAACATAAATCAACTACTTGTTGTTACATTTACATCAAAAAAGCTAAGGCTGCTTGTCTGAGATAGTTGTTAATTAACAAAGGTTGATTCCATTTGTATCCATCCCATGATACTTTTCTCTCCCAGAGTTGGCAATCACATAAAACGAAACGAATACCTTGAATAAAAAGATGAGAATAAAGGCAGAAGGATGAGTATTGGTCCAACTCAAAATCTAAAAATCTATATTTCTATTTGGGTATTGTTGCTCTAAATTTAGGTCAAGGGTGGGACGAACCTAGCTTGGGAGGGTTTCACTCCCATCCCATTAGCCGTTGCAATGAGTCCAGCAATTCGGGTCATTCATTTCATTCCAGACAACACCAAAAAAAGTGTTCTATTTTGTTGTGTTTAATATCATGACATCACATTCACATCACTGAATCCAGCCAGGAGAGAAAGAGAAGTTGTTCAATGGCATCATCAAACAACAGTTTGGGAGATCTTGAATGGCTCTTCTCCAAGCAATCAAGTCAGAGAGCATGATCCACCATCTTCACAGCATTTCATTCTACCTCTCTCACCAAACCTCAGCCTGTTTCCAAGAGACTGAGACCTCTCTCAATGTCAATGTTTCCAAAGACAGTTTCCCACTCTTTTCCCACATCCTATCAGACCTTGGAACTGCAACACCCACCAAATTAACAAACATGGAGTTCCATCGAGTCCAATGGGGACCGGAACAGCTTCTTTACCTCGGAATCCTCCTGCAAAACAGCTCCACCATCAGCCAGCTGGCGTTCACAAGGAACAGGTTTACAGCAGAATGCTTGAGCCAGCTATGCGAGATTCTCAAGAGGAATGCAGTAATCAAGGAAATCACGTTTTCCGAGTCGCGAATAGGCTCCACTGGAGCTTCCGTTTTGGCTGATGCTCTCATGGTTAATGACACCTTGGAAGAGTTGCAGATATGGGACGACTCAATTGGGTCCAAAGGTGCTGAGGAGCTGTCCAACATGATTGAATTGAACTCTACGCTGAAGCTTTTGACAATCTTTGACTCTTATTCCATCACAGCAACTCCACTCATATCAGCTGTTTTGGCAAGGAATAGAGCCATGGAGGTACACATTTGGTGTGGCAGTGATAAAAGCTCCAAGGTGGTAGAGTTCGTTCCAGGTAACAATACCCTCAGACTCTACAACCTAGATGTTTCAGGATCATGCAGGGTTGCTTGCTCATTGGGATTGAACTCAACAGTCACGCACTGGACATGACCGGAGTCAGGCTCAAGTCGAGGTGGGCTAAGGAGTTCTGGTGGGTTTTGGAGCAGAACCGGAGTCTTAGAGAGGTAAGGCTGTCCAAGACTTGCCTTAAAGACAAGGGAGTTGTGTATGTCGCAGCAGGGCTGTTCAAGAACCAGATCTTGCAAAGTTTGTATCTTGATGGCAACTGCTTCAGTGGGGTTGGAATAGAGCATTTGTTATGCCCTTTGAGCAGATTCTCCTCCCTGCAAATCCAGGCCAATATTAGTCTTAAATCTGTAGCCTTTGGAGGGAGGAGAACTAAGATTGGAAGGGATGGAGTCACAACAATCATCCAGATGCTGACGAGTAATGGGACGCCGACGAAGTTTGGGATATATGATGATGAGAGCTTGAAAGCGGATGACATAGTGAGAATCTTGAGAAGCTTGGAAAGAAATGCAAATATGAGGTCCTTATCTATGCTAGGCTGAAAAGGGGTTCAAGGAGAGTTGGTGCTAAATGCGATAACTGAGACATTGCAGGTGAATCCTTGGATCGAAGAAATTGATCTTGCAAGAACACCACTGCACATTTCTGGGGATGCTGATTCTATTTACCAAAGACTAGGCCAAAATGATGGAAACAGTATTGAACCAGAAATAGAAACAACAGATGTCAACTTGTTCAAGGACATGCCAGTAACCGAGCCCAAGAGCTGCCGCGTTTTCTTTTGTGGCCAAGAATATGCAGGTAATTACTATGCCGTGAGCTTGCTTAAGAAACTTGATGCCGATAATTACTGACACTATGATTTGATTATCGATTGTGTAGGAAAGAGCACACTATGCAATGCAGTACTGTCACAGAACTTGAGCTCTTCAAAGGAGCTTCCTTACATGAGGACCCTTGTGAACCCTGTTGAACAAGCTGTGACAAGTGGTGGAATGAAGATTAAAACATTTAGAGATGAAGAGACCAAAATATCGATATGGAACCTTGGTGGTCAGCATGAATTTTACACCTTGCATGATCTCATGTTCCCTGGCCATGGCAGTGCATCACAGTTTGTGATCATCTCCAGTCTGTCCCAGAAACCCAGCAACCGCGACCCCAAGACACCAGCTGAGGTAGAAGAGGACTTTCAATACTGGCTGAGATTCATAGTTTCCAACTCAGAAAGAGCACTTGAGCAGTGCATACTTCCAAATGTTACCGTGGTCCTTACACATTTCGACAAAATCAGTAGTCAGCCTTCACAAAACCTGCAGTTGACAGTGGATTCAATACAGCGAGTAAGAGACAAGTTCCGAGGATTCGTAGACTTGTATCCAACTGTGTTCACAGTTTATGGGAGGTCCTTTGCATCAGTTAACAAACTCACTCATCATCTCCGAAAGACAAGCAAGACCATTCTCCAGAGAGTTCCAAGAATCTACCAGCTTTGCAATGATCTAATTCAGACTCTATCTGACTGGAGGACCGAAAAATATAACAAACCAGCTATGAGATGGAAGGAATTTGATGAACTTTGCCAAGTGAAAGTGCCAGCACTGAGGATTCGGTCAAGACATGATAACAGGGAGAAGGTAGAAATGAAAAGGAAGGCTGCTGCTAGTTGCCTCCATCATATAGGGGAAGTTATTTACTTTGATCAGTTAGGTGTCTTGATCCTAGATTGTGAGTGGTTCTGCTGTGAAGTACTTGGCCAACTCGTGAAACTTGATGTTAAGAAGGCTAGCTCAATGCAGAATGGATTCATCAGCAGAAAATAATTGGAGAAGATTCTGAGAGCAACTTTACAAAGTAATATCCCAGGAATGGGTTCAAAGGTATTTGAGAGCCTGGAAGCGAATGATTTGCTCAATATGATGCTGAAACTTGAACTGTGCTACAAACAAGATCCAGCAGATCCCAACTCCTTGCTGCTAATTCCTTCAATTCTTGAGGAAGGCAGAGGAAAACCCCAGGTGTGGCAGATCAGTTCACCGTACACAGGGCGCCATCCGGAGTGTGATGATTCAAGCCACATTTTCTGACTCCAGGGTTCTTTCCTCTTTTACAGGCAAAGACAAAATCAAACTCTTTTATTCCTTTCCAAGTTTTTTTTAACTTGTTACTTAAATGTAGCTAGCAGTCCTCACTTGTGTTTTTACATGCAAATACAGGTTCATCTTCATAATAAAATCATGTCATTAAGGAATCAATATGGAGGAGCAATTTACAGACTGGAAAAGTACCTTATTTCAATAAACATCAATGGCATCCGCATTAGAGTTGAACTCGGAGGGCAGTTGGGCTATTACATTAACATTCTTGCTTGCTCTACCAAAGAACCTCACGGAGACTCTCACAGTCTTCAATCAGCTAATAATCCCAGCAATCCAGAGCCTCTGCCATGGTTGTTACCTTGACCGAAAACATCATAAGGCCTGAATGTGTGAATAATCTGACCCCTCCTCGGCATAGGAAAACACAGCATGTACCTGTTCAGCAGCTGAAGCAAGGCCTTCTCTCAGTTCCTGCAGACGGCATATATGATTATCAGCACACATGGGATCCTGTGTCAGATTCCGGCAGACTGATTCTACAATCCAATTTTGACTTGGCTCGTGACCTGCTATCTGATGATGACTTGAGGGAAGTGTTGCACAAAAGATACCACGATCTGTACAACCTTGTTGTGGAGTTGGACGTTCTGCCAGATAGAGCAGACCAAGGTAACGAACTTGGCAATGTTGATCCAAGCTTTGCTGGAATACCAAAGGCGTGGAACAAGTGCTGCAGCCACTCAAGATTATCGAACATGAGATAAGAGATCTCAAGCAGGAGATTCAAGGGTTGAGATATTACGAGCACAGACTCTTAGTTGAGCTTCATCGCAAAGTTAACTACCTTGTCAACTACAACACCCAGGTTGAAGAGAGTGTTAGATCACGAGGTTTCAAGTAGCAATGCTTCAAGTTTTTATAAGTAAAGAGATCTAGGATCAAGACGGAATCGTGGGCACCACTTTCCGAAAAGAATATTTTCACCCTACAAGTCTTGGGTATCAGGAAATCCCTTCCGAGGATAAGACCGTCTACACCCGAGTTCTTAGACTTTAGAAACTGGAGTCACTTAGAATCTCGTTGGCTAGGATAGATGTTTCTGTTTCTGTATCATTCTCCCACACAACTGCCTTCTTTATATAGGAAAAGGGGACATGAGTGAAGGGGTACAAATGGATGCACCAAGTGGAGTCACTATCTTTATGGATAGACTTGAAGGTAGTTCATTGAAGCCCTATGGGTTTAGAGGGAAAACAACTCAAAATTGAGTTTGAATCTCACGAAGAGGTGTGAACCAATTCTTCCTAGGAGAAAGAGTAACCACCCGCAACAACCTAGCTCCCTACCATCATTGTAGCTCAGCTCAGCATCGCAGCTAGTGACACTAACATCCAACTCAAGTTGAGTCGGATGAGCTTTAGTGTCAGTCCCTAGCATCACCTAACTCATAGAGTAGCCGATGCTAGCTAGTTCCAGCTTGCTCTGAGCTAATGTGGTTTCCTGTCAGTCCATACATCTGTTCCAATACTAGTATTACACCAAGGTTAAGTCCATGATGTTGCCATCACACCAAGAAGACTGATCACCAATATGACAAGTGGGATGAATGCTCTTAGGCTCCACATGGTGTGTGAGTGCAGGCGAGAAATGCATATTATTGAACATCATATGGGGTGCGAAGTGATGCAGGTTGATAAAAGGCAATGTAGTCGTTGGCTTCATATATGAACAAGTTTATGAAGTTGGTGACTTTTGCTCTTAAGATTTGAGCAGAGAGGTTGCTCATCTTGCTAGCTCTTCACTTACATATGGTGCAGCTGGTGTGCTTGCTGCTGGAGCCATACGGGTTGTAGCTATGGGAAGGGCCACGGAAGGAACGAGGAACAAAAGCAGAAGAGCAGCAAGTTCAAGAGAGATGCAACAAGACCTCAGAGCAGCACAACAATGGGTCATTGATATCTTAAGGGAACGTCAGTGTTCGACAGGAAAGGACATTGCTGAGAAGTTTGGACTATGGAGGGTGCGATACAAGGATGATAGCCATATTGCATGGGTTTGCAGAAGGCATATGATCACAAGACCAAGTGAGATATTACAAGTACCCATCTAATCTGAGCATTCTCGTTGTATAAAAAAGATGGTGGATCTTCGTGCTCACTATATTTATTACTTTATCACTAGAACCGCATATAGATTCTTGCTTGAATGCAGAATAATAAGCTTTATTTCATGAATCCGAGTGTTTCGACTATTTCAATTCCAGGATTACAAAATAGATTTATAGTTTATGTTTGGCAAAAACTCTAAAATGTTACGAAGTTTGGGCATGTGTCGAGAAATAACACCAGGTTTTTGAATTAGATTTTCTGTCATGAGGTATCATGTTTTTCACAAAAAATGTCATGTCGTTAGTTTCCGCAGGATTCCGTTAATCGTGGACTTGACGATGTGAAGTGAGTCACCAACTGCGCCCTGCTGTGAAATCCACGTAGATTACATTTATTTTTCGGTTAATAAACGTGGAAACTAGACCATATAAATACACTGATCCAAATGAAACCCTAATTTCTTGTGTCTTCGTTCATTCTCCCCTTCTCAATCCCCATCAACGTCTTCCTTTTCTCTTCCCCTTGATCTCTATCACGCGTCCTCCATCGATGGGATCTAACAACAACGGATCTGGTGGTCAGACATTAGTGACCACCTCGATGGGATCGAGTTTAATTACGTGTTCCCACAACATGGAGGCCTTTCTAAAGACGGCGACTACTGCAAAGAATCGCGGTCAGACCTTCTTTCGATGCCCGTTCTGGAGGACTTTTGATTGCGGGTTCCTTGCATGGGAGTCTGATTGTTCCGGGTATGAACTAGAGGTTACAGTTCCCGACCAAGGCGTTGCACGGAGACTTGAAGAACCACCGACGAGCTTGCAGTTTGATTTGGTTTTACAGGAGATTAGGTGTGTTAGGAACAAGATTGAAGGGTTTGATAATAGAATCACTCTTGTTCTTGGTAATATGTGGGTCGTTGTTCTGTTGGTTGCTATTAGTTGCACAATTCGTTAATCGAATTTGAATGTAATATGGAATTAGTTGGGCACTTCATACTGGTACACATTTGTCATTTTCTTGTTTATAATGTTCAATACATAGCACGTACTAGTTATCACACCCCATCTTAAACAAAGAAGCATACAACAAGGCATATATATTGAAGCATTCACAGAAAACAAAATGAGGAAAACTTGGCACGTGTTAACATAAATATCATTCATGCTACGATCAACATTGTCTAAAAGAACTGGATCTAGGAACAACCCATATTCTATGATGCCAATGATACCAACTTAAACCTGACATAAGTATTTGCCACAATACCAACCTAAACATAAAACCTTGTCCAAAATAACATGGTTCAAGAAATATAGCATCCATTCTAAGACATCCAAAACATAACAAACACATATAGATAGGTAACATTCATCCACACACAATAGCTAGATGTAACAAAATGCTTTGATGCTCCTACTCCGATGGCTGAGACTGTGATGGCTGGGAGCCCATGGCCTGATATAAACTAGGTCCATGAGAATGTATTCTCACTCTCCACAACTTCCCATGTGATAGGGAACATTTGATTATTCTTGTCCTTACCTATGGAAGTTAGGATCATCCTTTTTACTTCTCCCTTCAGAAAACAACCATCAAGACCAATCAACCTCCTACAACCAACACGAAATTCTTTATGGAGACAGCTAAACCCTATGTAAACTCTTTGAAACTTCACATAATCCTTATCAGGAACGGGTTCCACCTCTATCTCAAATCCACCTTCCTTATCAGATTTCTTCTGTTGCAGTACGTATGACCTTAACAGTGTATAGGAGCCCTGTAAGGTACCCTCTATCATCTTCTTTGCTTCATTCCTGGCAGTAGCACAAACCCTTATAGTTACCTCAAGTCCATGTGTGGACGTTATTTCCGCATACAACCGTGTTGAATCCATAGTAGGGTTGAGTTTGACGCTAGTCAAATACTGCTTTGCTATCCACTTAGTTATAGCACTTTGTACGTGCATTATACGGGGACAAGAATGTCGTTCCCCCACTCCTTTAATTGTATATGCCTCGTTGTGTCCAAACTAGCTGGCATAGTAACGCCACCTGCATCCATTAGCTTCATAGACTGCCTCCTTACAGTTAGCATTGCTTCTTTTTCATTTGATACTAGCACCTACTACAATGCTATAGTTGGCAATAGCTTCCTTGAATTGGTTACCGTTAGCAAATCGCATCCCTTCTTTAAGTACCAGCTTGCTATGGTCACATCAAGGTCATAGTATGGTTGGTCATCAAGCAGCCCTACCTCTTTTCCGTCAACTTTATCATCACAGACATGGTCTGATTCAGAAGAGTCCCTATAGCTTGAATGTCGGAGAGAATCAGGAGCAATGTAGGTATGATCTTCTAATTCTTCATCAGCATCAGATCCCCCACTGTCTGGAACAAAGTTTGTACCACCAACAGGAGTGTCAACATTAGCATCAGGAGTCACTGCATGAAATGGGTTAGGATCTACCTGAGCTCTCTTTGCAGTTTCCTTCGCTGCCTTGGCAGATTCCCTAGCATACTTGGTGTGTCATCCAAAGTGAACTTCTTCTTCTCCATCTGAATCACAACTGGTCTGAGATCTCCTCTTCTCCAGTATCCCAAGATTTTCCATTCCAACATAAAATTCCAGATCCGAAGTTCTATCTGAATCGTCGATCAAGTGAATGATCCCCTCACGAGCAGCTATCTTGGACAATTCTACTTCATGATTAGCGGTAGCATAGGGATGCTCTTCATCACTAAGAACATCGTTGCCCCCCCCCCCCACTCCTTCAAGGTTAGCGGTTCCCTCCATGGAGATGTTGATTACACCTTCCTTCGAAGCCTCACCCATAACTAATACCTCAACATCTCCCATCAGCAATGGTCGATCCAGGAGTGATGTACCACATCCTATTGACAGAGGTGTACCCTAGCTCTTCAGTACCAATGGCGACCAGGTCAATGTAACTAAGGAAAATCTATGTCGATATGAGTTTCAGTTCAGAACCTCCTTCATAGTCAGCCCTCTCCGATGACACAACCATGCAACTTCCATGGTGAATGACAAACTCTCCAGTGTCGCTCATCCTGCATGGCCATGCAAAAATGACCTTAAATAAACATTCATGTAACCCTAGCCGACCGGCAATGACCTTACCAAGCGGAATTAATAATATTGTATATAGAATCACATGACAACTACTAAAGCCCATAAATTGAATTGAATAGCCTTCCACTTTTGTCGTTTGGCCCCTTTTCAAAACATGTATAAGATTCCTTCGAACTAAAGACAACCTACCTTATCTACAGCAGAAGACCCCACCGAAGTTAATGGAGCCACCAAATCAGAGTTCTCCTTGATAATCTCAAACCCTACAAATCGGTACGCAGAACTCCAAGCACTATGAACCAGTACAACGTCGACGGTGGTACGTCAAACGGCTACCGGAGAATCGAAATTCGTTGATGCCTGTCTACTATTGCATCGCAACTGTTCCGTCATCCCAAACCTTTTCAAGAACCCTAATCGGAATGAGTTGGATCGAGAACGAAGTCGTCGACGGCTGTTTAGTGGAAGGCAGTTTATACAAAACCCCTCAACGGCATAGATCTATCGATTTTAAATTAACTGACCAGATTCGCTGTTGTTATTACCCGCGTGTTAAATATATTACGCTTAACTGGAAATACTGAAAATCCACGTCAACGGTCAATGCTTGATGTGGCTTAGCTGACCTCAAAGCGGAAACTAACGGCATGACATTTTTAGTGAAAAACATGATACCTCACAAAAAAAATTATTCAAAAATCTAATATTATTTTTCGACATATATCCAAATTTCGTCACATTTTAAATTTTTTTACCCTTCTGCTAAAAATAATATTCTCAACCCTATCCAGTCTCTTTCCTTGGTTAAATAAAATTAGTAAACGAAGAGGATACTGTGCCAGACAGCTGAAAGCAAAAATCATAAACTTCGTTTGGCTTTGCTGACTTTTCTGCACCTCATGGTTACCATGTGACAGTGGGACCATTTAAACAGTATCATTTACATTGATCATTGGCAGATAATTAGTTTTAAGAAATTTCATGATTCCACCAACAATTCAAGATTTGCTTCTTTGAAAATGAGCATAACAGTTTTGCTACTTTGAACATGAGCATAACAGACAAAAATAAGCCAGAAAGAAAAGACATATTCATGTATACAAACTGCAAACACAGCAGGTATAGAAACAAAGCTGAGAACCGCACAGGATACATGATTACTTGACTCAACAACATACATGGAAGGAAAAAAAAGGAGAGGAAACAACACCACGCTCTACATCATACATTATTGTTACAGTTCACTATTAGCATTAGTCTTGATGGTAAACAGAAGTCTACTGGGTCACCTGTAAATTTTCCCTCTGAACTAGCAGACACAGCAGCACAAAAGAGCTCAGAAGAAAGCCCTGCTCCCATAAAAGACCCGAGAACCTGCCTTGGTTGATGAGGGTGTTTTTTGCTCGGTGTTTGAACTTCCTGAACTCGGTGGTCCGCTATTATCAATTTCTAGAGGAAGCTTCATCTTTGCCAATGACTCAGTGAATTGCTGCATGCTCTTCATGTACATGTCCACTATGTCCTGCTGGACTACATTCTGCTCTGGCTCAAAGTTGACGTTGAAAACATGGTTTTTTGTAACTTCCTCCTGCTCCTTGGGTGTGCCAGCTGAGGAATCGGTTTCTCCATTAGCCACATGATCTACATTCTTTAACTCTTTGCAAATGGAGTTGTGTTCTTCAGACTGAGTTTTGGAAGCAACTGGGGCCTCCGAGTTGTTAGAGCTCACTCCGTTTGAAGGAGATGCCACTCCATTCGTTGATGCACTGCTTGGAGGAGAATCGAGCTGAATAGCTCGGATACAATCAACTGCAGCAGTCGAGAAACTTTCTACTCCATTAGTCCCCTTGTCTGTAGTGCTAGTATGGTTGTCAGCATCAGAGGAGATGAAGCTCTCAGAGGGTTCAGATTCCAGACTGGAACACGGCATCCCAAAGTACTCAGAAACCATCATCTGGTTTTCATTGACAATATTCGGATCTGGGAATTCAAGCTTTTCGAGTTCAGATGGGACCGATTCATGTATCTCAGAATCCTGCATAACCCTGTCTGTTGCTTCGGCAGTAGGCATTGCAGGAATTGCCATTACGTCAGGGGAAGCACCACTATACGAGAGGGAAAGCTGAACATATCCAGCTGGAGAATGGAAGAGATCAGTTGAAGAAAGAGCAAAGTCTTTCTCCAACTGACCATTCTTCATAACGACTTGAGACAAAGGCACCAAAGCAAATCCCAACAACTGATCCTCAAGGTAGTTCTTGACCCGACTCATCATGAATATTTCACATTTGAGGGAACAGTCAACTGTCTTGACATTAATCTGCAGATTCTGATTGAAAACCGGATTCCTCCCACCACCGTTGATGGTATTTGTGGAGACGGTGTTGTCAGGATCACTGGTAAGGCAGATCTTAGCGTAGACATCTTGTTTGTGGTAGATGCATATGTTATGGATGTCACGAGCTTGATGTACATAAACCTCAAGCACACCAATGAAGTCTTGCTCCAAATTTCCATAAGTTGCGTTCCTCGCAACTTCCTTAGCAGAATAGTCGATAGTTTTATGCTGCTTCTCCGGCTCAGCACTCTTGAATGGCGACACAACAGACTGTGGAGAATCCATGAGCATAAATTTGACCTAAACCAGCATGTATTCAAATTCAGTAACCAGCAGTAATCTTACAAGACAAATATATCCAAGAGTAACATTTTACACCAAAATCGAAACAATTAAGGTAAACAACTTCCAGAAAACGATGGTGCATATTCCCAAGACTCAAAATCAGAAAACGAGAGTAAGAAGTCTAAAGCTGCAAAGTCCAACCCTAATTTTGGTTTGCAACAAGGCAGAGGCAGATCTTTCAAACAACAAAAAAGTCCATAGCAGCAACAAATTGAATGGGACGTTTAAGCAACTAGGTGAAGAAAGAAGACGAGGCCAAAAGAAAAGAAACTTGAAAGTGGAAGAAATTCAAAATCCAGAAGCTAGTAATAGAGAAGAGTCAACAACACAGCAGGCCTAAAGGGTAAAAGCAAAACAAACCCCTCAGATCAAGAAGCCAAGAAAAGAAATATTGGAAATTGATTAAGCAGGAAGCCATACCGCGGAAACCAAAGAAAGGTTGAGTATAATTAGAAACAAACTCTGTAATCGCAGCAGCCTTGGTAATTAAAGCATAAAAAAGGAAAGGAAAGAAAAGAAAGAAACCAATCAGCAGTGAGTGAGGAGGTTGCAATAACCAATAAAGCCGCCTACTTTTTCATCGAGCCAGAGACCGAAATCAAAAGGAAACAGGAAAAGCAGAAGCACGGACAAGTGAGAGAGTCCCTGATAGACAGACAGCACGAAACAGACAACAAAAAAATATAGAAAACCCACCACTTAATCCTCCACAACCGTCGAGAAACCCCCAGGGGAACAGGAAATCACTGAAGAAGTAGTGAACTATATAGGAGGTGGAAGAAAGGATATGGGTATAGAGCGGAGAAATGAGCAGAAAACAAGGGTAGAGACTAGAGAGAGAGGAGTGAAGAAGACAAGGATGATGATGATGAATAAAATATATTAGAAAGAAGGAAAAGGAGTAAAAAAGGGGGAAATTAATGGAGGGCACAGGCAGCCGTTGAAACTTGTTGAGAATGGAGGGCGTGAGGTTGGGTTAGCCTTCTACTTTGGCTGCTTTAGCGGTCATGATAAATATTTAGTAGGATTTAATTTAATGAATTAGTAATTACAGAAATTAAATATTAATTTATTTAATATTTAAAAATTAATTATGCTAATAAAGGTGAATTAGTAAATATAGTAATAATTAATTTGGTAATTAAATGTTTAGTAATTGAATCTGTATTTAATTAATATTTGAAATTTAGTAATTAGTCATGATAAATAAGGTGAAGGAATTATACCCAAATTGGCCCTTCTATTATTACAAGTTAATATATGAGCCCCTCTACTATGTTTCTTTCAATTCAAATCCCTAAACTTTACTCCGATTAACAATCAAGTACCTTCCTATCTTTTTTGGTCGTCGGGGTCCGTTGTTTATGAGTCAGCACGGATATGGTGGTTTATAAGCTGATGTAGCGTTGCTGACTGGAATTTCCACTAATCTTAGTCAACCTTATTTAATGTGCATATTTGTAATAAAAAAAAATTACATCTAATAAGGAAATCAGAACAATGTAAAGGTAGAGAGGAGATTTGTTCTTCTTCTTACCTTCAATCTGCTACGTACCCTAAAAGGAAGAGAGGAGATTTCTTTGTCTCAGTACAAATATTATTTTTCAAATTCCAACATTCATCTCGTTATAGCAAAATCGGACCCAGCAACATATAATCATATACATTGTATCACTTTTGTCCTCTTATTGCCTACTTTCTATTAAAGTAAGGAAGCTGTTGAAATGACTCTATGCCGCTTCAGTTTCAGTTCATAAACCTGAAACTTCAGTTAAACAAGGAAGTGAAAGAAGTTTAATACTCATTCAAATAGAAGAATGAAAACTCAAATACACAAATTGAAGCATTAGTTAATGATCCCGACCAGGCGACCAATACCAATTAAATAAGCTAATAAGGAGCTACAAGTGAAAGACATGGAGAAGGAGATGAATGCTTTTTTAATTGTTATACACTCAGATTTTCTTTTCCCGATTATATTGCTCTAATTTTCTTATCAGAAGGAAATCTTAAAAAAAATAAAAAATTGTGGAAATCTCAATCAGCACCATCACATCAGCCCATAGACCAACATGTACTCGCCGACTCATTAAAACGGACTTCGGCAACCAAAAAAGGTTAATCGCAATAAAGTTTGGGGATTTGAATCGGAAGAAACATAGTAGAGGGGCTCATATGTTAACTTATAATAATAGAAGGGCCAGTTTCTGTATAATCCCTAAGGTGAAGTAGTGAATATACGTAATTATAGTAAAAATTATTTTGGTAATTGAATATTTATTTTATTAATACTTGGAAATTAGTAATTAGTCATGTTAATTAAGTTTAATTAGTAAATATTAATAATAATAGTGATAATTAATTTGGTAATTAAAATAATTAATACCGACACTATATAGTCGTCGTTCAACGGTGACCATATTGATAACCATCGCTATTCAATGGGGACTATACAATAGCGACGGTATTATTATTATTTTTAATTTGTATTTTTGTATTTTATTTCGGATATTAGGAATACTAATTATGGAAATTAATACTTCTAACTATATAATATGTACATTATATTAACTATTAATCATAAGTCTTTTATTTCAAATTTGTTTTTATGTATATTAATTCATAAATTAATAATATTAATTATTGAAATTAATATTTGTAATTATATAATATGTACATTATATTAAATATTAATCATAATATTGTTTTTGTTAAATTTCTATTTATGAATTTTAACTCGGAGATTAATAATATTAATTACTGAAATTAAAAGTTGTAATTTTATAATATGTACAATATATTAAATATTAATCTTAATAATAAATATTATCTTAAATATTAATAGTTCTAATTATATAATATGTACAGTTTGTTATTAATATTTTATGTAGTCAAAGTCATTTAATAATATTATGTGTGATAAATAATCACCTCCGTTTTGTAATTAATTTTTTGAACCCGTCTAACTATTTGCAGTTGAGGATCGGTAGAATTTTTATTCATGGATTTCAAGAAGCGCAGTGATGAGCCATACGGTAAGTTCTCGTTATTGTACCAAATGAGTAGTTGTCAATCGTGCGTTTATTGTTTGGCATGTAGTGATCGAATACTATGAACATAGTACACCAACTAATACGTTTTGTCCTACCATGTTTAAGGAAGTTCTATTGATGAAGATGATGTTGAAGAAAAATTGGATTATGGCGGTTATTTCATAAAGCGGTTGTTTTACGACAAAGTCAATGATGCGTGTGATGCGGCTCAGGACATTGCTTTAGGCTAAGGATTTCAATTGACTCGTGGCTCACATAAGAAGAAACCCCATGAAAAAGAAAAACGATTGTCTTTGTATTGCTCGCATGGTGGCAGGGGCATATAACAGTCAACTGCATCTTCAGAGAGTTCACGTACGACTACAACATCGTACTTAGATTGTACGTTCATGGTGTGTGTGCGGCCTAAACGCGTTAAGCACTTCTTCTGATCTCATCACCAGACACAGCATGGAGGCAAGCTGCACCACATAATTCTTCTCGCCCCCTCTGAACTAAGCTGGGTGCCCCGTATGAGAATCCTAAGTAAGTACACCACAATGTGCAACGTAATCGTCATCTCTCCAAATGACATGTGAAAGGTGTTGGTGTCTGACTGCCACCTCTCAACGAACGCCAACATTAGGGGAAGATCCAATCCCCTATGACATAACCCGTCCGAGATTCGACAACCCAGAGGCCTCAATGAAATATCGAGCCTCATCGGACCATAGCCTTCCCAAGGTGGAGCCTGCATCTGTGATGCCGGCGTCGAGTCCAAATCGCGCGCCCAGAGGTGGTGGGCTATGTGACCGCCAAAATTAGGGATCAAAGTAGAGATTCGTGGCCCACTAGGTGATGGACTAGTAAGCAACCAATCCCCGCAGATGTTGCTAGACTGGACTCTTATAGAATGCCTAACTCAGCCATGTCAAAGGCGCACGGTAGAAGAACCATGTGATCTCATGGATGGTCTCTTCTGCGAGCAAGCACTATCAAGTAAGAGGGGGTGAACCGAGATATCATGATCGTCTTCCAAGCCCCATCACCGTCCGACGGGCTCTGCTCATCGTCGCCATCTGAGTCATCTCGAATGGAATGAATGTCATCGCCCAAATCCGGGGGTTGGCTAGCAAAAATCTCATCAACCTACAGCTCTCTTCCAGCTGAGTGCATATCGGGGTCCACATATATCGGTCATGGAATCTAAAACAGCGCACTCAACTGAAGAACATCCCCTAGCCTAGATTTTTTTCCCTTCGCTCTTTCCACTTTCGATTTTTTATTTGAGGCAAAAATAGGACGATCGATAAACCGTGACAATTGATGATCTCCCCCCGATATCGCTTCCACCTATATATGCAATTTAAATTGTAACTATTAATTCAAACAAACATTCAATATGAGATTTATAATTAATAATTCATCTGAATTAGGTTGAGTGTTTACTAATTTGAAATCTTTTATAATGAAAAAATATTTCAATATAAAAGATAAGTATGTATTTATTAATTAATCTTAATTATTATAACTAATTACTAAGTATTAATTACATAAATATTCACTTACCAACTAGTTAATTACCAAATTAATTATTATTGTATTTACTAATATTTATTAATTCACTTTAATTACTAATTTTCAAATTTTAATCAAATAACTATTCAATTACCAAATATTTAATTATCACATATTTAATTATTAATTCAGTAAACTAAATTACACTAATTAAATTTTAATAATAACAACATAATAATTAAAAAGTGACCATCGCCATTGAATGGCGACCACCACACAGCCGCCCTCGCTATTCAACAGTGAGGGTAGCCGTGTGGTGGTCGCCATTCAATGGTGACTGTCATATTTTCTTTTCAAAGTTCGTACCTCAACGGCGGCCGCGATGGCGGATCTCACGACGACGAGGCGAACTTGCAGCGGACCTGCAGCTGATATGAAAAATAGAGGAAGTGGTGGCGGCAGGCGGAGGAAACGGTGGCGGCGAGCAGCGGTAACTTCTAGCGAACGGGGCGCCGCGAGGCCAGCGGCGGCGAGCTGTAAGCGGCGGCAGCGAGCAACGGGCGGCAGAACTGTTACGTGAGAATTAGGTAGTGTGTTTGATTCGAGAGACGTCATGTATATTTAAATATTACATTTAAAAGACATTTACATAATTTTACTCACTGAATTCAAATATTAAAGCGTTTTATAGTAAAAAGCAGAGCATTTTAAACTAGTCCCTTGTTTTTTTCCCTTTTTCTGGTTTGATTATCTGTTTTGTTTACAACTTTACTGTACTTACATACAAACAGTTTTTGTCCATTTGTACAGCAAGTGAATAGAGGAACAAACCAGTATTGTTGCACGAAATCAGAGGTTGACGACAATGTTGGTTAAAACTGTAATACCCCGACCATAATACAAAAATATTTATGTAAAAAGTCTCTAATCTATCCGTAAAAAAAAGGGGTTTATATCGATATTAGATAATAATAATTATATTAGTAAATGGTGTAATTAATTGCTAATCAAAGGGGTTGAGCTCATTAAGTTTCACATGGTTTAACTATAGTTAATGAGTTTGTAAAATGATCATAGATTTGTTAGTAGCTCAACTGGTTAACCAACCAGTCCTCAAGTCTATTGACCAAAGTTCAAATCCTAGGAGAAACATTTATTTTTAATTTTAGGTTCATTTTCACTCAGCCATAAAACGACGTCGTTTTGGGATAAGTGGATTTGGTCATCACCGTTGTCTTTCTCACCTCCTCCGACCAGCCTTGATACCTGACAACAAACATTTTTGGCGCATCCCAGACGATTGAAGGCCATAATCGGCGTGTCAAACCATGATGCCACGTTTTAGACTTAAACCCTCCGTTGAGGGCAATCACATAGCTATTTAAAGCCATCCAGAATCAATTTTGAGGAGGAGCAAGCTTGAAACGGTGTTTCCTTTTTCTCTGATGTCGACTTGCGTCGGCAAGTTCTAAACCAACCCAAGACCTTTAAATACCTTGGTTGACTTCGTATTATCAAGACAAAACCTTACGTATCCTTCGATTTGAGTTTGTTCGAGTTTTAGTGGTGATTCAAGGCTCACCGGAGCCCGGGTTCGTCGTCGCCGGATTCTGGAAATAAGTCTGGAAAAATGAATTCCCGTCGGTAAATATCCAGTTTAGTCCCTGAACTTTCATACTTCCAGTTTAGTACCTAAACTATCTTATTTTGTTCTACGCAGTCTGTAACTTTTAAATTATTCCAGCCGCGGCCCAATACTTTCCAGCTATTGCAGTTTGGCCCGAAAGTGTTGAGTTAAGCCATAACTGTTCCATTCTTGGACGTTTGACCGTATTTCGAGTCGACCCGGTTAATTCCAGGTGGGTTGGTTTAAGGGGGTAATATCTTCCATTTTAAATGTTTATGTTTTACTTTTATTTATGCTTCTTTAAATTACATGAATAATAATTGGATTTTAAAGGTTTTAAATGCATTATATGTGACAACGTGACATGTCAATTATATGTGATCCCTATATTCTATTATATCCTAAGTAATATATTGTTGATATGATATGTTACATGTAATTGTTCAGTTGAACAAGTTTTGCTACAAGAGTAATATTGGTATTGATTGATCACCTAGTTAGAGCCCATATGTTGACGATCGTGCTTAATGCACTATAGCTACGCGGTGGGCTTCCCACACTAACTGTCGTCGTGGGCCTTGGTAGGCACCACTATATGCGGCCCGATTTGGTGCCACTAACATGTATATGGGTCGTCAGCATATGTGAGCCGGGATCCCAATTAAAATATGCAAAGTAGTGTCAGAGTTATCCAATGTGCTTTACATGCTATATGGTTATCTTTTTAAATGATTTTCAATATTGATATGTATATGATAACTTCGGAAGACTGACCCCGAGCCACCCACTAGTTCGTGACATGTGATATGGTATTAGAAGAATTGATAGAGGATCTGTTCATCTGCCGCCAGACTGAAATTGGGATATTGATGACACTGTATATTTTTGGGATTTGTTTTAAAAGATGGGTCCATTCTATGTTTGACATCAGCTTCCGAAAATAAGTTGTTTGGCGTAATATTCCAGTTTTTCTACAAAGGTTACCAGTATCGTTTATTTATAATTTTAATTATATTTCGTACTATTTCTAAACTGTGTCATGTGTCCGCCCCGGGACAATTTTTTGTTTATTTCAAAAGGTAAAACTGGGATGTTACAGAAACCTAGTTGAATGTATTTAATTTTAAATTTGATGATTTTCTGTTACCTTTTAGTAGTGGTATTGGAGTTTATTAGTTGTGGCAGTATTGGTTTGTGAAAATGATTAGAATCAGTTATAGAGAGTGTGTAGCAATCTGTAACAGCCTTCCTATAATCCAATTTATTATCCCATAAATCTAAAAAAATCAATCAAAAATTGAATCTCCAAAACCCCTATGCATATTTCCTACATAATTTCAATCTTATGAAAAAGAGAGAGAAAGAGAAGGATTGGTTACATTCTCATAACTCTCTTATCCTTCTTAATCCCCTATCCTTGGTTTTGGATCAATCAGCTTTGTCTTCTTGATCGAATTTCTTTCATCTCTGAGAAAAAGGCCCCGCCTGAATTATTACTGTTTATGTGGTTTTGAGTTTAGGCCACGACTCTGACTTATATAATAATTTGACTATGCTCGTAATTAACTTACCACCACGCTCATGGCTGCATGATCATGACGCTCGTGACTTTCTGATGGTCACGTTCGTGAGTGACTGCTGACCACAATTGTGGTCAGTCGGTCAATCACGCCCGTTACTGACAGCTAGTCACGCCCGTGATGGCTCACTTAACAAAGCAAAACTCTGCTTGTTCAAACCTAAAATGTGAACCAACAGTTGACCTGAAATAGGGGTGTCACACCCATTCCGACTTAAACTGCTCCAACGACAGAGCGGCGACTCCTGTGGTGATGGTGGCGGGCATGTGGAAGATACCGTTGGGAGCTATGGCTCCGGAGGCGACGACGGCGGTGGTATTGGTGTTGGTGGCTACCGGTATTTTGTGAGGATGTTGATTTGACAGATGGTGGATATGACTTTGTGATGTGCCCACTATATAATGTTGATTTGATGATGATTAAGATATGATGGTTAGAGAAAGGAATAAAAGAATAGAAAATTGAGAAGTTGAAGAGACTGAAAAGAAGAAGAACAGACGTATAGTGAATTAGAGAACGAAGAGAAATTGAGTAAATAAGTTTAATTGAATTCTCATTTCTTATTTTTCTCGTTTCGCAAAGCATCTTTGTATAGATTAAAACTATATGATAATCTAAATAATTAATAAAATAAACTAATTATAAATATATGAAGATTTCCCCAAATAACCTAGCATATCCTACTAATCCTAACCCCTAAATCTATTCTACGGGAACTAAGAATAATAATAATAATAAGCTAATAACATTAATAGAACTATAAAATTAAACTGATAAAAATATTCTAAAAATATGCATGTAACAATTTACAATCGAAAAAATAAGTCACCTCTTATACAAGAAGAAAGCATAGGCAAACAAACGAGCAAATGAAAGATACGGCAGACTATTAGCTAGTGCCGGCGGCTGGAGCTTCAAGCGGGCGGCTAGGGTTTTCTTTCCGACTTCTTTTAATTCCTCAAACAACTGTTTTAGACACAAACCACTTTTATTCTAATAAAAAAATTCATTAATTATTTTGAACTTTTATTTTCTTCTCATTTAATGAGTTTTCTTCCATAACATTTTATATGTTACTCAAAATAAATTGTCATCTTCAAAAATGTTGTTCGTTATTTTTTTGAGTCCAATGACATCAATTTTGTTATGTTTAACTGATTTTTTTAGGAAAATAATCTATCTAATATTGAAGGTTATGTTGTTATCGGGAAGATAACCAACATGCACATCACACTCGGCATTTTCAAGTATATTCAATCATATTGTTCACTAACGTCACACTAAACGAGGCTAATATGTTGTTTATTTGTCGCCTATATAAAATCACTCCGACTCAATCTTCTGACAATACTGTTCTAACACCAAAACTAGACTTACATTTTCTTAATTTGAGGGTTCTGCACCTATTCAGAAACTTAATCGGGTTAAGTCAGTTTGAATTAAACATACCTATCAAATCTAAATATAGTCTGTATAACACAGTAATTCTTTCAATATTCTTTTAACAAGAATAATTCAGAATATTAATAGAGTTGAGTTGGTTATAATCAAGGTGTGAAATCGTAGATTCCACGAAAAATTGAAAACATGGGTAAAATCGAAATCGTAGGATCGAATCGTAAAATCGTAAGATTTTACGTACCATCCAATAAAAATTAAAAAAACCATAAATAATATTTTCTCTAGGAAATAAATTACTCAATAAAGAAGCTAAAACTATAATTCGATACCAATATAATGCCATGATGATTACCATATTAGTTCATACAAGACTATACTTGAAATTAAACAACTAAAAGTACATAATTCAGGTCCCGAAGCTTACAAAATCATAAGTACGCAACACAAAATATACATACAACACGATACAAACATTCTACAATTTTAATCTACTAAGAAAATAAATTACATAAAGTCATTAGGATCAAGATTAAAATCTAAGTCTAAATTGTCATCTTTGAATGATTTTACAATTTTACAGTGATGATTTTACGATTTTCCAGTAATGATTTTACGATTTCATAGTTGTTTATCCCGATTTGAAGTGATTTCAATGACCAACAATTTTATAGTGAAATCAGAATCAAACTCCATAGGTAAAATTGCAAAATCGTGATTTTGACTATCTTGGTTTGGATGAGACGTATCAATCAAACCCAAGCATAACTCAACATGATTCTTCTTTTAATAATTTTTAATGGGTCAATTGAGGTTACTTTTTACATATTAATTCTTACAATTTAAATTTAAAACTTAATTTTTAATATATCTATTACAATTAACATTTTGTGTTAGATAATTGAAAAATGACATGTAATCAAAACAGGAAATACTAGAAAAATAAAATTATAGGCAGAGCCGCCTAATCAATTTTGGAAGCCCTGTGCCAAAAAGCTATTGCCAAATATTTTTTAAATATATCTATTTGTTATGAAGAATATATGTGATGAATGTCCATTACTCAATGTAATTCAATACTATTCATAGCCCCATTTATATACTCATTCATGTGCTCATTCATGTACCTATTCATGTATGTAGTAATGCTAGAATCCTATGAAATTGTTCCTCACCTATAACCTATAAATAGATGTTCATCGTGTACCAATAGTGTAGGAATAAGAAAGTTCTCTTTCCCTCTCTTTTGTGTCTTTTCCTTTCCATTGTTCTTTATAGTTATATTTTCAATCCATTAGTTTCTTAACACGTTATCAGCATGAAGCTCTGCCTCCTAATACTTCCTCGAAGATTCACGAAAATCGCTATATCCTTTTATTATTATTACAATCATTATCATTTTTACGTCATTTGAATTTCTATCCATAATAAATTTTCTTATGTTTGTTGCTATTTACATATTTGAAGGATTTGCTACAAATAGTCAAATACTAATGTTAGTTGGATTTGTTACTTTGCTGGATTGGATTCATTATCTTTAACATTCGCTACTATTATCATTGTTTAATTTCTTATTTTTTCACAAATACGAATTTTATAATTAACATACTAGATAAATATTTTAGTAATAAATAAATAATGAGTCCAACAATAAACATATGAAGAATACAAAAATCAACATAATGTTATCAATGAAAAAAAATTCAGAATGGTGAAGATAAATGGTAATAATTAACTAATCCATTTGTAACGGTAGCATCAATACAATGGTAAAAGAATTTACCAATAATATAAATTGACTTTTGACCCATAAAATTATGAATAGGAAATGTATGACTAGTATCCATAATTTATGAAATAAAACAATAATATCAAAACAGTAGCAAATGTATAAGGGTAGAAAATTTAACAGAATATTTTTGTGGATGATAACACAATAATTTCATATATTATATAAGAAACAAATAATGACCGAGAAAATTAAAATATAATATCAAATGGATAAATACATCTCAATTATAACCAATAAACAACCGATAAATCAATTATGACTCAATATAATAGTATGATCGAGAAATTTAACTCAATTTATGTTTTAAAAAGAAACATAAGCGTTTAATTAGGAATAAGTTTTCAAAAACCACCGCAAAACCGGGATGTTCAAACTGATTGCTACAAGTAAGCAAGTAGCCAACCTCGGTTAGTATTCACAAACCATTTAAGATTAACAACATCTAAAAAAAATAAGAAATTAAACAATGATAATAGTAGCGAATGTTAAAGATAATGAATCCAATCCAAAGCAAAGTAACAAATCCAACTAACATTAGTATTTGACTATTTGTAGCAAATCCTTCAAATATGTAAATAGCAACAAACATAAGAAAATTTATTATGGATAGAAATTCAAATGACGTAAAAATGATAATGATTGTAATAATAATAAAAGGATATAGCGATTTTCGTGAATCTTCGAGGAAGTATTAGGAGGCAGAGCTTCGTGCTGATAACGTGTTAAGAAACTAATGGATTGAAAATATAACTATAAAGAACAATGGAAAGGAAGAGACACAAAAGAGAGGGAAAGAGAACTTTCTTATTCCTTCACTATTGGTACAAGATGAACATCTATTTATAGGTGAGGAACAATTTCATAGGATTCTAGCATTATTACATACATGAATAGGTACATGAATGAGCACATGAATGAGTATATAAATGGGGCTATGAATAGTATTGAATTACATTGAGTAATGGACATTCATCACATATATTAACAGCGTCATATGATGGTTATGTATTCTTTTCTTTAACTGGGTTTTTATCCCATAGGGTTTTTCCGAGTATGGGTTAATGATCCACATTCTCATCTATTAGTCATCCAAGGGGGAGTGTTATGTAAATATTGATTATGAATGACCATTGATCATATTATATGCATAAACTCCAAAGAGAGGGAATAATATTTTCATGAGTTCAAATCATCGTGAAACAAGTGCGCTCAAGTCATAACTTGACTGATTTATTCACCAAGCTTTTTTTTTCCTACATCAATTTTTGGGAATCTAGTCTAAAATATCAGAGTTTGCCGACTGAATGATCTCAACTACTACAATGATGAGGGGGAGTCAATATGAAAGATTTCAAACAATATCATCATCAGGGGGAGTTACGCAATGCACTCTTTTTCCCTTAACCATGGTTTTTCCCACAGGGTTTTCCTGGTAAGGTTTTTAACGAGGCAGTATCAAATAGCGTATTCAAAGAACATGCTGCACATTCTTAACCAATGGACATTCAAGGGGGAGTGTTATGAAGAATATATGTGATGAATGTCCATTACTCAATGTAATTCAATACTATTCATAGCCCCATTTATATACTCATTCATGTGCTCATTCATGTACCTATTCATGTATGTAATAATGCTAGAATCCTATGAAATTGTTCCTCACCTATAAATAGATGTTCATCTTGTACCAATAGTGTAGGAATAAGAAAGTTCTCTTTCCCTCTCTTTTGTGTCTCTTCCTTTCCATTGTTCTTTATAGTTATATTTTCAATCCATTAGTTTCTTAACACTATTGATCTATTATAAATATTCATTTGTTATGATATCCAAAAAAATAAATTTCCAATCATCATATTTAATGTATTTAAGATTTTTTCCAAAATAAATTACCATGTAATAAATTCCGAGTACATTAGTGAAATTTTATTTTACAAGCTAATAAATTAATACTATGTTTGGCAATAGAAATTATAATTTATAGGAAAGTTGAGTTTAAAGTAATGTAAACAAGTTGAGTTGGAGTAGAAAAATATTATGTATAAAAACTTTGATCAAAGGATAAAAAGAGTCTAATTGGAATCATGTTTGCTTATTTACTCAATGAGAAAATAAACTTTCCTAAGAATCACTTGTATCTTTTGATTTCTTTTTACAATCTCTTCCAACATCAACTCAATTAATTTATACTATTCTAATTTTAGATTCTTAGAAATCATGCTTCATATTTTCAAATATAACATAAAATTAGCTAACAATAAATTTGAAACTGTTGTCCAATTAAAAATATCCTAATCCATACTTATTAAGAAAAAATAAAAATAGTTGCAAACATAAATGGCCCAACGAATTTACAGCAAATCATACAATAAAAATAATAAAAATTAGTTTAATTGTAAAAAAGGACTAGGTCCATTTTTACCCCCAAAAAAATAGAAGAAAATTGATGTAAACTTACAAGAAGGGAAATCAAAATCGCGTTCTCGCAAACTACTTGCAGTCATCTTACCATTGCACCATACGACTCATATTGATTACCTATCCCAGTCATATCTTTATTTACCAATGCATTCTTTTGATATTTCATAACCGAAATTTTGAGGCGCCCGACTATTGGAGGCCATGTGTCAAAGGGCCGACCAGCACATGCTATTGGTCTCAACAGAAGTGGAATTCTCTTTCTCTTACATCGAGCTGTCACTATCACAATTTATTAGTCCATAAAGGTCATATTAGGAATCTCAAGAATACTGATTTTAAAGGACTAGGGAAAAGTTCATAGAATATCTCATCATCCAATTCACCCATGGTTACTGTGAGGATCATTTATAAAAGTAGAGCTATTATCATCCAAAGGTAGCTTCTATCTTCCGACATTTGAGAAATTCTTGTTCCAAACAATCCTAACTCTATAAGCTCTTTAATTAATCTTTTGAGGGATGTTTTAGGATTTATGGAGGAGTGGGAAAAGGAGAATATTGGGACTATTATCTCAATAGAAATGGATTTCTCTTTCTCTTACTTCAAACTGTTTATTTATAAAAATTGGAGCTTGTACAAAAGGGACACATGTGCTACTCAGCACGACAACAAGTGTTATGCTAGTCAACACGACGTGCTTGTGGTTGGACAATGATGGTAATTATATGGCAGCATTCACTAGAAGAAAATATGCTTCAAAGTCTCATTTTCTTATATGGCAAAATGGTACATACACCATGATGAGTTTTACCCTTGTAGGTGAATAATTTAAGTCCAATTTATGCTCCAATCTCACATTTCCAAGAATAACCAAATTTTGGGTCCCGGCCTTTCTCGTTACAATGCATACACATAAATAGATGCCTGAATTTTTGAAAGACCGATGGATATTTGCCATGTATAAGGATTTGTTTCTTTAATGCGGTGTTTAGGTGGAATACAACTACAATTCTCTGACACAGAAGTACCCTTTTCCCCTCTACTCCCGATATGATGTGGAAAATTTGAGAAAATCGAGTACTTTATTTTCATGATTTTCTTCAATCGTAAGAATTTAGCTAGTGCAATTGAAAATTCGATTAGATAGTGCTCATTTAGTCTTTGTTGTTTATATGATGACTTTATGAGTTCTTGTGTCATTAAGTTGACACTAAAATACTGTATTTCATATAAAGAGCAAGAATAAAATATATATCTTTTATTTATATATTAGATGACCTAGAAACTTGACACTAAACATATCGTTACACAATTCTATAACATTAATTCATAAAAGGACGATAAACTATACAATTTTTTATTGATTAGCAAATTCAAATGATTGAACTCAACCACCCCCATCTCATGGATCCCTCTACCATGGAGAATCTGATACTTGAGCAACAAAGTCTGCAGGTACTTCATCCTTTCTTCCAGCCTCTGTCGCTTATCCTGAACTTTTATAATTGCATCCATTAGGCACTCTTCCTGGGATACCACATTCGTTGTCTTCTTTGCCTTAGGCACTGCCATATCCCCCGTCGACATGTCCTCTCCCACATCGTGTGATGGAAATACTATCGACTCAAACTCCTCCGGGGTATAGACTAGCTTGCTACATTTTCCATCTTAACGCTTTAGTATGCACGATTTCCTCGCTACACGATTCAATACCCAAGCAAGCTTTACTTTCTTCGTCAACATTATTTGTTTTGTTTTGTTTTAATCTCGAATCATTCTGAGTATATAGTTGAGAAATTTAATCCCACTTCAACCAAATGTTAAAGACGAAGACGTGTTGACCTTTGTATCATGCAAGTTGCTTTTGAAACGCAAGTTTCCTCAAAGGAGAAAGCGAGTCATAATTCAATCAAGAGCCAAGGACGAAGATGTCTTGTTCTTCACATTAGGCGGGTTGCCTGCACAAGAAGGACATGAATGAGAAGACACACTGCCATAAAGGCCACAATAATATCTTCGAGTGTTTTGGATTACTCTGAGACAATTATGTGAAACCAAGTGTTTTCGACTGTAAAGTCAGCCACATCTCTATCAGTAAAGGAACCAGATTTAAGGAGCCCGTCACGGGCTCTTCGCCTGTTAATAAGCAGGAGCCACTGAAAATAATGGCACCCCATACCGTATTGCAAGTGATGAAACCTATTGTTAGAATCCAGCCATGGGACCCGCCCCTAGAAGACTCGTTCGAACCACTTGGTTCAACCCATGCATACTAACCACGGGTTCCACTCAACCACAATTACACAACAATCAAGATAAATAGTAATAATTCCAAAGTCGAAGTCTACTTAATACTTATTCAACATTAAACAACATCTCAAGTCAAAGAGCATGAAAGGCTCGACAAAACACTAATAAAACACAAAACCATCATCCATCCCATTTCGTGGGTGTATAACAAGCAAACTTGCATCACCACATCAACTACGGAATCTGGATTCATAGGCATTGGCGGCTACCTGAAAGGAGGGGGGATGGCTAAGGAACTTGGTCTATGAGATTCCATTATGGTTGAAGCCTATCTCACCAATTACTATCTTGTGCGATAGTAATGCTACCTTGGCTAGGACTTATAGCCAAGTCTATAATGGTAAGTCTTGTCATTTAGGGGTGAGGCATAGTGTTATCCGAGAACTAATCACTCACAGAACGATCACTGTGCAGTATGTCCAGTCTAAACAAAATCTAGCCGATCACTTGACAAAGGGATTAACTAGAGATTTGGTTGCCAAATTGGCAGGAGGGGTGGGACTTTAAGTCTGTCTAGATATCCAAACACAGGACACCCAATTCTCCTCTAATACAACATTTCGAGCCTGAATTCAATGCAGAAAGCCTATGGATGGAAATTGGAGTACAATGTTTGAATCATCCTGAAGGTATGTGCTCAAAAATTACAGGTGATAAAGGTAGAAGGTTAAACTTCTTAATTGATTCCTTGAAAAAGTGTATTTGCATGTACACGATGAAGGAATTAACCTATGTGAGTAGGAAGTGTAGTCGCTCCAAGGAACATGGACTTGGTTTCGTGTGCACTCGTGAAAGGATCGAGACTCAAGGCGGTCAATAGTGTTAGGATATCTTAGAATAGATAGGATAAACTCTTGTGTATGTTATCTTCATATACTCAAATGAGTAGACGGGTTCAATTAGTATAGTACCCTTTTATTCGAGTATTTTGGAATGTGTAATATACTAGATAGAAATTCAATCTTCGTGACATTTTTGTCGATACAAGAGCTTTAGTTTGGATATTTGTTGTTATTTTAGTACTGGATTCATAGACTTCACTAAAATGGGGGGGGGGGGATGTTAGAAATATGCACCTTGGACTTGACCTTGGTGCGATGCGATGTTGGAACGGTTGCGTGGACTCACATGGGACCTCACATTAGCTCATGGCAAGCTCGAATAGCTAGCATCATGTCCTATGTGAGCTAGCTGATGCTAGGGACTAGCACTCCAACTCATCCAACTCACTTTGAGCTCGATGTCAGTGTCACTAGTTGCGATGCTAAACTGAGCTACGATGCTGGTAGAAAGCTAGGTGATTGGGGTGGTTAGGCTTTGACCTAGGACGAATTGGTGCACATTTATTCGAGAAATTCAAACTCAAAATGAGTTGTTTTCTTTCCAAACCCATCAGACTGCAAGTGTATCTATAGATTTTTTGGTGCCTCTTGGTGTTTGGATTCGTACCCCTTCGCCCTTGGTCCCTTTGCCTATATAAAAAGGCAGTTTTCAAAGGAGAACACACAGAAAATCAGACATATATTCTAGGCTACGAATTCTAAGTTACTCTAGTTTCTAAAGTTTAAGGACTCAAGTAACGATGGTCTTATTCTCAAAAAGAATTTCCTGATACGCAAGACTTGTAGGGTGGAATTGGAAATACTCTTTTCGAAAAGTAATCCCACGATTCCATCTTGATCCAAGATTCATTACCAGTCAAAGTGTTGTTGCTTGGAACCTCCTAATCTAACATTTAGTACTCCAACAGATCGGTTCCCATACTAACCATGGACCGAGTTTTAGACATCTTTATATGGTTACGGAATATATCTAAAGACTATTCCTGAAGACATCGGAATTCAAAATAATATTGTTCACCATGAAGTATTTGAGAAATAGACAGACGGCTAATACAATTGATGTCCATATGTCAAGATAGAAACATGGCTATAAAATTCATGGTAATTACTAGGAGTCTAAGCCAATTTACACAACCTTGGAAACATAGATATGAACTACTCTAATTCAATTTGAAGAGGCCACCCTAACCGTCGGTGAAACATAAACATAATATGATGGCATTGAATCTTCACAAGACATTGCCTCAGATGGATTTCAACACAACCTTTGAGCTCAGAGTTCATATGCCATCCCAAGCGAGATGGTAGAAATCAGCCAAGTAAGCAAGAGCTTCCGAGTTATTCTGGCATATCCTCCACAGTGATGAAACCTCTCCTTTTGAAACAGTGCCCCAGTACTCACAATCATCTAGAAACTCTAGCAGATTCTTGTAAAAAGAGTCGTAATTCATCACTAGAATTGGCACCGGAAACTGTGATCCAATCCTTTCCAGCTGAACCAATGCTAATATCTCAAACAATTCATCTAGAGTACCAATTCCACCTGGGAGTGCAATTAAAGCAGTGCGATCAGAAGCCTTCATCCTGACTGCAGCATCTACCAGCCCGTGTTTCCTCGCAGAGAAGAACCTGAGTTTGCCAGAAGATGATAAGTTATGCTAGCGTAACAGATATGAGTATGAACGGCCGCCATTTTTTCTGGCTTACCTGCATGTAAGATATGTTTGTGGTGGGAGGTAAGGATGGAAGTTTGAGGAGGTCCATTCACCAGCTTCTTTCCCTATCTTAAACCCACCAACAGGTTTTCCAGCCTGCAATGCGCCCTTGGTAGCAGCATCCATTAGACCTGGACCAGCGCCTGTCCATGAAGTGCAGTCCAAAAGCTTAGCAATCTGTTAGGAACCATCATCAGAAATAACTACTCTCTAACTCTTACGCCTGAAATCTAATTATTACATTCATTGTTTATGCTCTTTTGACCGTCAAACAATGAACATCAGATATCAGTCTTAGCATAAGGATTAAAGATTTGACTTGCCTCTCTCCCAAGCTCAAATGCTTGGAAGTAGTGTGGATGATCTGATCCCATTCGTGAAGAACCTAGATAGACACTTCCCCTTCCAAGTCGATTTATGATATCGTAACACTGCTCTACCTCTTTTCTGATCTTTAAACAATAAGATACAAGCTGAATGTTAAGTTCCCATAAATGTTTATCAGAGTGCATAGAACTAGCTGTAGTGTAAACAACCAAATATCAACGCAGCTAATAATTAATGATAGGCTGAATATCAACGCAAGCACAAACCACTCTGGAATGGCACCTGACTATGCTTCATTCAACAACCTTTCTAAGCAAAGCAACGGAACAGACGTCAAACAAAGAAACAACTGAATATTGATTATTGATGGAAGGAGTAGGACATGGCTTTACCTCGTAGGGACTCGTCCTCTCTTCAAAATCAACTGATAGTTCACCTTTGTTGCACATCAATTGTTTCCTCCGGCGAGGTTTCAGTTCTACACTGAATCTCCATCTTCCACTCGATGACTGAAACAACTCGCTTAGTTCCACGTGGAATTTCCTCGCCAATACGTGAGAACCCAAGATGCTCGCTGTCGAAAAACTCATCTCCTGTAGTTTTATGGAAACAACAAACCCAACCAGAGAAATTGCTGGAGAGAGAAAGAAAAGCAAGCGTGGAAAGAGCAAATTAACACGCACAATGGGATCGGCCAAGTGGTGACGACGAGAAAGGATGAAACTTTACCAAGAGACGAAGCATTTCTGCTTCAGGGTTTCAACAACTTAGCCTTGGTGCCATCGTCCACAAAGGACGGGTAAACGGGCCGAAGTTTGGGTTTAACCCGTTGGGTTAGAAAAACCCAAACCTGAGTTGGTAAGCTATGGTTTTTCCAGCAGTATAACTGTTGAAGCTTCAGCCTTACCCATATTTTCTCTCTTCCGCTGAATCACTCGCTGTTTTTTTTCTCCAAGGCTGCTGCTGCTATCCTGAAGTACGAAGAAGAGCTTCGGCTTTTCTTTCTGCAAAGATGGGTATGTCCCATCCATCTCCAATTATGAAAATTATAATATTTTCTTTCCGGTATTCAATTATTATCAGAGCTTGCTGATGGTCCTGTTCTTAATATATGGATTGTTTGTATTGGATATGGTTAGGGATATCTCGTGATTGGATGCACAAGAGGCGTGCCACCGGAGGCAAAAAGAAGGCCTGGAGGAAGAAGAGAAAGTGAGTCCTCCAGTTCATTCTCTCTTGTCATTGGTTTTTTTGCTCTGGTTAGTTTATGCGAGGACTAACTAAAGATAGATATCAGAACTTAGTGAGACCACTAGCTCGTTTTCCATTTATTATTTGCTTAGTAAGGATCGGGAATCTACTTCATGTTCTTTATATTTGTTTCTTTGTTTGTCATTTGAATGGTTGTAGACTTATAAGATCTGTGTTAAGATTAAAGGTAGATATATTTAGGCTGATATGATGAACAGTGGATGAGGTTTCATGAACAGAATCCACAGTAACTTGAATAAAATGTATATGCCTGTAGGTATGAGATGAGAAGGCAACCTGCAAACACAAAACTATCGAGTAATAAGACAGTTAGGAGAGTTAGGGCTCGAGGTGGGAATGTGAAGTGGCGTGCTTTGAGGCTTGACTCAGGAAGCTTCTCATGGGGTAGTGAGGCAGAGTCAAGGAAGACGGGACTTCTTGATGTTGTATACAATGCATCTAATCTAACAATGAGTTGGTCCGTATCCAGACTTTGGTGAAGGGTGCTATTGTTCAGGTTGATGCTGCACCTTTTAAGCAGTGGTATCTCAATCACTATGGAGTTGACATTGGTCGCAAGAAGAAGAATCCTGCCAAGAAGGAAGGAGAGGTAATAATTTGAGACACTCAAATATGTCTGATTGTTATAACTTTTCCATTGATGTTAGGTTTTTCTTCTATATCCGTCCTATTAACTTTGATTATTAATTAAAATAGGAAGTTGAAGCTTCTGCTGCTGCTGCTACTGAAGAAGCAAAGAAAAGCAGCCACGTGACGAGAAAGCTGGAGAAGAGGCAGCAGCCAAGGCAGCTTGATCCACATATTGAGGAACAGTTCAGTGGTGGACGATTGTTGGCTTGCATTTCATCCCGCCCTGGCCAGTGTGACCATGCTGATGGGTATGTCTGCATTTCTTGCTCGGAATGCTTTTGCTTCCCCAGTTAGATATTCCGATATAATTCTGTGTTTTCTTCTATTTTCTACTAAACTGGCTGTTGTGTATTGATGCAGCTACATCTTGGAGGACAAAGAATTGGAGTTCTACATGAAAAAGTTGCAGAAGAAGAAGGGCAAGGGAGCTGGAGCTGCCTAAAATTTTGTTACGTTGCTAGGTGTCAATGGAACCAATTGTTAGCCATCCTGTATTCTCTCTTTCTCTTTTGGTGCTTTTTTTAGATTAGTCTTGAGATATAGATGATTTGATGCCCCTGAGTTTCAACCCCATTTATGCTCAAATTTAAATTAGCATGTTAAATCATTCTTCTCTGCTAATTTTTTGTGAATGACTCGTTTATGTAGTTTGAAAAATAGATTATGAATTCTTATGGTACTTAATATTTGGAATAATTAGCTATTCAAAATATTATGATATTGGGTGAAATTGATATTGAATTCAAAATATATGAATATTTTTACTTAGTGGGGTTGGAAAATAAAAGATGGTGTGAATCCTCATTTATAATAATTAGGGAGTAAATTACCATTATGACTCTTACATGTAATTAATGAATTGTTTTGGACAATTATATTCATAAAAAAATATTAACAAATATCACCTGTTTAATTAAGTGAATATTGAATATTATAATATTAAATATCACAGAATAGCAAAATACTAAAATATCTGAAGCCTTATAAGTAATATTTACATGCCCACATTTGGTTTCTGGTTTCTGTTTTCAACGGAAATATATCTTTAGATTCCATCGGCAAATGAATGAGCAACGCATAAACAGACAAACTAATACCTGTATAACACAAGTTGGAAACCAAGACGCTTCCAGCAAGCAGCTTTGCTGATCATTCGCAGTCTAGTTCGGACAAGGTCACAAAAGCCACAACTTATTTTGGCGACTTGCAGCTTAGAATTTTGACATTTTGTAGAAGTTCATTGGAGGATGTCGGCAGGGTTGAATTCTAATGATGTAAAGTCGTGGATCAAACGTTTTTCTTCTCAAGTGGGTAGCATGATAGGAAGCCCATAGGATTGATGGCAGGGAGATTTCGACTTTAAAAACTCAGGTAATAGTTCCTGGGTTTGGAAGCGTCTATCAGGGTTTGCTTGTTGCTCATCAACAACAGCTTTCTGCCTTGCCGGTCATTGCTTCTTTGTCTTCAAACTGACATTCACTTTTTTTTTTCTTCTCCTGAAACCACTTGTTTCCTTCCAGTGCTTGGTAGTTTGCATATCGATATTTTGATACAATATATTCTAATTGCGAGCAAGGCGACAATCATATTGAAACAAGCGTACAACATTGCATTGTGTTGTAGAGCATAACAAGATAACAGAGCAGTGCACTGGAACGGTATCAAAGTTCCCACACTTAACTGGCATTTTACCAGAGTCACTAGGTAGACATTATTCTAAGCACTATTGAAGCACATTCAATAAGAAAGACAGAAAGAAACAAGGCCAAGAAAGAAAGTAGTGCAACAACCACTGAGGTAGGGCTTCAGTATAGAATTACTCTAAGCTCAGGACTTCAATTTCAAAAACCAGAGTCGAATTGGGCAAGATTCCCCATGCTCCAAATCCATTAGCTCCATAAGCGTAGTCTGGGGAGCACTGCAAATTCATTCAACCATTAACCATAATACCATTATGTGCATCTATACAGAAATCGCCAACAATAATTAGAAACTAGTCCGTAAATCTAAACAAGAGGTAGTGCTACACCACTACCCAACTCTACTAATTTTTTAAGAGCAAACTACAGCAAGGTTTGAATCGTAAGCGAATGGGTAACAGGCTAATTTGTGGACTGGTGTCTTTTTCCAACTCACGAAGCTGATCAAATCCCTCTCATAACAGATTTGAAAGTAATTACAAAACCCAGAAAACGCATTTAACCATGGATGAAGATTCAACCACAACAGGCAATAGACTCGCAAATTATGCCAACTTTCTTGCCATTCAATAAACTGCTTTCTTTTGTATGGCATACAAATATAGCAGTAAACAAATAGCGGGACACAGCTACAACAAGGAACATTACCCGTAAACGAGCGACTTCTCCCACTTGCATTCCCATGACACCTTCATCCCATCCTATAGAATATCGGCAAAAGCACAATCAGCAGTTGAGAAAGAATATTGCTTTTTCTTACAAGGACACCGAATTGCAAACCTTACACCAAGGTATTGATCATTGAGCCTTTGAAATAATAACAAACAGCCATACATGACATCTTGAAGAGAAATCACGCATGGTGATTAGTTAACAACACATATGGACAATAAGCAACTATACAAGGGGGTTGCCTTTAATGACGCTTCCCTTGCCAATATTGAAAGAGAAAGGTTGCTGCCCAGGGTCCTTGGTGCTGAAACACACACACAACATACCAATTTTTATTTTTCATTACAAAGGGAGATTGATGAAATTTTTGGAAGCAAAAGTAAGAGAAACAGAAACACAATCAAATGTTACAAGTTCACAGAAACCCTCACCTCCAGAACTTTTCAGATAGATCGCCGTTTTTCCCTGGAAATACAAAGAAATTAATGGATTATTTTCTCGCCAAAAATCCCAAGCTGCGTGCACTAAAACACTAATCGGACAGGTAATCTCATACGAACGCATCCAGATTACGCGAATCGTATACAAGGAAACAGGAAAAAATAAAAGTAAACCACAAGGTTAGGGTTGTCTAAGACAGAGGGAGAGAAAGAAGGAGCTCACCAAAGCCGGTGCAATGAACGGTGACTTTCTGTCCGCGAGAGGGTTTGGGACCGTTTCCCGGGCTGACGATCTCCTTCTCTACTCCCATCGTACTTCGCTGTCTTCTTCTGTGAATAGCACTCGGCAGCAGATAGGAGTGAAGAACCTGATCTGCTTTATATATATGGCAAAATATACTAAAATGGCCCAAACTAAATCAATATTCCACAATTTACCCCAAATTATGGAAAAATCATGAAATGGATATTAGCTCCGTTAAATGAGCATTAACGTTGTAATAAAACCTGACTGACAGCCAATGTGGAGAGAGAAAATTATAAAAATTTAACTCACCAGTCCTGTAAACAAATGAAGACTATTACTTGAATAGCTAATTTTTGAATTATATGATGTCATAAACTTAATAAAGATGAGATTATTTAAATTAATTCATTCGAATTTTTTTTTAAAACGACACTATTTCAATTTACTCAACTAAAAAACATTATAACGACGAAACTATCCAAATTTTCTCATTCGAAAACCACTCTCATGGTATGTGTCACCTTACAATTTGATATTTTATCGGGCGGCATCGAAAAATTTCAGTTCGGCCGAATTTCGTATAATCCCTAAACACTAAACCCTAGAATTATAAACCCTAAATCCTAAACTCTAAAACCCTATAACCCAAAACCCTCAAACCCTAAGCCCTAAATTCTAAAACCCTAGACCCTTAACCCTAGAATCCTAAACCATCAAACCCTAAACCCTAAATTCTAAAATGCTAAACCCTAACCTTAGAACCCTAAAACATCAAACCCTAAACCCTAAATTCTAAAACCCTAAACACTTGACCCTAAAATCCTAAACCATCGACCCCTAAACCCTAAATTTTAAAACCCTTTACCCTAAAATCCTAAACCATCAAACCCTACATTCTAAAACCCTTAACCCTTAACCCTTAACCCTAGAACTCTAAATCATAAAACCCTAAATTCTAAAATCATAAATCCTTAATTCTAAACTCTAAACGCTAAACCATAACCTTAGAACCCTAAATCATCAAATCCTAAACCCTAAATTCTAAAACGCTAAACCCTAAATCCTAAACCCTAAACTCTAAACCCTAAACTCTTAACCTAAAACCCTAAAACTCCAACTAAGCAAAAATGAAAACTCGTAAATCCTACACCCTAAACTCTAACCCCCTAAAATGCTAAAGTCCTAAACACTAAACTCTAAAACTTAACCTTAAACTTGGTAATATAGAGAGTTCAATATCATAAAACTATTTTGTATAAAATATAGTTATTGAATCATTTTTTAAGAAGTTTCAAATTATATAAATGATTTGAAGTTTTTATTGATCAAATTATTGAGATCTACTTTTTTAGTGTAAATTAGTTGTCATAGCATATATTATTATCAATTAAATGAATGTGTTTAATCAAATTGTGATATTGATAGAGATAGTAATCACTTAGCCTTTCTACTTAAAAGACCATGATTTGAATCCAACTCTCACATTTTTAAAAAATAAAAGTATAGTTACAAAAATCAAGTCCAACTGTCTAAATAATTTCGATTGAACCGGTCGGTTTTTCGGTCTAAACTTAATAATCAAAATTATATAAAAAATTGGGTCGGCCGGCCGTCGGTTCCGCCGGGAACCGACCCGGCCGACCGTGGGTTCCGGCTGGGAATCAACCCGCCCGACCGGCAATTCCGGCAGGATTGGTTCTCGGTCGGAAACTACGGCCCGCTTGGTTGGTTCCCGGCCGAAACTGGCGGCCAGCTGACCCAATTTTTTTTTCCCGATTTCGTACCTAAATGGAGAATCGATGGATTCGATTTTTTTTTCGGATTTTCATTTGAGGGTATTTGAGAGTGTTTGACGGTGTTTAGTTCGTCGATATACATAACTTCTTAAATAGATTTCGATTTTATAAAAAGATAATAACGTAATTTACTCAATTTAAGGCGTTATTTAGATCGAATACTAAGGCGTCAAATAAAAATTCAACACAAAATTACATGGTTACAAAATCATTATCACCTAAAAACATCATCTAGAAGATTCATCTCACCCAACCTCGCTTTCTCTTTTCGTCTCTCATCTCTGTTCATCTTCTTTTGTCGCTCTTTGAAATCTTCATACGATCACAAGAACGTACCTCATCAACGAATGATGGAGTTAGACTGTTTTCCTTTTTTCCTTCCAAAGACGGTAAACATGGAAGTAATGTTGATCGCTTTTTAAACGAAGTTGAATATTCGTAGAGAGTATTTAAGATATATGTTACTCCTGAAACATTACTTGAAAATGATATATGCTACCACTACAATATTGATAGACACGATTACAAACCCAAACCAGCGAATCCCTTATTCAAGGAAATTAATCTTGATTTCAGTTCTTGCAACTCAAGCAGAATTAAACTTAGTCTGCTTAGTGCTGATGTCAATTTGGTCCTCAAACCAATCAGTTTTCCCAGCCCAATTGTCCATTTCTCTTCTGCAACGAGGACCCTTGCCTTATATTCTTCAATCTTCATAAACAATACAACGTTACACTTCATTTCTGTAGTGGAGCCTAAGTGACCTTAATTAAATAAATCGACCCCTTGAAAATAGCAACAATCCAAGCGGATAGAACCTATGATCTGAATTCTTTAGGTACCGAACACATTAATACATCAACTTCATTATGGCTGCACACCAGACGTTTTGACCATGTCGACGAAGCTGAGTTAATGTCGTTGCACTTACTCATTTAGCAATTACTGGTGGGGAATCGAATGAAGAAAGAAGATCAAGGCTGAAGGAAGATGATGGAAAGGGAAGAAAGAGGAGGAAGGAGCAGGCAGAAGACTGGCGGTGATATAGGATTAGAAACGATTTAAAAAATCAATGCGATGTGGCAATCTACGCAGACGTGACGGATTCAGTAACCCTCCTTAACAATATATTGTCGAATTCGGTGTTAAATGTAACAGTCAACATCAAAGTTGACTACTTTCCATTGTATCCATTTCAAACTGTGTCATTTTAAGTTTTTTCGATAGTTTGGACCTATTTAGTGTATTTTTCCTATATATATATATATATATATGGATCTAGGAAAGATATCCTGAATCTGATCCAATAAATCACAATCGTTGAAATTTTTACTTAGACCTAATGATGAAAAGGTCGAGTACAAATACGTAATTTCTTCACTTTGCAGTCCTCGAATGGTTACCATTAATGGTCACGAATGTTCACCCAATTTTGTAATACGGTCCCAAAGTATAGAAATCAGTGAAAACAATCCAAAGTCGAAATTTCGTATATTACCATCCACAATTTCCGTCCAACCCCCCACGTGTGACAACCTCGTCATCCTTCCATTTCAGCTTCAACTTTCTTACCCTTTTCCTCTGTTTATCTTTTCTCCTTTCTCTTTCCTCTTCTTCTCTCCTTTCCTTTTTTTTAGATTACTAAACGATGCCCTACTTTTTACGAACCAATGCCCTAATATCGTTCAATTATTTGAGTTCAAATATAAAATGACGTCATCGCCCCTTAAATAGTAAAATGAAATTTTTTATAAAATGCGGAATTCCGAAAAACAGCTATACTTCATTCCAAACGACCCTTTAAAAATCTCTCGATTCCGTCGCCCCGCCGCCGGCGTCGCCCCCGCCGCCGCCTCCGCCGAGGTACAATTTTAGACGGCGTGCCGACCGTCGCACAACGGCGAAGGGGAACGGTCGGCACGCCGGCCAAATTTTTTTTTTTCAATTTAAATTTAAATTTAAATTTAAATTATAGTTATAATTTTAAAGTTTGGTTAATTACTCTAGTAACTGTTAATTACACATATATCGTAATTAATTATTACGTAACTAAGGATTTAATTATTAACATGTTCAAATTAATAATTAGTCGCAGTAAGTAAAATAATTAATAAAATCAATTAGTAGATATACGGAACAATTCCAGTTGATAATTATAGATATGATAATTAAATATATTTACGAATTTCATAGTTCAAATAGAATACTTCGTAAAAATAGACGATAATATTTATAAATTCAATTTCTCTTATTAATATTGTAAAATTCATAACATAATGTTTTAAAATATCTCATAATTACCATGACTAAACCCTAATTTCCGAAAATGAATTACAAACAATTACTAGATCGGTAATTCGTAAACCGTAACCGTAGAATCATGAACTCTACATTCTAAACCCTAAACCGAAAAGCCAAACCCCTAAACCATAAATCCTAAAGGTTAAAGCCTAAAGCCTAAATCATAAATCCTAAACCCTAAACCGTAAACCATAAATCATAAAGCCTAAACCCTAAATCCTAAAAGTTAATGCATAAACCCTAAACCCTAAACCCTAAACCCTAAACCCTAAATCTTAAACCCTAAATCCTAAAAGTTAAAGCCTAAACCCTAAATCATAAACCCTAAACCCTAACCTCTAAACCCTAAACCCTAAATCATAAACCCTAAACCCTAAACCCTAAACCCTAAACCCTAAATCATAAACCCTAAACCCTAAACCCTAAATCATAAACCCTAAACCCTAAATCATAAATTCTAAAAGTTAAAGCCTAAACCCTAAATCATAAACCCTAAACCCTAAATCATAAATTCTAAAAGTTAAAGCCTAAACCCTAAACCCTAAACCCTAAATCCTACAAGTTAAAGCCTAAACCCTTAATCATAAACCCTAAATCCTAAACCCTATACCCTATACTCTATACCCTACACCATATATCCTATATCCTAAACCCTATATACTAAACCCTATATCCTAAACCCTATACCCTATAGTCTAAATCCTATACCCTAAATTTGTAAACGGTATTTTTAAATTGTAAATAATTATAATAAATTAATAAAAAAAATATTCATAAACAGAATTTTGTTTATAAAAATATTGGATTTAATTTAGTTATTTGTATTTAATTTATAGAATTTTGAAAAAAAAAAATTTCAATACGGTCGGCTTTGACCGCCGACCATAACATACCACGGTCGGCGTTGACCGTCGACTATTCAACAACACGGGCGGCTTCCATTGCCGACCACCCTTCACGGCGGTCAGACCCCGACGCCGACGACCCGTAAATTTTTTTTTAATTTTTTTAAATTACAGAATAATTGTATTAGAATAATTTAATTTACCTATAATTTTATCTACATTTTATTCATTTAAATCTAATTTATTTAGATTCTTTTAATTGAAGTCTACTTTTAATTATTTCTTATAATTTAAATCTTGTTTAATTTATATTTTGTTATTTAAATTTAATTTAGTTTATATGTTTGTTATGCCATCCAAATTTGAAATATATATATTTTATTTTAGTTTTTAAATTTATTAATAATTTTTTTTAAATCTAATATTAGTTATATATCTTTGTTAATTTAAATCGAATTTTCATTATTTGTTTTCATGTAAATTCTCCCTCAATTAAAATTTTTTTCCCTTTAATTCTCATTTGAATATAATTTTTTTTTCATTTAAATATAATTTCGTTTATATGTTTGTTAATTTAAATCTAATTTTAATTATTAGTTTTAATTTAAATCGTCCCTTAATTAAAATTATTTTAATTTAATTCTCAATTGAATCTATTTATTTTTAGTTTAAATTTATTTATAAATATTAATTACTGACAATACTTTTATTAATCTATGTAGCTGAGGATCAGTACTTTTATTACATGAAAGACTGAAGTGCATTCATGAGTAACTCGGTTAGTTTTTGTTGTTGTACTAAATGCATGATTGCTATTTTACGGATTAGGGTTTAGTGTTTATTGTGGACTCATACAGCATTGTGGATAATAATTATCAGGAGAGCTATAGTGACGATGATGATGTTGAGGAGTCGGTGAACTACGATGTTCATTTTGTCAACGGGGTGTTTTACGACACAGTCGATGACGGATGTGCTACGGCTAAGGACATAGCCCTAGGCTTAGGGTTTCAATTGACGCGTGGCTCACATAAGAAGAACCCGCGTGAAGAAGAAAAGCGTTTGTACCTATACTGCTCCCATGGTGGCAAGAGCTCATCGCAATCCACGACTTCAGAGTCTTCTCGTACGACTACAACATCCTTCACAGGTTGTACGTTCATGGTGTGTGTGCGACCTACCTTTGTTGACGCTGAGTGGAAATGGAGGATTGACACCGTTAAAGATGATGTTAAACGCGGGATTTTTAGGTCACTTCACAACCACGAGTTCGAGTTGTGGCGTGAAGGTACACACCAACGGAATCAGCTTACCGACGAGATGAAAGATCAGATTAGACAGTTGGAGGAGAACCATGTGCCCCCAAGACAGATGCAGAGCATTCCGAACAATGAGTACGTCCGGCGAATCAACATCAGACAGATTTATAACGAGACAGTCAAAATACGGCGGAGTAGGTTGGGAACCATGAACCCCATGCAATGGGCGGTGACAGAGGCGGTCAAAATGGGGTACTTTACGAAGTACATAAAGGATTCCAGCGCCCACGTCAGTCATCTGTACGTGTCACATGCGGAGTCAGTTCGCATGTTGCATGCTTGGTATTTTGTGATACTAATCGACTCCACCTACAAAACCAACATTTACAAGAAGGCGGTTGTGCAGTTTGTAGGCGTGACTCCGGTGAAGAGAAACTTCAATATAGGATTGGCACTACTGGAAGATGAGACAACCGAGTCGTACACATGGGCATTGGACCAATTACGTTTAGTTCTTGGGGGTCGTGTGCCGAATGCTTTCGTTACTAATAAGGAACGTGGACTGGCAGTTGCACTAGAAGACGTATTTCCTTTTTCGGAACATTTGCTGTGTGTGTGGCATATGAAGCGGAACATTGAAGGCAGGGTTACGCGGTTGTACGATAGAGATGTAGCTGAGAAATTCGTCCGGGGTACGTGGGGGCAAGTGCTGAATGCAAGAACCACCCAAATGTTTTTCAAAAAATGGAGTGATTTACAAGGTGGCTGGAGTGAAGAGCTAATACAGTATCTTGCTTCGGAGTGGCTCCCTTGCAAGCAGAAGTGGGCGCGTTGCTTCACGAACAAGGTGTTCCATCTCGGCAACACAAGCACGAACAGGGTGGAATCGGCGCACTCATCCTTCAAGGCTTGGCTGCACACCTCGATCAGCAAGGCTGACCGGCTATTCCGTGCATACGACCGCCTTATGGCCGGCCAAGTACTGGAGATACGAAAGTCCCTAGAAGACTCACGGATGAAGGTACGTACGGTGGTTCTACATTTATGTGCATGTCTTTTTTACTACACGTGTAATGACCGCTAATTTGTTCCTTCGCAGTCCTTCGTCATTTGGGAGAAACCTTACGGGAAGTTGAACAGGGTCGTGAGCTTGTGGGCGATCGAGCAACTAGTTGAAGATCGGGCATTGGTTAGGTCATGCACATGCGTCATTCGGATCACAAAGGGTCTGCCTTGTAGATGTGAAGTTCAACGGTGTTTGGAGGAGGATCGATTGCTGTACAGGAGGCACCTGCACCGCTTTTGGGCCACAGTGGACTACAACGACCCACCCGACCGTGCAGAGTGGGAAAACGAAGCTCGTGCTCGCGAAACAGTTGAGGATGTTGAAAGTTTGGGGGAGGCACATGTTCGCGCAGCAACCAGACTCCTCCAGTCCCAGCTATATCCAGATGCGGAGGGTTTGCAGGATCCGAAGACATCCGGCGCTCCGAAAGGCAGACCACCACGACGGCAAAATGCGCGGGGACCTTCGTGGTGGGAGAAGGTTAAATCTGCTACCTCACGCAACAAGAAAACTGGTATGTCGTATGTGCTTGTTCATTCATGGGATTTGTACTTGGTTACTCCACCATTTAGCCTCCTCACCCATTTACTCTGAATATAGCAGGTACGCCTATGGGAGGTAGACAACGTCAATTCACTTACTCTGATTATATCCTGCATAGTGTATGCGATCTACTCATCGACTGGTACAATCCCGGGGCCGATGGTAACTGTGGCTTTCGCATTATGGCGCATCTTATTTATGGAAATGATGAGCGGTACTCTGAGATAAGGGAAGAGCTCTGGGGCCTTCTGTCATCTGGGTGGAACGTCGGGTACGAGCAAGTATATGCAGCATCGGGTCAGGATCAAGACTACGTGAAGAGAAGGGTGTTGGGTACTACTGAGTTCTGCGGACCAGAATTCTGGATGTGGGATGCCGACCTTATTGGACTCGCATCCCGCTATAATTGGGCATTCGTGGTCTACGCATCGTCTCGGGTGCCGGTTAGTCAGCACACATTTGGGACGACTTACTTACCGTTACGTGCCCGACACGTTCAACGTCCAAATCGAGTTGTGGAGCTGGTTTTCACGGGCAACCATTGGTTACAGATCCAGTTGGCTGAGGTGGACGGGGTGAGACCAATGCCGTCGTTCCATCCGGTGTGGGCAGTGGCCGAGGGGGAGACTCGCACAACATTATGGTGTGACATGTATCGGGATGAACTGCAGCTGTTTTTCGATCGTGGGGGGCATAATCCCAACTCCCCTAGTGCGGGAGTTGATGATGTTTTTGATGTTTCTGATTGAGGGTTTATGTGTTTATGTGTTTATGTCTACGTCTTTCAATTAAGTCCTGAATAATGATTGATAAGAACTATATGTTAATGTGTACGTCTTTCAATTATGTCCAGAATAATGATTTATAAGAACTATCAACTAATGTGTACGTCTTTCAATTAAGTCCTGAATAATGATTGATAAGAACTATATGTTAATGTGTACGTCTTTCAATTATGTCCAGAATAATGATTTATAAGAACTATCAACTAATGTGTACGTCTTTCAATTATGTCCTAAACAATGATTTATAAGAACCACGACACCAAGTTGGGGATAACATAAAAGTCGGGTACATAATTCCATATCATAATGCAACATAACTAATAACTGGAACGATAATGTCAAAAGTGTGAAAATACAATCCCAACATAAGTACAAGATACAGTAAATATCCAAACTAAAGTACATAACAATGCTGAAATGGAAAACGAGCGTCTACGGAGCATACTAAGACCACAACCCCTGCATGCCCTCCACGATATCATAGTACTCTCCCGCCCGCTCGATGAACCGGGCCCTACCACCTGACATGTGTAGGGGGGCCATCCCAGCGCAGTAAGCTCACATATCCTGCTCTGGAGCCTACATAAAAAGACACAATGACGATTATAAGCACATCTGTAAACAGCATATAAAAAAATAGCCTGATTTGGAATGGTACGAACCATAGGTGGTCGCGGCATATCAGGTGCACGGGTGGGGACGATCTGGGGGTGTGTACGGTCGAGGTACCACGCCATGTACTCCGGGGACGCGTTACCGTCAGGCGATCCCACCGCACTAGGGGTGCTGAGGTACATCGGGGCAAGTAAATGCGCAAACCGGCTGTAGTCAAACCTGGAGTGTCTGACTACGTATTGCGTCCCATCTGCCGGTCGAGAAGCTAACTCTGGCGTGAGAATGGAATCCGGGATCGTCTGCCGATAGCCGTACTGACGCAACACAGACTCGGATCGTGGGGCTCCACGTAGTCGAATGCATGTATGCCCCCACTATACATGGACCACCGAGCCTCACCGTCGAAGTCTGGATGACCGAATGGCATCCAATCGACGTTGGCATGCGTCATCCCATCCAAAACGGATCGCAATGTCGCTAGCCTCATATCCGAATCAGCTGCTCTCTCAACGATCCGAGGTCCCTCCCACCTCCCTGCAAGTGCCTCGCCTGGTGCACGTGGGGCCGGGGTCTGCCTACAATGCAAGCTGGGGAAGTACTCGTATATCCACGACTGTAACAGAGTAAGGCAACCAGACAGGGAAGTAGACCCCGCTCGAGAAGCAACCCCGAGCTGCCTGTACAGGAAAGCCACTGTAGCCGCACCCCAACTGTACTCTCTCGTCATCCGCACGTCTCGTAACCCCTCGAGAACCCCAATACGGACACGGTTCTGGCTCCTGTCACAGAATACCGTAGAACCCAGCAAGGCCATCAAGTAACAAACTCATGTGCTCGCATCGTCAAAGTCTCCCGCCTCAGCAGCCTCTATTAGGTGGTCCATATGAAACCCACCAGCTCTGTAGCACTTACGCCTGATCTCATCCCCATCAATGTTAAGCATAGAGGCGAGCTGAACTGAGCTGTGTACCTCGAATGGAGAGTCGCAGCAGGTACAACACGTCATGTAGGGTAATCGTGATCTCTCCGAATGGCATGTGGAAGGTGTTAGTGTTTGGCTGCCATCTCTCAACGAATGCCAACAGCAAGGGGAGATCTAGGTTCCACGACATAACCCGACCAAGGTGCGACACCCAAGAGGCATCAACCATCTGCCGTGCCTCATGAGAAGGCCACCGGAACCTCTCGAGCCTCATGACCCTAGCCTTGGCGAGGCGGAGTCTGAACCTGGATGTCGGCCTCGAGTCCAAACCCTCCGTCCATATGCGGTGGGCTATGTGACCGCCGAAACTAGGGATCACAGTAGGGATCCGGGGTCGTCCAGGAGCTGGACCAGTAAGCAACCACTCCCCACCGGTGCTGCTCGAGTGGACCCCTGCAGAACGCCCTCCTCTGCCCCTCCTAGGCCCTACACTAGACGAGTCCTGTGACCCACGGGAGGATCTAGCACCCGCTCTAGAGCCAGAGGGAGGAGCTGCACCTCTCCCTGCTGCTCTCTTACGCGAGCGTGCACTATCCAACAAGAAAGGGCTAAAGGAGGCATCACAGTCCTCATCATCATCGCCATCACGGTCCGACGGGATCTGCTCATCGTCGCCATCAGAGTCATCCCGAATCGTGTGGATGTCATCAGCTAAATCTGGAGGCTGGGAAGCAAATATCTCCTCCACGGTGAGCTCCCTCTCAGCGGACTGCAGATCGGGGTCGAAGTATATCGGACCAGGAATCTGAAACTGAGAACTAGACTCCTCATCATCCCCTAGTCTAGATTTCTTTCCCCTCAATTTCTCCTTTAATAATTGCCTATTTGATGCAGAAATAGGACGCCCAATAAACCGCGGCAAGTCATCATCTCCCGTCGACATCGCTCCTAACTATATATACAATTGAAATAATAACTATTAATTACAAAACTATCGTGCACTATGGTAGGTTCACTTTTATTATGCACTATGCACACTTCGCCTAAGTTTGGTGCACTTCAACTATGCACCATGCACGTTCCACGTTGTTACAGTGTAATTTCATAATTCTTAGTTAACCTCGGTAATTTGTATTTCCACCATAGGAAATGCACCGTGCACCTTGGTTTAGAGCAATTCCACTATGCACAGGGCACCATGTTATGGTGCGCTACCACCAAGGTAGTGAAATGGCAGAGTAATGATGAGATCGAAAAATGAATTGAAATTGTAATTGTAGAATCAAATCATAAATTTGCATGATTTCACAATTTTTTATAATAATAAATTAATAGAAGAAAAGGAATTAGTTTTATATGATTGTTATTATTTTAATTTTCACTTATTACTCAACTAAAAAAATCTATCAATAAATTACTAATAACACCTAGATTATTTTACTTTATGCCAAATAAATAACTTAAAATGATATATGAAATATGTTTTCAAGTAGAAAGTAGAATCGTAAAACACATGCAAAATCGTTGATTTTACGAGATTCTATGAATTAAACGAAATTTTGCCTGATTTCATTAACCACCGGTTTTTGGTGGAATCATAATCATTCGACGCTAATAACATTGTAAAACCCTAAGATTATTAGATTTCAATCGATTTCACTCTTTAGACTCCCACAAACCACTTTGTACTTTTCACTTTAGTATGGTGCACTTTCCACTATGCACCATGCACATTAGAATGTTGTAATTGTACAATTCACAATGCATCGTGCATTATGGCAGGTTCACTTTTATTATGCACTATGCACACTTCGCCTAAGTTTGATGCACATCAACTATGCACCATGCACGTTCCACGTTGTTACAGTGTACTTTCATTATTCATAGTTAACCTCGGTAATTTGTATTTCCACCACACGAAATGCACCGTGCACCTTGGTATAGTGCAATTCCACTATGCACAGTGCACCATGTTATGGTCCACTCATACCAAGGTAAAGAAATGGCCTAATAAGCATGAGATCAAAAAATGAACTGAAATTTTAATTTTAGAATCAAATCATAAATATGTATGATTTCACGATTTTTCATAATAATAAATTCAACGAAGAAAAGGAATTAGTTTTATATGATTGTTATTATATTAATTTTCACTTATTACTCAAATAAAAAAATCTATCAATAAATTACTAATAACACCTAGATATTTTTTTACTATGCCAAATAAATAAAATAAGATGACATATGAAATATGTTTTCAAATAGAAAATAGAATCGTAAAAGACATGCAAAATCGTTGATTTTACGAGATTCTATGAATTAAACGAAATTTTGCCTGATTTCATTAACCACCGATTTTTTGTGGAATCATAATCGTTCGACGCAAATAACATTGTAAAACCGTACGATTATAAGATTTCAATCGATTTCAATCTTTAGACTCCCACAAACCACTTTGAACTTTTCACATTAGTACGGTCCACTTTCCACTATGCACAATGCACATTAGAATGATGTAGTTTTAAAATTCACAATGCATCGTGCACTATGGCAGGTTCACTTTCATTATGCACTATGCACACTTCGCCTAAGTTCGGTGCACTTCAACTATGCACCATGCACGTTGCACGTTGTTACAGTGTACTTTCGTTATTCATAGTTACCCTCGACAATTTGTATTTCCACCACACGAAATGCATCGTGCACCTTGGTATAGTGAAATTCCACTATCCACAGTGCACCATGTTATGGTGCGCTCCCACCAAGGTAGTGGAATGGCCGAGTAAGAATGAGATCGAAAAATGAACTGAAATTGTAATTGTAGAATCAAATCATATATTTGCATGATTTCACAATTTTCTTATAATAATAAATTCAACGAAGAAAAGGAATTAGTTTTTTATGATTGTTATTATTTTAATTTTCACTTATTACTCAAATAAAAAAATCTATCAATAAATTACTAATAACACCTAGCGTATTTTATTTTATGCCAAATAAATAAAACAAAATGATATATGAAATATGTTTTCAAGTAGAAAGTAGAATCGTAAAATACATGCAAAATCGTTGATTTTACGAGATTCTATGAATTAAACGAAATTTTGCCTGATTTCATTAACCACCGGTTTTTGGTCGAATCATAATCATTCGACGCCAATAACATTGTAAAACCCTAAGATTATTAGATTTCAATCGATTTCACTCTTTAGACTCCCACAAACCACTTTGAACTTTTCACATTAGTACGGTGCACTTTCCACTATGCACAATGCACATTAGAATGATGTAGTTTTAAAATTCACAATGCATCGTGCACCATGGCAGGTTTACTTTCATTATGCACTATGCACATTTCGCCTCAGTTCGGTGCACTTCAACTATGCACCATGCACGTTGCACGTTGTTACAGTGTACTTTCATTATTCATAGTTACCCTCGACAATTTGTATTTCCACCACACGAAATGCATCGTGCACCTTGGTATAGTGAAATTCCACTATGCACAGTGCACCATGTTATGGTGCGCTCCCACCAAGGTAGTGGAATGGCCGAGTAAGAATGAGATCGAAAAATGAACTGAAATTGTAATTGTAGAATCAAATCATATATTTGCATGATTTCACAATTTTTTTATAATAATAAATTCAACGAAGAAAAGGAATTAGTTTTTTATGATTGTTATTATTTTAATTTTCACTTATTACTCAAATAAAAAAATCTATCAATAAATTACTAATAACACCTAGCGTATTTTATTTTATGCCAAATAAATAAAACAAAATGATATATGCAATATGTTTTCAAATAGAAAGTAGAATCGTAACATATATGCAAAATCGTTGATTTTACGAGATTCTATGAATTAAACGAAATTTTGCCTGATTTCACGGACCACCGATTTTTTGTGGAATCATAATCGTTTGACTCAAATAACATTGTAAAACCGTAAGATTATAAGATTTCAATCGATTTCACTCTTTAGACTCCCATAAACCACCTTGTACTTTTCACTTTAGTACGGTGCACTTTCCACTATGCACCATGCACATTAGAATGATGTAGTTTTACAATTCACAATGCATCGTGCACTATGGCAGGTTCACTTTTACTATACAATATGCACCCTTCGCCTACGTTCGGTGCACTTCAACTATGCACCATGCACGTTCCACGTTGTTATAGTGTACTTTCATTATTCATAGTTAACCTCGGTAATTTGTATTTCCACCACACGAAATGCACCGTGCACCTTGGTATAGTGCAATTCCACTATGCACGGGGCCCCATGTTATGGTGCGCTCCCAAAAAGGTAGTGAAATGGCCGAGTAAGGATGAGATCGAAAGATGAACTGAAATTGTAATTGTAGAATCAAATCATAAATTTGCATGATTTCACAATTTTTTATAATAATAAATTCAACGAAGAAAAGGAATTAGTTTTATATGATTGTTATTATTTTAATTTTTACTTATTACTCAAATCAATAAAATCTATCAATAAATTACTAATAACACCTAGATATTTTTTTTCTATGCCAAATAAATAAAACAAAATGACATATGAAATATGTTTTCAAATAGAAAATAGGATCGTAAAATACATGCAAAATCGTTGATTTTTCAAGATTCTAAGAATTAAACGAAATATTGCCTGATTTCACGGACCACCAATTTTTAGTGGAATCATAATCGTTCGGCGTCAATAAAATTGTAAAACCGTAAGATTATAACATTTCAATCAATTTCAATCTTTAGACTCCCACAAACCACCTTGTACTTTTCACTTTAGTACGGTGCACTTTCCACTATGCACCATGCACATTAGAATGATGTAGTTTTACAATTCACAATGCATCGTGCACTATGGTAGGTTCACTTTTATTATGCAATATGCACCCTTCGCCTACGTTCGTTGCACTTCAACTATGCACCATGCACGTTCCACGTTGTTATAGTGTACTTTCATTATTCATAGTTAACCTCGGTAATTTGTGTTCCCACCACCACGAAATGCACCGTGCACCTTGGTATAGTGCAATTCCACTATGCACAGGGCCCCATGTTATGGTGCGCTCCCACAAAGGTAGTGAAATGGCCGAGTAAGGATGAGATCGAAAGATGAACTGAAATTGTAATTGTAGAATCAAATCATAAATTTGCATGATTTCACAATTTTTTATAATAATAAATTCAACGAAGAAAAGGAATTAGTTTTATATGATTGTTATTATTTTAATTTTTACTTATTACTCAAATCAATAAAATCTATCAATAAATTACTAATAACACCTAGTTATTTTTTTCTATGCCAAATAAATAAAACAAAATGACATATGAAATATGTTTTCAAATAGAAAGTAGAATCGTAAAATACATGCAAAATCGTTGATTTTTCAAGATTTTAAGAATTAAACGAAATATTGCCTGATTTCACGGACCACCGATTTTTAGTGGAATCATAATCGTTCGGCGTCAATAAAATTGTAAAACCGTAAGATTATAACATTTCAATCAATTTCAATCTTTAGACTTTCACAAACCACCTTGTACTTTTCACTTTACTATGGTGCACTTTCCACTATGCACCATGCACATTAGAATGATGTAGTTTTACAATTCACAATCCATCGTGCACTATGGCAGGTTCACTTTTATTATGCAATCTGCACCCTTCGCCTACGTTCGGTGCACGTCAACTATGCACCATGCACGTTCCACATTGTTATAGTGTACTTTCATTATTCATAGTTAACCTCGGTAATTTGTATTTCCACCACACGAAATGCACCGTGCACCTTGGTATAGTGCAATTCCACTATGCACAGGGCCCCATGTTATGGTGCGCTCCCACAAAGGTAGTGAAATGGCCGAGTAAGGATGAGATCGAAAGATGAACTGAAATTGTAATTGTAGAATGAAATAATAAATTTGTATGATTTCACAATTTTTTTATAATAATAAATTCAACGAAGAAAAGGAATTAGATTTTTATGATTGTTATTATTTTAATTTTCACTTATTACTCAAATAAAAAAATCTATCAATAAATTACTAATAACACCTAGCGTATTTTATTTTATGCCAAATAAATAAAACAAAATGATATATGAAATATGTTTTCAAATAGAAAGTAGAATCGTAACATACATGCAAAATCGTTGATTTTACGAGATTCTATGAATTAAACGAAATTTTGCCTGATTTCACGGACCACCGATTTTTTGTGGAATCATAATCGTTCGACGTCAATAAAATTGTAAAACCGTAAGATTATAACATTTCAATCAATTTCAATCTTTAGACTCCCACAAACTACCTTGTACTTTTCACTTTAGTACGGTGCACTTTCCACTATGCACCATGCACATTAGAATGATGTAGTTTTACAATTCACAATCCATCGTGCACTATGGCAGGTTCACTTTTATTATGCAATATGCACCCTTCGCCTACGTTCGGTGCACTTCAACTATGCACCATGCACGTTCCACGTTGTTATAGTGTACTTTCATTATTCATAGTTAACCTCGGTAATTTGTGTTCCCACCACACGAAATGCACCGTGCACCTTGGTATAGTGCAATTCCACTATGCACAGGGCCCCATGTTATGGTGCGCTCCCACATAGGTAGTGAAATGGCCGAGTAAGGATGAGATCGAAAGATGAACTGAAATTGTAATTGTAGAATCAAATCATAAATTTGCATGATTTCACAATTTTTTATAATAATAAATTCAACGAAGAAAAGGAATTAGTTTTATATGATTGTTATTATTTTAATTTTTACTTATTACTCAAATCAATAAAATCTATCAATAAATTACTAATAACACCTAGATATTTTTTTTCTATGCCAAATAAATAAAACAAAATGACATATGAAATATGTTTTCAAATAGAAAATAGGATCGTAAAATACATGCAAAATCGTTCATTTTTCAAGATTCTAAGAATTAAACGAAATATTGCCTGATTTCACGGACCACCAACTTTTAGTGGAATCATAATTATTCGGCGTCAATAAAATTGTAAAACCGTAAGATTATAACATTTCAATCAATTTCAATCTTTAGACTCCCACAAACTACCTTGTACTTTTCACTTTAGTACGGTGCACTTTCCACTATGCACCATGCACATTAGAATGATGTAGTTTTACAATTCACAATCCATCGTGCACTATGGCAGGTTCACTTTTATTATGCAATATGCACCCTTCACCTACGTTCGGTGCACTTCAACTATGGACCATGCACGTTCCACGTTGTTATAGTGTACTTTCATTATTCATAGTTAACCTCGGTTATTTGTATTTCCACCACACGAAATGCACCGTGCACCTTGGTATAGTGCAATTCCACTATGCACGGGGGCCCCATGTTATGGTGCGCTCCCACAAAGGTAGTGAAATGGCCGAGTAAGGATGAGATCGAAAGATGAACTGAAATTGTAATTGTAGAATCAAATAATAAATTTGCATGATTTCACAATTTTTTTATAATAATAAATTCAACGAAGAAAAGGAATTAGTTTTTTATGATTGTTATTATTTTAATTTTCACTTATTACTCAAATAAAAAAATCTATCAATAAATTACTAATAACACCTAGCGTATTTTATTTTATGCAAAATAATTAAAACAAAATGATATATGAAATATGTTTTCAAATAGAAAGTAGAATCGTAACATACATGCAAAATCGTTGATTTTACGAGATTCTATGAATTAAACGAAATTTTGCCTGATTTCACGGACCACCGATTTTGTATGGAATCATAATCGTTCGACGCAAATAACATTGGAAAACCGTAAGATTATAAGATTTCAATCGATTTCACTCTTTAGACTCCTACAAACCACCTTGTACTTTTCACTTTAGTACAGTGCACTTTCCACTATGCACCATGCACATTAGAATGATGTAGTTTTACAATTCACAATGCATCGTGCACTATGGCAGGTTCAATTTTACTATGCAATATGCACCCTTCGCCTACGTTCGGTGCACTTCAACTATGCACCATGCATGTTCCACGTTGTTATAGTGTACTTTCATTATTCATAGTTAACCTCGGTAATTTGTATTTCCACCACACGAAATGCACCGTGCACCTTGGTATAGTGCAATTCCACTATGCACAGGGCCCCATGTTATGGTGCGCTCCCACAAAGGTAGTGAAATGGCCGAGTAAGGATGAGATCCAAAGATGAACTGAAATTGTAATTGTAGAATCAAATCATAAATTTGCATGATTTCACAATTTTTTATAATAATAAATTCAACGAAGAAAAGGAATTAGTTTTATATGATTGTTATTATTGTTATAAAACTAAACTCAAAGAAAGACGAGAACAAGAGAAATATGGCGAGGGAGAGAGTTTCTTATTGAGGTGTATCGAATGCTACAAATGAGAGCTCTATTTATAGGCTCATAGATCATAACCTATACTCTCTAATATTATTACACATAAAGGTGGGAAAATAAATACAATGAAATACATTGAAGAATGGAATAAGGAGTTACACAATGGTGCATTCACTATAGTAATTATATTCATAACACTCCCCCTTGAATGACCATTGGTTATACATCGTTCTTCGAATACGCTTTTGATACTGCCTCATTAAAAACCTTACCAGGAAAACCCAGAGGGGAAAAACCATGGTTAAGGGAAAAAGAGTACAAATTGCGTATTGACTCCCCCGATGATGATATCGCTTGAGATCCTTCATATTGACTCCCCCGATGAGGATATCAACTCTCGCTCATCATTATATCAGTTGAGATCATTCACTCACCAATTCCAAATTTGCTTTCCAACAGTTGATGCAGAGAGATCTTTGGTGAATAAATCAACCAAGTTATCACTTTGGTGCACTTAAATATTTCAACTCATTGAAGTTTGTGCATAAAATGTATGCATCATATGATCGATGGTCATCCATAATTCACATGACACTTCACCTTAGATGACCATTAGATGAGAATATGTCTCATTAAAACCTTACTAGGAAAACCCTATGGGATAAAAACCTAGTGAAGGAAAAAGAGTACATAATCATCACATCACGTTGCAACATTTTCTTGCAACTCAAGGATATATGCAAAATAAATATCATGCATGATTTATAGGATCAGATCTTGAAATGGTGGTGTAGCTTTATAAGTTGGTTTCACAGCCCACCAAGTGGTAAAATTATCACATGAGACCAATTTATGGTCAACCAACACAAATATGACCAAGATTACTACTTCAAAATCGAGTACATCTTGTGTCTTAATAAAGGTCGATTAAACTCGACATAGAGTCACATAGTGATCTGACTACCATCCAGGCACTGATAGCCATGTCATATCCATATAACTTTTTGTTGGATATAATTAGTATATCATTGATGATATACGAAAATCATGTTCGAGAGAGATGCACAGTTGGCAAGTTAGTGGTAATCTTCCACATCTTCCATCTCGAACTCTAGCTAATCAATATTTGATTGCTTTGAGAAACTCTTTAGGAGTCTCAATAAAGTGTATGTCATCTATATAACAAAAGATGATGATGACACTTATACTCTTATAAACAAAAGAAATACATTTTAAATATAAAATAAAGTATAGAAATTTTTATAAGAATTTCAAAATCATAAAATATGACAAAGATGATTTTTCATTATTCAAAATTCAACTCAATATGAAAAAGAAATCATAGTTTTATGCATAGAGAAATGTATGATATGCTAAATGGACCACTTCTCTCAATTATTCAATCCATATGACGTCAATTAGATATAACTTGTTCACGTGAACTTGAATTGTTTGCTTATAGCAAAATAAATCCTCAAGGGAATTTCATATACACATGTGTATTCTAATTATGAAAACCATACATATAGGTTGCAAGGACATCCATTAGGGGCAAACTCTTTCCCTTCACAAATTGCCAGACTAATCGAATAATGAAAAATAGTTGCATCCACCACATGAGAATATATTTTCTCATAATCAAAATGTTATAGGTTTGTTGTACAAAACCTTTCAAAAATGAGATGTTTCATAACTTCTCATACTCATACTTTACATCTCAATGTATAAAGACTTGATGTCTTATAACTTTTCATTTCTCTTGGGAATTTGAATTTGCCTCAAATTGAAATTTTTTTAGCCAATCATTTCTATATGTGCATGCATTTTGGCTAATGATCCTCATTTTCAACTATCATATTTAGCGTTGCACTATATGCAAATATTTCGTCGACGTTGACTTCATTGGGGTTCCAATATTTTCCATCCAAGATATAGATAATTGAGATATATATTCATATCTTTCAGGTACCTGATACTCTTCTTGAGCACATTATTTGTTTCTCTTGGTGGCTTTGTTTAAATAATCTTAACCTCAATTTGACCATCTTGATATATAGCTCCATTTCACTTTTGAGGATTTTTTTCTTTGGAACCGAGTGGTCTATCACGCCTTTGCGGGTTTTAGACTCATTTCTGATGTCAGATTGCCCAATATTGGCATTATTGTTATTGGAGCATTTTGAGTTGGCACATGAAAACTATACTCTCGTTCGGTCAGTAAAGTGTCTGGCAGATAATGAATTATATATTTTTGAACTTCAAGCTCATATTGCTTAGTGCAAGGATCAAAATAATATGATCATTCATCTAATCTCTTGGCCAACTTTTGTTTTCTCCCCCTAATGTTGGGAAGTTTAAATATAAACCTCCAAACGAGTCATCCAAATACTCCCGACAACGATGTGATACTTTACCATCGATGAACTCGTAATCAAAATAATTTCTCAATCTTCATTGAGAACCCATCCTAATAAATGGTGGTGGAGCAATTCAGATGTGTATATCACATTCATATATCCATAGATGGGAAGTATAAGGTTTTGACCCAAAAACCAAACATAATGGAGGAATTCATGATAATTTCTTGGCGTAATGCGAATTTGTGTTGTGCATGTAAATGACATGTTCACAATAATATATTGGTTTTCAATGACACATTTTCGTTATAGGGTAATCATGAAAATATGCTCATAACCAAAATGGTTGAGCTAGTAATCTCGCAAATTTTAGTTTTCTTTCATATACACATGTGACCTTCTAGTTGATACATCAATTAAAATAATTGGTTCACATGTTGGGCGTATGGATCCATAAATATCACCCTTGTTTTGTTGTGTGTAAGATAAATGATCTTACTTTAGTTGATGATTATCCAACATCAACTCTATTTGAGGAAAAGCAATCCAAAAATGAATTATGTTGTGTTGGAGATTTACCCAACAATGGGTAACGGAAAGGTGAAAATGCTTTCCTAGAAACGAAACCTTGTTGACGAACGAGAAAATCGTTTGTGTTCCCGGGAAGTAGGGGAGTCACAAGGACTACTTAAATCCCTATAACCTTAGGAATCATTTCTTTAGAATACCCAAGTTGAGACCATCATGCACAACAATCTTCAATAGAACATACACTTTAGATTATGGAATCATCGAAATTGACCATAGAGGTACTTATCGATTCGCATCATGATTGAACCGGGATGGTCTCACCGGTTATGCCAAATAATAGTTGTCAGGACGAGTAAACGTATAATTTACATTTATATATATGTATCTCAATCACAATAACATATGTGTAGTACAAATTGGAGGATAATATTATTGATTCAATAATTATATAGTCATAGACCATATTATTGTTCCTCTCTTGATCATAAACAAATTGGAGTAAGGATTTTGTTCCTTCGTGAACAATATAATAGCTCGATCTAGAGCTTGAGAGAAATGTTGTACTACACCATATATCTTGGTGCACTATCGATGTGATATATATCACAATTAATTATGGTGATTCTCATCATAAAATACTCATTTTTGTCATGAGAATTGGTACATAGTTTAAATGATAAATAGATATATTTCTCAATCATCTATGTCACCAATTAATAGATCAATAATTCTCGTATAATCACAATTGTTATGTCCATCCGAATAAAACGGTTCCTTATGTGAACAATGATAATATGTTGTCACTTATGCTTTCAGGAACAATGTAACAAATTAAATGTGTCTTTGCACAATCACTTTGAGTGCTAAATTAACATCATTTTGATATGATCATCAAAATAAAATTGATGGTTGTATCACCTTTCATGTCACTAGAATTTTTCAACATGATTATCAACTTAATCTTTCCACATCTCTATCACCAACGAGATGACCAATTTCCCGTCAAACTCGAGAAGTTGTGTGAATTTCATCATATAATTATTCGAGATTTTGTTCAACTATTGGTTGAAAAATACTTTCCTTGGTACTATATGCCCATCAAATCCACATTGAATTCCGTATATGAAATAGTAATCATGTATTGTGACATTTTCATCGGAAAATAATATGATATAAGTGTATGCACTTCGAGAAATATGATAGTGTCATATGGGATTTTCTCATCACAATAAATTTGGATGGACTATGACCTTTGAAAGATTAGGTCTTTCTCTTCCACGATAGTGTATTGACTTTGTGGGAATATATATTGTCTAATCACTTTGTGGACATATGATTATATCCACTCACTTCATGGACCGATATTTTGTCTCATTGGACCATCAACATTGGAAATACAAGATAACCCGTTTCTCAAGATATGTGTCTCGTGGGACATTCAATCATATCGAGCTTTTATGAGTATAATCAATCACTACAAAGATTGATATTTTGTCACTTCGACCTTCAATATTCGAGACATATAAAATATATGTATAGCTTTGTTCTTTCGATATGTTGTGTCTCTTGGTACTCATCTTTCGGCCTATCATTCGGATGATGGCGAGTAAATAGCAAAGCTTTAGCTTTGTCATGATAAGACGTGCATTATCGTCTCGTTTCACCAATACTATTATATATGGATTTTAGCCTCGAATGCCCATGAAGAGTAATTCTTGCCCGAAACATCAAAAACCACATACTCAAATTTAAAAAAAGTTTGACGTAATTATCAAAATAAATAAATTAGATCACATTATGAATGAATTAATAATGACATGAATATACTATTAAAACTGTAATTAACAACATATATAATACATTTATTTAACCTGTAAACGTAACTTACGATTCCATTAATAATGACATGATCATTAGCCATTTAAATATTTAATGACAATCGTTGATGATGATTGAAAAATATTAATGTAAACGTAATGTAATAATGTGATGACCAACGTTACAAAAATAATGGTTATGATAATAATCAGATAACCACCGATCTGTTTTCTTTTGACAAATATGCTTTAATATTAAGTAAAATCGATAAAAACAAAGGAAAAAAATACATATGTATATGCATAATAAATCTGAGAATTGTCAATAGCAAGAACAACTTGTAGAACCAATTATATTATAGGAGAAAAAAAAATTGATGTGATGATATAATAAGCTAAAATGTAAGGAATCGAGTAAATCAATGTAATAACATTTGAAATCGCAAACTAAATCTAGTTTTGAAACAAAAAGAAAGTAGGTAGAAGAATAAGAGAATTGAGTAAATAGCAATCAAATATCAATCTTTGTAAACTTTTGAGAATCGAGCACTCGTGCGCAATAATAAAATTGCAAAAACGGGCATCAGGAGCATAAGCATGAACTCACTGGCCATATGTATTGTATTTATGCACTTCGCTCATGATTACAAGAAGTTGCTCGACGGCAGAACTTCGTGCTGATAACGTGTTATAAAACTAAACTCAAAGAAAGACGAGAACAAGAGAAATATGGCGAGGGAGAGAGTTTCTTATTGAGGTGTATCGAATGCTACAAATGAGAGCTCTATTTATAGGCTCATAGATCATAACCTATACTCTCTAATATTATTACACATAAAGGTGGGAAAATAAATACAATGAAATACATTGAAGAATGGAATAAGGAGTTACACAATGGTGCATTCACTATAGTAATTATATTCATAACAATTATTTTAATTTTTACTTATTACTCAAATCAATAAAATCTATCAATAAATTACTAATAACACCTAGATATTTTTTTTCTATGCCAAATAAATAAAACAAAATGACATATGAAATATGTTTTCAAATAGAAAATAGGATCGTAAAATACATGCAAAATCGTTGATTTTTCAAGATTCTAAGAATTAAACGAAATATTGCACGATTTCACGGACCACCAATTTTTAGTGGAATCATAATCGTTCGGCGTCAATAAAATTGTAAAACCGTAAGATTATAACATTTCAATCAATTTCAATCTTTAGACTCCCACAAACCACCTTGTACTTTTCACTTTAGTACGGTGCACTTTCCACTATGCACCATGCACATTAGAATGATGTAGTTTTACAATTCACAATGCATCGTGCACTATGGTAGGTTCACTTTTATTATGCAATATGCACCCTTCGCCTACGTTCGGTGCACTTCAACTATGCACCATGCACGTTCCACGTTGTTATAGTGTACTTTCATTATTCATAGGTAACCTCGGTAATTTGTGTTCCCACCACACGAAATGCACCGTGCACCTTGGTATAGTGCAATTCCACTATGCACAGGGCCCCATGTTATGGTGCGCTCCCACATAGGTAGTGAAATGGCCGAGTAAGGATGAGATCGAAAGATGAACTGAAATTGTAATTGTAGAATCAAATCATAAATTTGCATGATTTCACAATTTTTTATAATGATAAATTCAACGAAGAAAAGGAATTAGTTTTATATGATTGTTATTATTTTAATTTTTACTTATTACTCAAATCAATAAAATCTATCAATAAATTACTAATAACACCTAGCGTATTTTATTTTATGCCAATAAATAAAACAAAATGATATATGAAATATGTTTTCAAATAGAAAGTAGAATCGTAACATACATGCAAAATCGTTGATTTTACGAGATTCTATGAATTAAACGAAATTTTGCCTGATTTCACGGACCACCGATTTTTTGTGGAATCATAATCGTTCGACGCAAATAACAATGTAAAACCGTAAGATTATAAGATTTCAATCGATTTCACTCTTTAGACTCCTACAAACCACCTTGTACTTTTCACTTTAGTACGGTGCACTTTCCACTATGCACCATGCACATTAGAATGATGTAGTTTTACAATTCACAATGCATCGTGCACTATGGCAGGTTCACTTTTACTATGCAATATGTACCCTTCGCCTACGTTCGGTGCACTTCAACTATGCACCATGCACGTTCCACGTTGTTATAGTGTACTTTCATTATTCATAGTTAACCTCGGTAATTTGTATTTCCACCACACGAAATGCACCGTGCACCTTGGTATAGTGCAATTCCACTATGCACGGGGCCCCATGTTATGGTGCGCTCCCACAAAGGTAGTGAAATGGCCGAGTAAGGATGAGATCGAAAGATGAACTGAAATTGTAATTGTAGAATCAAATCATAAATTTGCATGATTTCACAATTTTTTATAATAATAAATTCAACGAAGAAAAGGAATTAGTTTTATATGATTGTTATTATTTTAATTTTTACTTATTACTCAAATCAATAAAATCTATCAATAAATTACTAATAACACCTAGATATTTTTTTTCTATGCCAAATAAATAAAACAATATGACATATGAAATATGTTTTCAAATAGAAAATAGGATCGTAAAATACATGCAAAATCGTTGATTTTTCAAGATTCTAAGAATTAAACGAAATATTGCCTGATTTCACGGACCACCAACTTTTAGTGGAATCATAATTGTTCGGCGTCAATAAAATTGTAAAACCGTAAGATTATAACATTTCAATCAATTTCAATATTTAGACTCCCACAAACCACCTTGTACTTTTCACTTTAGTAAGGTGCACTTTCCATTATGCACCATGCACATTAGAATGATGTAGTTTTACAATTCACAATCCATCGTGCACTATGGCAGGTTCACTTTTATTATGCAATATGCACCCTTCGCCTACGTTCGGTGCACTTCAACTATGCACCATGCATGTTCCACGTTGTTATAGTTTACTTTCATTATTCATAGTTAACCTCGGTAATTTGTATTTCCACCACACGAAATGCACCGTGCACCTTGGTATAGTGCAATTCCACTATGCACAGGGCCCCATGTTATGGTGCGTTCCCACAAAGGTAGTGAAATGGCCGAGTAAGGATGAGATCGAAAGATGAACTGAAATTGTAATTGTAGAATCAAATCATAAATTTGCATGATTTCACAATTTTTTTATAATAATAAATTCAACGAAGAAAAGGAATTAGTTTTTTATGATTGTTATTATTTTAATTTTCACTTATTACTCAAATAAAAAAATCTATCAATAAATTACTAATAACACCTAGCGTATTTTATTTTATGCAAAATAATTAAAACAAAATGATATATGAAATATGTTTTCAAATAGAAAGTAGAATCGTAACATACATGCAAAATCGTTGATTTTACGAGATTCTATGAATTAAACGAAATTTTGCCTGATTTCACGGACCACCGATTTTGTATGGAATCATAATAGTTCGACGCAAATAACATTGGAAAACCGTAAGATTATAAGATTTCAATCGATTTCACTCTTTAGACTCCTACAAACCACCTTGTACTTTTCACTTTAGTACAGTGCACTTTCCACTATGCACCATGAACATTAGAATGATGTAGTTTTACAATTCACAATGCATCGTGCACTATGGCAGGTTCACTTTTACTATGCAATATGCACCCTTCGCCTACGTTCGGTGCACTTCAACTATGCACCATGCACGTTCCACGTTGTTATAGTGTACTTTCATTATTCATAGTTAACCTCGGTAATTTGTATTTCCACCACACGAAATGCACCGTGCACCTTGGTATAGTGCAATTCCACTATGCACGTGGCCCCATGTTATGGTGCGCTCCCACAAAGGTAGTGAAATGGCCGAGTAAGGATGAGATCCAAAGATGAACTGAAATTGTAATTGTAGAATCAAATCATAAATTTGCATGATTTCACAATTTTTTATAATAATAAATTCAATGAAGAAAAGGAATTAGTTTTATACGATTGTTATTATTTTAATTTTTACTTATTACTCAAATCAATAAAATCTATCAATAAATTACTAATAACACCTAGATATTTTTTTTCTATGCCAAATAAATAAAACAAAATGACATATGAAATATGTTTTCAAATAGAAAATAGGATCGTAAAATACATGCAAAATCGTTGATTTTTCAAGATTCTAAGAATTAAACGAAATATTGCCTGATTTCACGGACCACCAACTTTTAGTGGAATCATAATTGTTCGGCGTCAATAAAATTGTAAAACCGTAAGATTATAACATTTCAATCAATTTCAATCTTTAGACTCCCACAAACCACCTTGTACTTTTCACTTTAGTAAGGTGCACTTTCCATTATGCACCATGCACATTAGAATGATGTAGTTTTACAATTCACAATCCATCGTGCACTATGGCAGGTTCACTTTTATTATGCAATATGCACCCTTCGCCTACGTTCGGTGCACTTCAACTATGCACCATGCATGTTCCACGTTGTTATAGATTACTTTCATTATTCATAGTTAACCTCGGTAATTTGTATTTCCACCACACGAAATGCACCGTGCACCTTGGTATAGTGCAATTCCACTATGCACAGGGCCCCATGTTATGGTGCGTTCCCACAAAGGTAGTGAAATGGCCGAGTAAGGATGAGATCGAAAGATGAACCGAAATTGTAATTGTAGAATCAAATCATAAATTTGCATGATTTCACAATTTTTTTATAATAATAAATTCAACGAAGAAAAGGAATTAGTTTTTTATGATTGTTATTATTTTAATTTTCACTTATTACTCAAATAAAAAAATCTATCAATAAATTACTAATAACACCTAGCGTATTTTATTTTATGCCAAATAAATAAAACAAAATGATATATGAAATATGTTTTCAAATAGAAAGTAGAATCGTAACATACATGCAAAATCGTTGATTTTACGAGATTCTATGAATTAAACGAATTTTTGCCTGATTTCACGGACCACCGATTTTTTGTGGAATCATAATCGTTCGACGCAAATAACATTGTAAAACCGTAATATTATAAGATTTCAATCGATTTCACTCTTTAGACTCCCACAAACCACCTTGTACTTTTCACTTTAGTACGGTGCACTTTCCACTATGCACCATGCACATTAGAATGATGTAGTTTTACAATTCACAATGCATCGTGCACTATGGCAGGTTCACTTTTACTATGCAATATGCACCCTTCGCCTACGTTCGGTGCACTTCAACTATGCACCATGCACGTTCCACGTTGTTATAGTGTACTTTCATTATTCATAGTTAACCTCGGTAATTTGTATTTCCACCACACGAAATGCACCGTGCACCTTGGTATAGTGCAATTCCACTATGCACAGGACCCCATGTTATGGTGCGCTCCCACAAAGGTAGTGAAATGGCCGAGTAAGGATGAGATCGAAAGATGAACGGAAATTATAATTGTACAATCAAATCATAAATTTGCATGATTTCAGAATTTTTTATAATAATAAATTCAATGAAGAAAAGGAATTAGTTTTATACGATTGTTATTATTTTAATTTTTACTTATTACTCAAATCAATAAAATCTATCAATAAATTACTAATAACACCTAGATATTTTTTTTCTATGCCAAATAAATAAAACAAAATGACATATGAAATATGTTTTCAAATAGAAAATAGGATCGTAAAATACATGCAAAATCGTTGATTTTTCAAGATTCTAAGAATTAAACGAAATATTGCCTGATTTCACGGACCACCAATTTTTAGTGGAATCATAATCGTTCGGCATCAATAAAATTGTAAAACCGTAAGATTATAACATTTCAATCAATTTCAATCTTTAGACTCCCACAAACCACCTTGTACTTTTCACTTTAGTACGGTGCACTTTCCACTATGCACCATGCACATTAGAATGATGTAGTTTTACAATTCACAATGCATCATGCACTATGGCAGGTTCACTTTTATTATGCAATATGCACCCTTCGCCTACGTTCGGTGCACTTCAACTGTGCACCATGCACGTTCCACGTTGTTATAGTGTACTTTCATTATTCATAGTTAACCTCGGTAATTTGTATTTCCACCACACGAAATGCACCGTGCACCTTGGTATAGTGCAATTCCACTATGCACAGGGCCCCATGTTATGGTGCGCTGCCACAAAGGTAGTGAAATGGCAGAGTAAGGATGAGATCGAAAGATGAACTGAAATTGTAATTGTAGAATCAAATCATAAATTTGCATGATTTCACAATTTTTTTATAATAATAAATTTAACGAAGAAAAGGAATTAGATTTTTGTGATTTTTATTATTTTAATTTTCACTTACTACTCAAATAAAAAAATCTATCAATAAATTACTAATAACACCTAGCGTATTTTATTTTATGCCAAATAAATAAAACAAAATGATATATGAAATATGTTTTCAAATAGAAAGTAGAATCGTAACATACATGCAAAATCGTTGATTTTACGAGATTCTATGAATTAAACGAAATTTTGCCTGATTTCACGGACCACCGATTTTTTGTGGAATCATAATCGTTCGACGCAAATAACATTGTAAAACCGTAATATTATAAGATTTCAATCGATTTCACTCTTTAGACTCCCACAAACCACCTTGTACTTTTCACTTTAGTACGGTGCACTTTCCACTATGCACCATGCACATTAGAATGATGTAGTTTTACAATTCACAATGCATCGTGCACTATGGCAGGTTCACTTTTACTATGCAATATGCACCCTTCGCCTACGTTCGGTGCACTTCAACTATGCAACATGCACGTTCCACGTTGTTATAGTGTACTTTCATTATTCATAGTTAACCTCGGTAATTTGTATTTCCACCACACGAAATGCACCGTGCACCTTGGTATTGTGCCATTCCACTATGCACAGGACCCCATGTTATGGTGCGCTCCCACAAAGGTAGTGAAATGGCCGATTAAGGATGAGATCGAAAGATGAACGGAAATTGTAATTGTACAATCAAATCATAAATTTGCATGATTTCACAATTTTTTATAATAATAAATTCAACGAAGAAAAGGAATTAGTTTTATATGACTGTTATTATTTTAATTTTTACTTATTACTCAAATCAATAAAATCTATCAATAAATTACTAATAAACCTTAGATATTTTTTTCTATGCCAAATAAATAAAACAAAATGACATATGAAATATGTTTTCAAATAGAAAATAGGATCGTAAAATACATGCAAAATCGTTGATTTTTCAAGATTCTAAGAATTAAACGAAATATTGCCTCGATTTCACGGACCACCAATTTTTAGTGGAATCATAATCGTTCGGCGTCAATAAAATTGTAAAACCGTAAGATTATAACATTTCAATCAATTTCAATCTTTAGACTCCCACAAACCACCTTGTACTTTTCACTTTAGTACGGTGCACTTTCCACTATGCACCATGCACATTAGAATGATGTAGTTTTACAATTCACAATGCATCGTGCACTATGGTAGGTTCACTTTTATTATGCAATATGCACCCTTCGCCTACGTTCGGTGCACTTCAACTATGCACCATGCACGTTCCACGTTGTTATAGTGTACTTTCATTATTCATAATTAACCTCGGTAATTTGTATTTCCACCACACGAAATGCATCGTGCACCTTGGTATAGTGCAATTCCACTATGCACAGGGCCCCATGTTATGGTGCGCTCCCACAAAGGTAGTGAAATGGCCGAGTAAGGATGAGATCGAAAGATAAACTGAAATTGTAATTGTACAATCAAATCATAAATTTGCATGATTTCACAATTTTTTATAATAATAAATTCAACGAAGAAATGGAATTATTTTTATATGATTATTATTATTTTAATTTCCACTTATTACTCAAATCAAAAAAATCTATCAATAAATTACTAATAACACCTAGATATTTTTTTTCTATGCCAAATAAATAAAACAAAATGACATATGAAATATGTTTTCAAATAGAAAGTAAAATCGTAACATACATGCAAAATCGTTGATTTTACGAGATTCTATGAATTAAACGAAATTTTGCCTGATTTCATTTACCACCGATTTTTTGTGGAATCATAATCTTTCGACGCAAATAACATTGTAAAACCGTAAGATTATAACATTTCAATCAATTTCAATCTTTAGACTCCCACAAACCACCTTGTACTTTTCCCTTTAGTACGGTGCACTTTCCACTATGCACCATGCACATTAGAATGATGTAGTTTAACAATTCACAATGCATCGTGCACTATGGCAGGTTCACTTTTATTATGCACTATGCACACTTCGCCTACGTTCGGTGCATTTCAACAATGCACCATGCACGTTCCACGTTGTTATAGTGTACTTTCATTATTCATAGTTAACCTCGGTAATTTGTATTTCGACCACACGAAATACACAGTGCACCTTGGTATAGTGCAATTCCACTATGCACAGGTCCCCATGTTATGGTGCGCTCCCACAAAGGTAGTGAAATGGCCGCGTAAGGATGAGATCGAAAGATGAACTGAAATTGTAATTGTAGAATTAAATCATAAATTTGCATGATTTCACAATTGTTTATAATAATAAATTCAACGATGAAAAGGAATTAGTTTTATATGATTGTTAATGTTTTAATTTTCACTTTTTACTCAAATCAAAAAAATCTATCAATAAATTACTAATAACACCTAGATATTTTTTTTCTATGCCAAATAAATAAAACAAAATGAGATATGAAATATGTTTTCAAATAGAAAGTAAAATCGTAACATACATGCAAAATCGTTGATTTTACGAGATTTTATGAATTAAACGAAATTTTGCCTGATTTCATTAACCACCGATTTTTTGTCGAATCATAATCTTTCGACGCAAATAACATTGTAAAACCGTAAGATTATAACATTTCAATCAATTTCAATCTTTAGACTCCCACAAACCACCTTGTACTTTTCCCTTTAGTACGGTGCACTTTCCACTATGCACCATGCACATTAGAATGATGTAGTTTAACAATTCACAATGCATCGTGCACTATGGCAGGTTCACTTTTATTATGCACTATGCACACTTCGCCTACATTCGGTGCACTTAACCGATGCACCATGCACGTTCCACGTTGTTATAGTGTACTTTCATTATTCATAGTTAACCTCGGTAATTTGTATTTCCACCACACGAAATGCACCGTGCACCTTGGTATAGTGCAATTCCACTATGCATAGGGCCCAATGTTATGGTGCGCTCCCACAAAGGTAGTGAAATGGCCGAGTAAGGATGAGATCGAAAGATGAACTGAAATTGTAATTGTAGAATCAAATCATAAATTTGCATGATTTCACAATTTTTATAATAATAAATTCAACGAAGAAAAGGAATTAGTTTTATATGATTGTTATTATTTTAATTTTCACTTATTACTCAAATCAAAAAAATCTATCAATAAATTAATAACAACACCTAGAGTATTTTATTTTATGCCAAATAAATAAAACAAAATGATATATGAAATATGTTTTCAAATAGAAAATAAGATCGTTAAATACATGCAAAATCGTTGATTTTTCAAGATTCTAAGAATTAAAGGAAATATTGTCTGATTTCACGGACCACCAATTTTTAGTGGAATCATAATCGTTCGGCGTCAAAAAAAGTTTAAAACCGTAAGATTATAACATTTCAATCAATTTCAAGTTTTAGACTCCCACAAACCACCTTGTACTTTTCACTTTAGTACGGTGCACTTTCCACTATGCACCATGCACATTAGAATGATGTAGTTTAACAATTCACAATGCATCGTGCACTATGGCAGGTTCACTTTTAATATGCACTATGCACACTTCGCCTACGTTCGGTGCATTTCAACAATCCACCATGCACGTTCCACGTTGTTATAGTGTACTTTCATTATTCATAGTTAACCTCGGTAATTTGTATTTCGACCACACGAAATACACGATGCACCTTGGTATAGTGCAATTCCACTATGCACGGGGCCCCATGTTATGGTGCGCTCCCACAAAGGTAGTGAAATGGCCGAGTAAGGATGAGATCGAAAGATGAACTGAAATTGTAATTGTAGAATCAAATCATAAATTTGCATGAATAACAATTTTTTATAATAATAAATTCAACGAAAAAAAGGAATTAGTTTTATATGATTGTTATTATTTGAATTTTCACTTATTACTCAAATCAAAAAAATCTATCAATAAATTAATAACAACACCTAGAGTATTTTATTTTATGCCAAATAAATAAAACAAAATGATATATGAAATATGTTTTCAAATAGAAAATAAGATCGTTAAATACATGCAAAATCGTTGATTTTTCAAGATTCTAAGAATTAAAGGAAATATTGTCTGATTTCACGGACCACCAATTTTTAGTGGAATCATAATCGTTCGGCGTCAAAAAAATTTTAAAACCGTAAGATTATAACATTTCAATCAATTTCAAGTTTTAGACTCCCACAAACCACCTTGTACTTTTCACTTTAGTACGGTGCACTTTCCACTATGCACCATGCACATTAGAATGATGTAGTTTAACAATTCACAATGCATCGTGCACTATGGCGAGGTTCACTTTTAATATGCACTATGCACACTTCGCCTACGTTCGGTGCATTTCAACAATCCACCATGCACGTTCCACGTTGTTATAGTGTACTTTCATTATTCATAGTTAACCTCGGTAATTTGTATTTCGACCACACGAAATACACAGTGCACCTTGGTATAGTGCAATTCCACTATGCACAGGGCCCCATGTTATGGTGCGCTCCCACAAAGGTAGTGAAATGGCCGAGTAAGGATGAGATCGAAAGATGAACTGAAATTGTAATTGTAGAATCAAATCATAAATTTGCATGAATAACAATTTTTTATAATAATAAATTCAACGAAAAAAAGGAATTAGTTTTATATGATTGTTATTATTTGAATTTTCACTTATTACTCAAATCAAAAAAATCTATCAATAAATTAATAACAACACCTAGAGTATTTTATTTTATGCCAAATAAATAAAACAAAATGATATATGAAATATGTTTTCAAATAGAAAATAAGATCGTAAAATACATGCAAAATCGTTGATTTTTCAAGATTCTAAGAATTAAACGAAATATTGTCTGATTTCACGGACCACCAATTTTTAGTGGAATCATAATCGTTCGGCGTCAATAAAACTGTAAAACCGTAAGATTATAACATTTCAATCAATTTCAAGTTTTAGACACCCACAAACCACCTTGTACTTTTCACTTTAGTACGGTGCACTTTCCACTATGCACCATGCACATTAGAATGATGTAGTTTAACAATTCACAATGCATCGTGCACTATGGTAGGTTCACTTTTAATATGCACTATGCACACTTCGCCTACGTTCGGTGCATTTCAACAATGCACCATGCACGTTCCACGTTGTTATAGTGTACTTTCATTATTCATAGTTAACCTCGGTAATTTGTATTTCGACCACACGAAATACACAGTGCACCTTGGTATAGTGCAATTCCACTATGCACCGGGCCCCATGTTATGGTGCGCTCCCACAAAGGTAGTGAAATGGCCGAGTAAGGATGAGATCGAAAGATGAACTGAAATTGTAATTGTAGAATTAAATCATAAATTTGCATGATTTCACAATTGTTTATAATAATAAATTCAACGATGAAAAGGAATTAGTTTTATATGATTGTTATGATTTTAATTTTCACTTATTACTCAAATCAAAAAAATCTATCAATAAATTACTAATAACACCTAGATATTTTTTTTCTATGCCAAATAAATAAAACAAAATGACATATGAAATATGTTTTCAAATAGAAAGTAAAATCGTAACATACATGCAAAATCGTTGATTTTACGAGATTCTATGAATTAAACGAAATTTTGCTCGATTTCATTTACCACCGATTTTTTGTGGAATCATAATCTTTCGACGCAAATAACATTGTAAAACCGTAAGATTATAACATTTCAATCAATTTCAATCTTTAGACTCCCACAAACCACCTTGTACTTTTCACTTTAGTACGGTGCACTTTCCACTATGCACCATGCACATTAGAATGATGTAGTTTAACAATTCACAATGCATCGTGCACTATGGCAGGTTCACTTTTATTATGCACTATGCACACTTCGCCTACGTTCGGTGCATTTCAACAATGCACCATGCACGTTCCACGTTGTTATAGTGTACTTTCATTATTCATAGTTAACCTCGGTAATTTGTATTTCCACCACACGAAATTCACCGTGCACCTTGGTATAGTGCAATTCCACTATGCACAGGGCCCCATGTTATGGTGCGCTCCCACAAAGGTAGTGAAATGGCCGAGTAAGGATGAGATCGAAAGATGAACTGAAATTGTAATTGTAGAATTAAATCATAAATTTGCATGATTTCACAATTGTTTATAATAATAAATTCAACGATGAAAAGGAATTAGTTTTATATGATTGTTATTATTTTAATTTTCACTTATTACTCAAATCAAAAAAATCTATCAATAAATTACTAATAACACCTAGATATTTTTTTTCTATGCCAAATAAATAAAACAAAATGAGATATGAAATATGTTTTCAAATAGAAAGTAAAATCGTAACATACATGCAAAATCGTTGATTTTACGAGATTTTATGAATTAAACGAAATTTTGCCTGATTTCATTAACCACCGATTTTTTGTGGAATCATAATCTTTCGACGCAAATAACATTGTAAAACCGTAAGATTATAACATTTCAATCAATTTCAATCTTTAGACTCCCACAAACCACCTTGTACTTTTCCCTTTAGTACGGTGCACTTTCCACTATGCACCATGCACATTAGAATGATGTAGTTTAACAATTCACAATGCATCGTGCACTATGGCAGGTTCACTTTTATTATGCACTATGCACACTTCGCCTACGTTCGGTGCACTTCAACTATGCACCATGCACGTTCCACGTTGTTATAGTGTACTTTCATTATTCATAGTTAACCTCGGTAATTTGTATTTCCACCACACGAAATGCACCGTGCACCTTGGTATAGTGCAATTCCACTATGCATAGGGCCCCATGTTATGGTGCGCTCCCACAAAGGTAGTGAAATGGCCGAGTAAGGATGAGATCGAAAGATGAACTGAAATTGTAATTGTAGAATCAAATCATAAATTTGCATGATTTCACAATTTTTTATAATAATAAATTCAACGAAGAAAAGGAATTAGTTTTATATGATTGTTATTATTTTAATTTTCACTTATTACTCAAATCAAAAAAATCTATCAATAAATTACTAATAACACCTAGAGTATTTTATTTTATGCCAAATAAATAAAACAAAATGATATATGAAATATGTTTTCAAATACAAAATAGGATCGTTAAATACATGCAAAATCGTTGATTTTTCAAGATTCTAAGAATTAAACGAAATATTGCCTGATTTCATTAACCACCGATTTTTAGTGGAATCATAATCGTTCAACGCAAATAACATTGTAAAACCGTAAGATTATAAGATTTCAATCGATTTCACTCTTTAGACTCCCACAAACCACCTTGTACTTTTCACTTTAGTACGGTGCACTTTCCACTATGCACCATGCACATTAGAATGATGTAGTTTTACAATTCACAATGCATCGTGCACTATGGCAGGGTTCACTTTTATTATGCACTATGCACACTTCGCCTACGTTCGGTGCACTTCAACTATGCACCATGCACGTTCCACGTTGTTATAGTGTACTTTCATTATTCATAGTTAACCTCGGTAATTTGTATTTCCACCACACGAAATGCACCGTGCACCTTGGTATAGTGCAATTCCACTATGCACAGGGGCCCCATGTTATGGTGCGCTCCCACAAAGGTAGTGAAATGGCCGAGTAAGGATGAGATCGAAAGATGAACTGAAATTGTAATTGTAGAATCAAATCATAAATTTGCATGATTTCACAATTTTTTATAATAATAAATTCAACGAAGAAAAGGAATTAGTTTTATATGATTGTTATTATTTTAATTTTCACTTATTACTCAAATCAAAAAAATCTATCAATAAATTACTAATAACACCTAGAGTATTTTATTTTATGCCAAATAAATAAAACAAAATGATATATGAAATATGTTTTCAAATAGAAAGTAGAATCGTAACATACATGCAAAATAGTTGATTTTACCAGATTCTATGAATTAAACGAAATTTTGCCCGATTTCATTAACCACCGATTTTTTGTGGAATCATAATCGTTCGACGCAAATAACATTGTAAAACCGTAAGATTATAAGATTTCAATCGATTTCACTCTTTAGACTCCCACAAACCACCTTGTACTTTTCACTTTAGTACGGTGCACTTTCCACTATGCACCATGCACATTAGAATGATGTAGTTTTACAATTCACAATGCATCGTGCACTATGGCAGGTTCACTTTTATTATGCACTATGCACACTTCGCCTACGTTCGGTGCACTTCAACTATGCACCATGCACGTTCCACGTTGTTATAGTGTACTTTCATTATTCATAGTTAACCTCGGTAATTTGTATTTCCACCACACGAAATGCACCGTGCACCTTGGTATAGTGCAATTCCACTATGCACGGGGCCCCATGTTATGGTGCGCTCCCACAAAGGTAGTGAAATGGCCGAGTAAGGATGAGATCGAAAGATGAACTGAAATTGTAATTGTAGAATCAAATCATAAATTTGCATGATTTCACAATTTTTTATAATAATAAATTCAACGATGAAAAGGAATTAGTTTTATATGATTGTTATTATTTTAATTTTCACTTATTACTCAAATCAAAAAAATCTATCAATAAATTACTAATAACACCTAGATATTTTATTTTATGCCAAAGAAATAAAACAAAATGATATATGAAATATGTTTTCAAATAGAAAGTAGAATCGTAACATACATGCAAAATAGTTGATTTTACCAGATTCTATGAATTAAACGAAATTTTGCCCGATTTCATTAACCACCGATTTTTTGTGGAATCATAATCGTTCAACGCAAATAACATTGTAAAACCGTAAGATTATAAGATTTCAATCGATTTCACTCTTTAGACTCCCACAAACCACCTTGTACTTTTCACTTTAGTACGGTGCACTTTCCACTATGCACCATGCACATTAGAATGATGTAGTTTTACAATTCACAATGCATCGTGCACTATGGCAAGGTTCACTTTTATTATGCACTATGCACACTTCGCCTACGTTCGGTGCACTTCAACTATGCACCATGCACGTTCCACGTTGTTATAGTGTACTTTCATTATTCATAGTTAACCTCGGTAATTTGTATTTCCACCACACGAAATGCACCGTGCACCTTGGTATAGTGCAATTCCACTATGCATAGGGCCCCATGTTATGGTGCGCTCCCACAAAGGTAGTGAAATGGCCGAGTAAGGATGAGATCGAAAGATGAACTGAAATTGTAATTGTAGAATCAAATCATAAATTTGCATGATTTCACAATTTTTTATAATAATAAATTCAACGAAGAAAAGGAATTAGTTTTATATGATTGTTATTATTTTAATTTTCACTTATTACTCAAATCAAAAAAATCTATCAATAAATTACTAATAACACCTAGAGTATTTTATTTTATGCCAAATAAATAAAACAAAATGATATATGAAATATGTTTTCAAATAGAAAGTAGAATCGTAACATACATGCAAAATAGTTGATTTTACGAGATTCTATGAATTAAACTAAATTTTGCGTGATTTCATTAACCACCGATTTTTTGTGGAATCATAATCGTTCGACGCAAATAACATTGTAAAACCGTAAGATTATAAGATTTCAATCGATTTCACTCTTTAGACTCCCACAAACCACCTTGTACTTTTCACTTTAGTACGGTGCACTTTCCACTATGCACCATGCACATTAGAATGATGTAGTTTTACAATTCACAATGCATCGTGCAGTATGGCAGTTCACTTTTATTATGCACTATGCACACTTCGCCTACGTTCGGTGCACTTCAACTATGCACCATGCACGTTCCACGTTGTTATAGTGTACTTTCATTATTCATAGTTAACCTCGGTAATTTGTATTTCCACCACACGAAATGCACCGTGCACCTTGGTATAGTGCAATTCCACTATGCATAGGGCCCCATGTTATGGTGCGCTCCCACAAAGGTAGTGAAATGGCCGAGTAAGGATGAGATCGAAAGATGAACTGAAATTGTAATTGTAGAATCAAATCATAAATTTGCATGATTTCACAATTTTTTATAATAATAAATTCAACGAAGAAAAGGAATTAGTTTTATATGATTGTTATTATTTTAATTTTCACTTATTACTCAAATCAAAAAAATCTATCAATAAATTACTAATAACACCTAGAGTATTTTATTTTATGCCAAAGAAATAAAACAAAATGATATATGAAATATGTTTTCAAATAGAAAGTAGAATCGTAACATACATGCAAAATAGTTAATTTTACGAGATTCTATGAATTAAACGAAATTTTGCCTGATTTCATTAACCACCGATTTTTTGTGGAATCATAATCGTTCAACGCAAATAACATTGTAAAACCGTAAGATTATAAGATTTCAATCGATTTCACTCTTTAGACTCCCACAAACCACCTTGTACTTTTCACTTTAGTACGGTGCACTTTCCACTATGCACCATGCACATTAGAATGATGTAGTTTTACAATTCACAATGCATCGTGCACTATGGCAGGTTCACTTTTATTATGCACTATGCACACTTCGCCTACGTTCGGTGCACTTCAACTATGCACCATGCACGTTCCACGTTGTTATAGTGTACTTTCATTATTCATAGTTAACCTCGGTAATTTGTATTTCCACCACACAAAATGCACCGTGCACCTTGGTATAGTGCAATTCCACTATGCATAGGGCCCCATGTTATGGTGCGCTCCCACAAAGGTAGTGAAATGGCCGAGTAAGGATGAGATCGAAAGATGAACTGAAATTGTAATGGTAGAATCAAATCATAAATTTGCATGATTTCACAACTTTTTATAATAATAAATTCAACGAAGAAAAGGAATTAGTTTTATATGATTGTTATTATTTTAATTTTCACTTATTACTCAAATCAAAAAAATCTATCAATAAATTACTAATAACACCTAGAGTATTTTTTTTATGCCAAATAAATAAAACAAAATGATATATGAAATATGTTTTCAAATAGAAAGTAGAATCGTAACATACATGCAAAATAGTTGATTCTACGAGATTCTATGAATTAAACGAAATTTTGCCCGATTTCATTAACCACCGATTTTTTGTGGAATCATAATCGTTCAACGCAAATAACATTGTAAAACCGTAAGATTATAAGATTTCAATCGATTTCACTCTTTAGACTCCCACAAACCACCTTGTACTTTTCACTTTAGTACGGTGCACTTTCCACTATGCACCATGCACATTAGAATGATGTAGTTTTACAATTCACAATGCATCGTGCACTATGGCAGGTTCACTTTTATTATGCACTATGCACACTTCGCCTACGTTCGGTGCACTTCAACTATGCACCATGCACGTTCCACGTTGTTATAGTGTACTTTCATTATTCATAGTTAACCTCGGTAATTTGTATTTCCACCACACGAAATGCACCGTGCACCTTGGTATAGTGCAATTCCACTATGCATGGGCCCCATGTTATGGTGCGCTCCCACAAAGGTAGTGAAATGGCCGAGTAAGGATGAGATCGAAAGATGAACTGAAATTGTAATTGTAGAATCAAATCATAAATTTGCATGATTTCACAATTTTTTATAATAATAAATTCAACGAAGAAAAGGAATTAGTTTTATATGATTGTTATTATTTTAATTTTCACTTATTACTCAAATCAAAAAAATCTATCAATAAATTACTAATAACACCTAGAGTATTTTATTTTATGCCAAATAAATAAAACAAAATGATATATGAAATATGTTTTCAAATAGAAAGTAGAATCGTAACATACATGCAAAATAGTTGATTTTACCAGATTCTATGAATTAAACGAAATTTTGCCCGATTTCATTAACCACCGATTTTTTGTGGAATCATAATCGTTCAACGCAAATAACATTGTAAAACCGTAAGATTATAAGATTTCAATCGATTTCACTCTTTAGACTCCCACAAACCACCTTGTACTTTTCACTTTAGTACGGTGCACTTTCCACTATGCACCATGCACATTAGAATGATGTAGTTTTACAATTCACAATGCATCGTGCACTATGGCGAGTTCACTTTTATTATGCACTATGCACACTTCGCCTACGTTCGGTGCACTTCAACTATGCACCATGCACGTTCCACGTTGTTATAGTGTACTTTCATTATTCATAGTTAACCTCGGTAATTTGTATTTCCACCACACGAAATGCACCGTGCACCTTGGTATAGTGCAATTCCACTATGCATAGGGCCCCATGTTATGGTGCGCTCCCACAAAGGTAGTGAAATGGCCGAGTAAGGATGAGATCGAAAGATGAACTGAAATTGTAATTGTAGAATCAAATCATAAATTTGCATGATTTCACAATTTTTTATAATAATAAATTCAACGAAGAAAAGGAATTAGTTTTATATGATTGTTATTATTTTAATTTTCACTTATTACTCAAATCAAAAAAATCTATCAATAAATTACTAATAACACCTAGAGTATTTTATTTTATGCCAAATAAATAAAACAAAATGATATATGAAATATGTTTTCAAATAGAAAGTAGAATCGTAACATACATGCAAAATAGTTGATTTTACGAGATTCTATGAATTAAACGAAATTTTGCCTGATTTCATTAACCACCGATTTTTTGTGGAATCATAATCGTTAGACGCAAATAACATTGTAAAACCATAAGATTATAAGATTTCAATCGATTTCACTCTTTAGACTCCCACAAACCACCTTGTACTTTTCACTTTAGTACGGTGCACTTTCCATTATGCACCATGCACATTAGAATGATGTAGTTTTACAATTCACAATGCATCGTGCACTATGGCAGGTTCACTTTTATTATGCACTATGCACACTTCGCCTACGTTCGGTGCACTTCAACTATGCACCATGCACGTTCCACGTTGTTATAGTGTACTTTCATTATTAATAGTTAACCTCGGTAATTTGTATTTCCACCACACGAAATGCACTGTGCACCTTGGTATAGTGCAATTCCACTATGCATAGGGCCCCATGTTATGGTGCGCTCCCACAAAGGTAGTGAAATGGCCGAGTAAGGATGAGATCGAAAGATGAACTGAAATTGTAATTGTAGAATCAAATCATAAATTTGCATGATTTCACAATTTTTTATAATAATAAATTCAACGATGAAAAGGAATTAGTTTTATATGATTGTTATTATTTTAATTTTCACTTATTACTCAAATCAAAAAAATCTATCAATAAATTACTAATAACACCTAGAGTATTTTATTTTATGCCAAAGAAATAAAACAAAATGATATATGAAATATGTTTTCAAATAGAAAGTAGAATCGTAACATACATGCAAAATAGTTGATTTTACGAGATTCTATGAATTAAACGAAATTTTGCCTGATTTCATTAACCACCGATTTTTTGTGGAATCATAATCGTTCAACGCAAATAACATTGTAAAACCGTAAGATTATAAGATTTCAATCGATTTCACTCTTTAGACTCCCACAAACCACCTTGTACTTTTCACTTTAGTACGGTGCACTTTCCACTATGCACCATGCACATTAGAATGATGTAGTTTTACAATTCACAATGCATCGTGCACTATGGAAGGTTCACTTTTATTATGCACTATGCACACTTCGCCTACGTTCGGTGCACTTCAACTATGCACCATGCACGTTCCACGTTGTTATAGTGTACTTTCATTATTCATAGTTAACCTCGGTAATTTGTATTTCCACCACACGAAATGCACCGTGCACCTTGGTATAGTGCAATTCCACTATGCATAGGGCCCCATGTTATGGTGCGCTCCCACAAAGGTAGTGAAATGGCCGAGTAAGGATGAGATCGAAAGATGAACTGAAATTGTAATTGTAGAATCAAATCATAAATTTGCATGATTTCACAATTTTTTATAATAATAAATTCAACGAAGAAAAGGAATTAGTTTTATATGATTGTTATTATTTTAATTTTCACTTATTACTCAAATCAAAAAAATCTATCAATAAATTACTAATAACACCTAGAGTATTTTATTTTATGCCAAATAAATAAAACAAAATGATATATGAAATATGTTTTCAAATAGAAAGTAGAATCGTAACATACATGCAAAATAGTTGATTTTACGAGATTCTATGAATTAAACTAAATTTTGCGTGATTTCATTTTCCACCGATTTTTTGTGGAATCATAATCGTTCGACGCAAATAACATTGTAAAACCGTAAGATTATAAGATTTCAATCGATTTCACTCTTTAGACTCCCACAAACCACCTTGTACTTTTCACTTTAGTACGGTGCACTTTCCACTATGCACCATGCACATTAGAATGATGTAGTTTTACAATTCACAATGCATCGTGCACTATGGCGAGTTCACTTTTATTATGCACTATGCACACTTCGCCTACGTTCGGTGCACTTCAACTATGCACCATGCACGTTCCACGTTGTTATAGTGTACTTTCATTATTCATAGTTAACCTCGGTAATTTGTATTTCCACCACACGAAATGCACCGTGCACCTTGGTATAGTGCAATTCCACAATGCACTGGGCCCCATGTTATGGTGCGCTCCCACAAAGGTAGTGAAATGGCCGAGTAAGGATGAGATCGAAAGATGAACTGAAATTGTAATTGTAGAATCAAATCATAAATTTGCATGATTTCACAATTTTTTATAATAATAAATTCAACGAAGAAAAGGAATTAGTTTTATATGATTGTTATTATTTTAATTTTCACTTATTACTCAAATCAAAAAAATCTATCAATAAATTACTAATAACACCTAGAGTATTTTTTTTTTATGCCAAATAAATAAAACAAAATGATATATGAAATATGTTTTCAAATAGAAAGTAGAATCGTAACATACATGCAAAATAGTTGATTTTACGAGATTCTATGAATTAAACGAAATTTTGCGTGATTTCATTTTCCACCGATTTTTTGTGGAATCATAATCGTTCGACGCAAATAACATTGTAAAACCGTAAGATTATAAGATTTCAATCGATTTCACTCTTTAGACTCCCACAAACCACCTTGTACTTTTCACTTTAGTACGGTGCACTTTCCACTATGCACCATGCACATTAGAATGATGTAGTTTTACAATTCACAATGCATCGTGCACTATGGCGAGGTTCACTTTTATTATGCACTATGCACACTTCGCCTACGTTCGGTGCACTTCAACTATGCACCATGCACGTTCCACGTTGTTATAGTGTACTTTCATTATTCATAGTTAACCTCGGTAATTTGTATTTCCACCACACGAAATGCACCGTGCACCTTGGTATAGTGCAATTCCACTATGCACTGGGCCCCATGTTATGGTGCGCTCCCACAAAGGTAGTGAAATGGCCGAGTAAGGATGAGATCGAAAGATGAACTGAAATTGTAATTGTAGAATCAAATCATAAATTTGCATGATTTCACAATTTTTTATAATAATAAATTCAACGAAGAAAAGGAATTAGTTTTATATGATTGTTATTATTTTAATTTTCACTTATTACTCAAATCAAAAAAATCTATCAATAAATTACTAATAACACCTAGATATTTTTTTTCTATGCCAAAGAAATAAAACAAAATGATATATGAAATATGTTTTCAATAGAAAGTAGAATCGTAACATACATGCATAATAGTTGATTTTACGAGATTCTATGAATTAAACGAAATTTTGCCTGATTTCATTAACCACCGATTTTTTGTGGAATCATAATCGTTCAACGCAAATAACATTGTAAAACCGTAAGATTATAAGATTTCAATCGATTTCACTCTTTAGACTCCCACAAACCACCTTGTACTTTTCACTTTAGTACGGTGCACTTTCCACTATGCACCATGCACATTAGAATGATGTAGTTTTACAATTCACAATGCATCGTGCACTATGGAAGGTTCACTTTTATTATGCACTATGCACACTTCGCCTACGTTCGGTGCACTTCAACTATGCACCATGCACGTTCCACGTTGTTATAGTGTACTTTCATTATTCATAGTTAACCTCGGTAATTTGTATTTCCACCACACGAAATGCACCGTGCACCTTGGTATAGTGCAATTCCACTATGCATAGGGCCCCATGTTATGGTGCGCTCCCACAAAGGTAGTGAAATGGCCGAGTAAGGATGAGATCGAAAGATGAACTGAAATTGTAATTGTAGAATCAAATCATAAATTTGCATGATTTCACAATTTTTTATAATAATAAATTCAACGAAGAAAAGGAATTAGTTTTATATGATTGTTATTATTTTAATTTTCACTTATTACTCAAATCAAAAAAATCTATCAATAAATTACTAATAACACCTAGAGTATTTTATTTTATGCCAAATAAATAAAACAAAATGATATATGAAATATGTTTTCAAATAGAAAGTAGAATCGTAACATACATGCAAAATAGTTGATTCTACGAGATTCTATGAATTAAACTAAATTTTGCGTGATTTCATTTTCCACCGATTTTTTGTGGAATCATAATCGTTAGACGCAAATAACATTGTAAAACCGTAAGATTATAAGATTTCAATCGATTTCACTCTTTAGACTCCCACAAACCACCTTGTACTTTTCACTTTAGTACGGTGCACTTTCCACTATGCACCATGCACATTAGAATGATGTAGTTTTACAATTCACAATGCATCGTGCACTATGGCGAGTTCACTTTTATTATGCACTATGCACACTTCGCCTACGTTCGGTGCACTTCAACTATGCACCATGCACGTTCCACGTTGTTATAGTGTACTTTCATTATTCATAGTTAACCTCGGTAATTTGTATTTCCACCACACGAAATGCACCGTGCACCTTGGTATAGTGCAATTCCACAATGCACGGGGCCCCATGTTATGGTGCGCTCCCACAAAGGTAGTGAAATGGCCGAGTAAGGATGAGATCGAAAGATGAACTGAAATTGTAATTGTAGAATCAAATCATAAATTTGCATGATTTCACAATTTTTTATAATAATAAATTCAACGAAGAAAAGGAATTAGTTTTATATGATTGTTATTATTTTAATTTTCACTTATTACTCAAATCAAAAAAATCTATCAATAAATTACTAATAACACCTAGATATTTTTTTTATGCCAAATAAATAAAACAAAATGACATATGAAATATGTTTTCAAATAGAAAGTAGAATCGTAACATACATGCAAAATCGTTGATTTTACGAGATTCTATGAATTAACCGAAATTTTGCATGATTTCATTAACCACCGATTTTTTGTGGAATCATAATCGTTCGACGCAAATAACATTGTAAAACCGTAAGATTATAAGATTTCAATCGATTTCACTCTTTAGACTCCCACAAACCACCTTGTACTTTTCACTTTAGTACGGTGCACTTTCCATTATGCACCATGCACATTAGAATGATGTAGTTTTACAATTCACAATGCATCGTGCACTATGGCGAGTTCACTTTTATTATGCACTATGCACACTTCGCCTACGTTCGGTGCACTTCAACTATGCACCATGCACGTTCCACGTTGTTATAGTGTACTTTCATTATTCATAGTTAACCTCGGTAATTTGTATTTCCACCACACGAAATGCACCGTGCACCTTGGTATAGTGCAATTCCACTATGCACGGGGCCCCATGTTATGGTGCGCTCCCACAAAGGTAGTGAAATGGCCGAGTAAGGATGAGATCGAAAGATGAACTGAAATTGTAATTGTAGAATCAAATCATAAATTTGCATGATTTCACAATTTTTTATAATAATAAATTCAACGAAGAAAAGGAATTAGTTTTATATGATTGTTATTATTTTAATTTTCACTTATTACTCAAATCAAAAAAATCTATCAATAAATTACTAATAACACCTAGATATTTTTTTCTATGCCAAAGAAATAAAACAAAATGACATATGAAATATGTTTTCAAATAGAAAATAGAATCGTAAAATACATGCAAAATCGTTGATTTTTCAAGATTCTAAGAATTAAACGAAATATTGCCTGATTTCACTAACCACCAATTTTTAGTGGAATCATAATCGTTCGACGTCAATAAAATTGTAAAACCGTAAGATTATAACATTTCAATCAATTTCAAGTTTTAGACTCCCACAAACCACCTTGTACTTTTCACTTTAGTACGGTGCACTTTCCACTATGCACCATGCACATTAGAATGATGTAGTTTTACAATTCACAATGCATCGTGCACTATGGCAGGTTCACTTTTATTATGCACTATGCACACTTCGCCTACGTTCGGTGCACTTCAACTATGCACCATGCACGTTCCACGTTGTTATAGTGTACTTTCATTATTCATAGTTAACCTCGGTAATTTGTATTTCCACCACACGAAATGCACCGTGCACCTTGGTATAGTGCAATTCCACTATGCACAGGGCCCCATGTTATGGTGCGCTCCCACAAAGGTAGTGAAATGGCCGAGTAAGGATGAGATCGAAAGATGAACTGAAATTGTAATTGTAGAATCAAATCATAAATTTGCATGATTTCACAATTTTTTATAATAATAAATTCAACGAAGAAAAGGAATTAGTTTTATATGATTGTTATTATTTTAATTTTCACTTATTACTCAAATCAAAAAAATCTATCAATAAATTACTAATAACACCTAGATAGTTTTTTTCTATGCCAAATAAATAAAACAAAATGACATATGAAATATGTTTTCAAATAGAAAGTAGAACTGTAACATACATGCAAAATCGTTGATTTTTCGAGATTCTATGAATTAACCGAAATTTTGCATGATTTCATTAACCACCGATTTTTTGTGGAATCATAATCGTTCGACGCAAATAACATTGTAAAACCGTAAGATTATAAGATTTCAATCGATTTCACTCTTTAGACTCCCACAAACCACCTTGTACTTTTCACTTTAGTACGGTGCACTTTCCACTATGCACCATGCACATTAGAATGATGTAGTTTTACAATTCACAATGCATCGTGCACTATGGCAGTTCACTTTTATTATGCACTATGCACACTTCGCCTACGTTCGGTGCACTTCAACTATGCACCATGCACGTTCCACGTTGTTATAGTGTACTTTCATTATTCATAGTTAACCTCGGTAATTTGTATTTCCACCACACAAAATGCACCGTGCACCTTGGTATAGTGCAATTCCACTATGCACAGGGCCCCATGTTATGGTGCGCTCCCACAAAGGTAGTGAAATGGCCGAGTAAGGATGAGATCGAAAGATGAACTGAAATTGTAATTGTAGAATCAAATCATAAATTTGCATGATTTCACAATTTTTTATAATAATAAATTCAACGAAGAAAAGGAATTAGTTTTATATGATTGTTATTATTTTAATTTTCACTTATTACTCAAATCAAAAAAATCTATCAATAAATTACTAATAACACCTAGATATTTTTTTTATGCCAAATAAATAAAACAAAATGACATATGAAATATGTTTTCAAATACAAAATAGGATCGTAAAATACATGCAAAATCGTTGATTTTTCAAGATTCTAAGAATTAAACGAAATATTGCCTGATTTCATTAACCACCGATTTTTTGTGGAATCATAATCGTTCAACGCAAATAAAATTGTAAAACCGTAAGATTATAAGATTTCAATCGATTTCACTCTTTAGACTTCCACAAAACACCTTGTACTTTTCACTTTAGTACGGTGCACTTTCCACTATGCATCATGCAGATTAGAATGATGTAGTTTTACAATTCACAATGCATCGTGCACTATGGCGAGTTCACTTTTATTATGCACTATGCACACTTCGCCTACGTTCGGTGCACTTCAACTATGCACCATGCACGTTCCACGTTGTTATAGTGTACTTTCATTATTCATAGTTAACCTCGGTAATTTGTATTTCCACCACACAAAATGCACCGTGCACCTTGGTATAGTGCAATTCCACTATGCACAGGGCCCCATGTTATGGTGCGCTCCCACAAAGGTAGTGAAATGGCCGAGTAAGGATGAGATCGAAAGATGAACCGAAATTGTAATTGTAGAATCAAATCATAAATTTGCATGATTTCACAATTTTTTATAATAATAAATTCAACGAAGAAAAGGAATTAGTTTTATATGATTGTTATTATTTTAATTTTCACTTATTACTCAAATCAAAAAAATCTATCAATAAATTACTAATAACACCTAGATATTTTTTTCTATGCCAAATAAATAAAACAAAATGACATATGAAATATGTTTTCAAATAGAAAATAGAATCGTAAAATACATGCAAAATCGTTGATTTTTCAAGATTCTAAGAATTAAACGAAATAATGCATGATTTCATTAACCATCGATTTTTTGTGGAATCATAATCGTTCGACGCAAATAACATTGTAAAACCGTAAGATTATAAGATTTCAATCGATTTCACTCTTTAGACTCCCACAAACCACCTTGTACTTTTCACTTTAGTACGGTGCACTTTCCACTATGCACCATGCACATTAGAATGATGTAGTTTTACAATTCACAATGCATCGTGCACTATGGCAGTTTCACTTTTATTATGCACTATGCACACTTCGCCTACGTTCGATGCACTTCAACTATGCACCATGCACGTTCCACGTTGTTATAGTGTACTTTCATTATTCATAGTTAACCTTGGTAATTTGTATTTCCACCACACAAAATGCACCGTGCACCTTGGTATAGTGCAATTCCACTATGCACGTGGCCCCATGTTATGGTGCGCTCCCACAAAGGTAGTGAAATGGCCGAGTAAGGATGAGATCGAAAGATGAACTGAAATTGTAATTGTAGAATCAAATCATAAATTTGCATGATTTCACAATTTTTTATAATAATAAATTCAACGAAGAAAAGGAATTAGTTTTATATGATTGTTATTATTTTAATTTTCACTTATTACTCAAATCAAAAAAATCTATCAATAAATTACTAATAACACCTAGATATTTTTTTTCTATGCCAAATAAATAAAACAAAATGACATATGAAATATGTTTTCAAATAGAAAATAGAATCGTAAAATACATGCAAAATCGTTGATTTTTCAAGATTCTAAGAATTAAACGAAATAATGCATGATTTCATTAACCACCGATTTTTAGTGGAATCATAATCGTTCGGCGTAAATAAAATTGTAAAACCGTAAGATTATAAGATTTCAATCAATTTCACTCTTTAGACTCCCACAAACCACCTTGTACTTTTCACTTTAGTACGGTGCACTTTCCACTATGCACCATGCACATTAGAATGATGTAGTTTTACAATTCACAATGCATCGTGCACTATGGCGAGTTCACTTTTATTATGCACTATGCACACTTCGCCTACGTTCGGTGCACTTCAACTATGCACCATGCACGTTCCACGTTGTTATAGTGTACTTTCATTATTCATAGTTAACCTCGGTAATTTGTATTTCCACCACACGAAATGCACCGTGCACCTTGGTATAGTGCAATTCCACTATGCACGGGGCCCCATGTTATGGTGCGCTCCCACAAAGGTAGTGAAATGGCCGAGTAAGGATGAGATCGAAAGATGAACCGAAATTGTAATTGTAGAATCAAATCATAAATTTGCATGATTTCACAATTTTTTATAATAATAAATTCAACGAAGAAAAGGAATTAGTTTTATATGATTGTTATTATTTTAATTTTCACTTATTACTCAAATCAAAAAAATCTATCAATAAATTACTAATAACACCTAGATATTTTTTTTCTATGCCAAATAAATAAAACAAAATGACATATGAAATATGTTTTCAAATAGAAAATAGAATCGTAAAATACATGCAAAATCGTTGATTTTTCAAGATTCTAAGAATTAAACGAAATATTGCCCGATTTCACGAACCACCGATTTTTAGTGGAATCATAATCGTTCGACGTCAATAAAATTGTAAAACCGTAAGATTATAAGATTTCAATCAATTTCACTCTTTAGACTCCCACAAACCACCTTGTACTTTTCACTTTAGTACGGTGCACTTTCCACTATGCACCATGCACATTAGAATGATGTAGTTTTACAATTCACAATGCATCGTGCACTATGGCAGGTTCACTTTTATTATGCACTATGCACACTTCGCCTACGTTCGGTGCACTTCAACTATGCACCATGCACGTTCCACGTTGTTATAGTGTACTTTCATTATTCATAGTTAACCTCGGTAATTTGTATTTCCACCACACAAAATGCACCGTGCACCTTGGTATAGTGCAATTCCACAATGCACGGGGCCCCATGTTATGGTGCGCTCCCACAAAGGTAGTGAAATGGCCGAGTAAGGATGAGATCGAAAGATGAACTGAAATTGTAATTGTAGAATCAAATCATAAATTTGCATGATTTCACAATTTTTTATAATAATAAATTCAACGAAGAAAAGGAATTAGTTTTATATGATTGTTATTATTTTAATTTTCACTTATTACTCAAATCAAAAAAATCTATCAATAAATTACTAATAACACCTAGATATTTTTTTTCTATGCCAAATAAATAAAACAAAATGACATATGAAATATGTTTTCAAATAGAAAATAGAATCGTAAAATACATGCAAAATCGTTGATTTTTCAAGATTCTAAGAATTAAACGAAATATTGCTTGATTTCACTGACCACCGATTTTTAGTGGAATCATAATCGTTCGGCGTCAATAAAATTGTAAAACCGTAAGATTATAACATTTCAATCAATTTCACTCTTTAGACTCCCACAAACCACCTTGTACATTTCACTTTAGTACGGTGCACTTTCCACTATGCACCATGCACATTAGAATGATGTAGTTTTACAATTCACAATGCATCGTGCACTATGGCGAGTTCACTTTTATTATGCACTATGCACACTTCGCCTACGTTCGGTGCACTTCAACTATGCACCATGCACGTTCCACGTTGTTATAGTGTACTTTCATTATTCATAGTTAACCTCGGTAATTTGTATTTCCACCACACGAAATGCACCGTGCACCTTGGTATAGTGCAATTCCACTATGCACAGGGCCCCATGTTATGGTGCGCTCCCACAAAGGTAGTGAAATGGCCGAGTAAGGATGAGATCGAAAGATGAACTGAAATTGTAATTGTAGAATCAAATCATAAATTTGCATGATTTCACAATTTTTTATAATAATAAATTCAACGAAGAAAAGGAATTAGTTTTATATGATTGTTATTATTTTAATTTTCACTTATTACTCAAATCAAAAAAATCTATCAATAAATTACTAATAACACCTAGATATTTTTTTTATGCCAAATAAATAAAACAAAATGACATATGAAATATGTTTTCAAATAGAAAATAGAATCGTAAAATACATGCAAAATCGTTGATTTTTCAAGATTCTAAGAATTAAACGAAATATTGCTTGATTTCACTGACCACCAATTTTTAGTGGAATCATAATCGTTCGGCGTCAATAAAATTGTAAAACCGTAAGATTATAATATTTCAATCAATTTCACTCTTTAGACTCCCACAAACCACCTTGTACTTTTCACTTTAGTACGGTGCACTTTCCACTATGCACCATGCACATTAGAATGATGTAGTTTTACAATTCACAATGCATCGTGCACTATGGCAGTTTCACTTTTATTATGCACTATGCACACTTCGCCTACGTTCGGTGCACTTCAACTATGCACCATGCACGTTCCACGTTGTTATAGTGTACTTTCATTATTCATAGTTAACCTCGGTAATTTGTATTTCCACCACACGAAATGCACCGTGCACCTTGGTATAGTGCAATTCCACTATGCACGGGCCCCATGTTATGGTGCGCTCCCACAAAGGTAGTGAAATGGCCGAGTAAGGATGAGATCGAAAGATGAACTGAAATTGTAATTGTAGAATCAAATCATAAATTTGCATGATTTCACAATTTTTTATAATAATAAATTCAACGAAGAAAAGGAATTAGTTTTATATGATTGTTATTATTTTAATTTTCACTTATTACTCAAATCAAAAAAATCTATCAATAAATTACTAATAACACCTAGATAGTTTTTTTCTATGCCAAATAAATAAAACAAAATGACATATGAAATATGTTTTCAAATAGAAAGTAGAACTGTAACATACATGCAAAATCGTTGATTTTTCGAGATTCTATGAATTAACCGAAATTTTGCATGATTTCATTAACCACCGATTTTTAGTGGAATCATAATCGTTCGACGCAAATAACATTGTAAAACCGTAAGATTATAAGATTTCAATCGATTTCACTCTTTAGACTCCCACAAACCACCTTGTACTTTTCACTTTAGTACGGTGCACTTTCCACTATGCACCATGCACATTAGAATGATGTAGTTTTACAATTCACAATGCATCGTGCACTATGGCAGTTCACTTTTATTATGCACTATGCACACTTCGCCTACGTTCGGTGCACTTCAACTATGCACCATGCACGTTCCACGTTGTTATAGTGTACTTTCATTATTCATAGTTAACCTCGGTAATTTGTATTTCCACCACACAAAATGCACCGTGCACCTTGGTATAGTGCAATTCCACTATGCACGTGGCCCCATGTTATGGTGCGCTCCCACAAAGGTAGTGAAATGGCCGAGTAAGGATGAGATCGAAAGATGAACTGAAATTGTAATTGTAGAATCAAATCATAAATTTGCATGATTTCACAATTTTTTATAATAATAAATTCAACGAAGAAAAGGAATTAGTTTTATATGATTGTTATTATTTTAATTTTCACTTATTACTCAAATCAAAAAAATCTATCAATAAATTACTAATAACACCTAGATATTTTTTTTCTATGCCAAATAAATAAATCAAAATGACATATGAAATATGTTTTCAAATAGAAAATAGAATCGTAAAATACATGCAAAATCGTTGATTTTTCAAGATTCTAAGAATTAAACGAAATATTGCCTGATTTCACGGACCACCAATTTTTAGTGGAATCATAATCGTTCGGCGTCAATAAAATTGTAAAACCGTAAGATTATAACATTTCAATCAATTTCACTCTTTAGACTCCCACAAACCACCTTGTACTTTTCACTTTAGTACGGTGCACTTTCCACTATGCACCATGCACATTAGAATGATGTAGTTTTACAATTCACAATGCATCGTGCACTATGGCAAGTTCACTTTTATTATGCACTATGCACACTTCGCCTATGTTCGGTGCACTTCAACTATGCACCATGACCGTTCCACGTTGTTATAGTGTACTTTCATTATTCATAGTTAACCTCGGTAATTTGTATTTCCACCACACGAAATGCACCGTGCACCTTGGTATAGTGCAATTCCACTATGCATAGGGGCCCCATGTTATGGTGCGCTCCCACAAAGGTAGTGAAATGGCCGAGTAAGGATGAGATCGAAAGATGAACTGAAATTGTAATTGTAGAATCAAATCATAAATTTGCATGATTTCACAATTTTTTATAATAATAAATTCAACGAAGAAAAGGAATTAGTTTTATATGATTGTTATTATTTTAATTTTCACTTATTACTCAAATCAAAAAAATCTATCAATAAATTACTAATAACACCTAGATATTTTTTTTTATGCCAAATAAATAAAACAAAATGACATATGAAATATGTTTTCAAATAGAAAACAGGATCGTAAAATACATGCAAAAATCCTTGATTTTTCAAGATTCTAAGAATTAAACGAAATTTTGCATGATTTCATTAACCATCGATTTTTAGTGGAATCATAATCGTTCGACGCAAATAAAATTGTAAAACCGTAAGATTATAAGATTTCAATCGATTTCACTCTTTAGACTCCCACAAACCACCTTGTACTTTTCACTTTAGTACGGTGCACTTTCCACTATGCACCATGCACATTAGAATGATGTAGTTTTACAATTCACAATGCATCGTGCACTATGGCAGGTTCACTTTTATTATGCACTATGCACACTTCGCCTACGTTCGGTGCACTTCAACTATGCACCATGCACGTTCCACGTTGTTATAGTGTACTTTCATTATTCATAGTTAACCTCGGTAATTTGTATTTCCACCACACGAAATGCACCGTGTACCTTGGTATAGTGCAATTCCACTATGCACAGGGCCCCATGTTATGGTGCGCTCCCACAAAGGTAGTGAAATGGCCGAGTAAGGATGAGATCGAAAGATGAACTGAAATTGTAATTGTAGAATCAAATCATAAATTTGCATGATTTCACAATTTTTTATAATAATAAATTCAACGAAGAAAAGGAATTAGTTTTATATGATTGTTATTATTTTAATTTTCACTTATTACTCAAATCAAAAAAATCTATCAATAAATTACTAATAACACCTAGATATATTTTTTTTCCTATGCCAAATAAATAAAACAAAATGACATATGAAATATTTTTTCAAATAGAAAATAGAATCGTAAAATACATGCAAAATCATTGATTTTTCAAGATTCTAAGAATTGAACGAAATATTGCCTGATTTCACGGACTATCAATTTTTAATGGAGTCATAATCGTCCGGAGTCAATAAAATTGTAAAACCGTAAGATTATAACATTTCAATCAATTTCACTCTTTAGACTCCCACAAACCACCTTGTACTTTTCACTTTAGAACGGTGCACTTTCCACTATGCACCATGCACATTAGAACGATGTAGTTTTACAATTCACAATGCATGGTGCACTATGGCAAGTTCACTTTTATTATGCACTTTGCACACTTCGCCTATGTTCGGTGCACTTCAACTATGCACCATGAACGTTCCACGTTGTTATAGTGTACTTTCATTATTCATAGTTAACCTCGGTAATTTGTATTTCCACCACACGAAATGCACTGTGTACCTTGGTATAATGCAATTCCACTATGTACAGGGCCCCATGTTATGGTGCGATCCCACAAAGGTAGTGAATTGGCCGAGTAAGGATGAAATCGAAAGATGAACTGAAATTGTAATTGTAGAATAAAATCATAAATTTCCATGATTTCACAATTTTATATAATAATAAAATCAGCGAAGAAAAGGAATTAGGTTTATATGATTGTTATTATTTTAATTTTCACTTATTACTCAAATCAAAAAAATCTATCAATAAATTACTAATAACACCTAGATATTTTTTTCTATGCCAAATAAATAAAACAAAATGACATATGAAATATTTTTTCAAATAGAAAATAGAATCGTAAAATACATGCAAAATCGTTGATTTTTCAAGATTCTAAGAATTGAACGAAATATTGCCTGATTTCACGGACTATCAATTTTTAATGGAGTCATAATCGTCCGGAGTCAATAAAATTGTAAAACCGTAAGATTATAACATTTCAATCAATTTCACTCTTTAGACTCCCACAAACCACCTTGTACTTTTCACTTTAGTACGGTGCACTTTCCACTATGCACCATGCACATTAGAATGATGTAGTTTTACAATTCACAATGCATCGTGCACTATGGCGAGTTCACTTTTATTATGCACTATGCACACTTCGCCTACGTTCGGTGCACTTCAACTATGCACCATGCACGTTCCACGTTGTTATAGTGTACTTTCATTATTCATAGTTAACCTCGGTAATTTGTATTTCCACCACACAAAATGCACCGTGCACCTTGGAATAGTGCAATTCCACTATGCACAGGGCCCCATGTTATGGTGCGCTCCCACAAAGGTAGTAAAATGGCCGAGTAAGGATGAGATCGAAAGATGAACTGAAATTGTAATTGTAGAATCAAATCATAAATTTGCATGATTTCACAACTTTTTATAATAATAAATTCAACGAAGAAAAGGAATTAGTTTTATATGATTGTTATTATTTTAATTGTCACTTATTACTCAAATCAAAAAAATCTATCAATTAAATTACTAATAACACCTAGATATTTTTTTTCTATGCCAAATAAATAAATATAAATGACATATGAAATATTTTTTCAAATAGAAAATAGAATCGTAAAATACATGCAAAATCGTTGATTTTTCAAGATTCTAAGAATTAAACGAAATATTGCTTGATTTCATGGACCACCAAATTTTAGTGGAATCATAATCGTTTGGCGTCAATAAAATTGTTAAACCATAAGATTATAAGATTTCAATCAATTTCACTCTTTAGACTCCCACAAACCACCTTGTACTTTTCACTTTAGTACGGTGCACTTTCCACTATGCACCATGCACATTAGAATGATGTAGTTTTACAATTCACAATGCATCGTGCAGTATGGCAGTTCACTTTTATTATGCACTATGCACACTTCGCCTACGTTCGGTGCACTTCAACTATGCACCATGCACGTTCCACGTTGTTATAGTGTACTTTCATTATTCATAGTTAACCTCTGTAATTTGTATTTCCACCACACAAAATGACATGTGCACCTTAGTATAGTGAAATTCCATTATGCACAGGGCCCCATGTTACGGTGCGCTCCCACAAAGGTAGTGAAATGGCCGAGTAAGGATGAGATCGAAAGATGAACTGAAATTGTAATTGTAGAATCAAATCATAAATTTGCATGATTTCACAATTTTTTATAATAATAAATTCAACGAAGAAAAGGAATTAGTTTTATATGATTGTTATTATTTTAATTTTCACTTATTACTCAAATCAAAAAAATCTATCAATATATTACTAATAACACCTAGATATTTTTTTTCTATGCCAAATAAATAAAACAAAATGACATATGAAATATTTTTTCAAATAGAAAATAGAATCGTAAAATACATGCAAAATCGTTGATTTTTCAAGATTCTAAGAATTAAACGAAATATTGCCTGATTTCACGGACCACCAAATTTTAGTGGAATCATAATCGTTCGGCGTCAATAAAATTGGTAAACCGTAAGATTATAATATTTCAATCAATTTCACTCTTTAGACTCCCACAAACCACCTTGTACTTTTCACTTAAGTACGGTTTAGTTTCCACTATGTACCATGCACATTAGAATGATGTAGTTTTACAATTCACAATGCATCGTGCACTATGGCAGGTTCACTTTTATTTTGCACTATGCACACTTCGCCTACGTTCGGTTCACTTCAACTATGCACCATGCACGTTCCACGTTGTTATAGTGTACTTTCATTATTCATAGTTAACCTCGGTAATTTGTATTTCCACACGAAATGCATTGTGCACCTTGGTATAGTGCAATTCCACTATGCACAGGGCCCCATGTTCTGGTGCGCTCTCACAAAGGTAGTTAAATGGCCGAGTAAGGATGAGATCGAAAGATGAACTGAAATTGTAATTGTAGAATCAAATCATAAATTTGCATGATTTCACAATTTTTTATAATAATAACTTCAACGAAGAAAAGGAATTAGTTTTATATGATTGTTATTATTTTAATTTTCACTTATTACTCAAATAAAAAAAATCTATTAATAAATTACTAATAACACCTAGATATTTTTTTTCTATGCCAAATAAATAAAACAAAATGACATATGAAATATTTTTTCAAATAGAAAATAGAATCGTAAAATATATGCAAAATCGTTGATTTTTCAAGATTCTAAGAATTGAACGAAATATTGCCTGATTTCACGGACCATCAATTTTTAGTGGAGTCATAATCGTCCGGAGTCAATAAAATTGTAAAACCGTAAGATTATAACATTTCAATCAATTTCACTGTTTAGACTCCCACAAACCACCTTGTACTTTTCACTTTAGTACGGTGCACTTTCCACTATGCACCATGCACATTAGAACGATGTAGTTTTACAATTCACAATGCATGGTGCACTATGGCAGGATCACTTTTATTATGCACTTTGCACACTTCGCCTATGTTCGGTCCACTTCAACTATGCACCATGCGCGTTCCACGTTGTTATAGTGTACTTTCATTATTCATAGTTAACCTCGGTAATTTGTATTTCCACATGAAATGAATTGTGCACCTTGGTATAGTGCAATTCCACTATGCACAGGGCCCCATGTTCTGGTGCGCTCCCACAAAGGTAGTGAAATGGCCGAGTAAGGATGAGATCGAAAGATGAACTGAAATTGTAATTGTAGAATCAAATCATAAATTTGCATGATTTCACAATTTTTTATAATAATAACTTCAACGAAGAAAAGGAATTAGTTTTATATGATTGTTATTATTTTAATTTTCACTTATTACTCAAATAAAAAAAATCTATCAATAAATTACTAATAACACCTAGATATTTTTTTGCTATGCCATATAAATAAAACAAAATGACATATGAAATATTTTTGCAAATAGAAAATAGAATCGTAAAATACATGCAAAATCGTTGATTTTTCAAGATTCTAAGAATTAAACGAAATATTGCCTGATTTCACGGACCACCAAATTTTAGTGGAATCATAATCGTTCGGCGTCAATAAAATTGTTAAACCGTAAGATTATAATATTTCAATTAATTTCACTCTTTAGACTCCCACAAACCACCTTGTACTTTTCACTTTAGTACGGTGCACTTTCCACTATTTACCATGCACATTAGAATGATATAGTTTTACAATTCACAATGCATCGTGCACTATGGCAGGTTCACTTTTATTATGCACTATGCACACTTCGCCTACGTTCGGTGCACTTCAACTATGCACCATGCACGTTCCACGTTGTTATAGTGTACTTTCATTATTCATAGTTAACCTCCGTAATTTGTATTTCCACCACACGAAATGCACCGTGCACCTTGGTATAGTGCAATTCCACTATGCACAGGGCCCCATGTTATGGTGCGCTCCCACAAAGGTAGTGACTTTGCCGAGTAAGGATGAGATCGAAAGATGAACTGAAATTGTAATTGTAGAATCAAATCATAAATTTGCATGATTTCACAATTTTTTATAATAATAAATTCAACGAAGAAAAGGAATTAGTTTTATATGATTGTTATTATTTTAATTTTCACTTATTACTCAAATAAAAAAATCTATCAGTATATTACTAATAACACCTAGATAGTTTTTTTCTATACAAAATAAATAAAACCAAATGACATACGAAATATGTTTTCAAATAGAAAGTAGAATCATAACATACATGCAAAATCGTTGATTTTACGAGATTCTATGAATTAACCGAAATTTTGCATGATTTCATTAACCACCGATTTTCTATGGAATCATAATCGTTCGACGCAAATAACATTGTAAAACCGTAAGATTATAAGATTTCAATCGATTTCACTCTTTAGACTCCCACAAACCACCTTGTACTTTTCACTTTAGTACGGTGCACTTTCCACTATGCACCATGCACATTAGAATGATGTAGTTTTACAATTCACAATGCATCGTGCACTATGGCGAGTTCACTTTTATTATGCACTATGCACACTTCGCCTACGTTCGGTGCACTTCAACTATGCACCATGCACGTTCCACGTTGTTATAGTGTACTTTCATTATTCATAGTTAACCTCGGTAATTTGTATTTCCACCACACAAAATGCACCGTGCACCTTCGTATAGTGCAATTCCACTATGCAGAGGGCCCCATGTTATGGTGCGCTCCCACAAAGGTAGTAAAATGGCCGAGTAAGGATGAGATCGAAAGATGAACTGAAATTGTAATTGTAGAATCAAATCATAAATTTGCATGACTTCACAATTTTTTATAATAATAAATTCAACGAAGAATAAGAATTAGTTTTATATGATTGTTATTATTTTAATTGTCACTTATTACTCAAATCAAAAAAATCTATCAATTAAATTACTAATAACACCTAGATATTTTTTTTTCTATGCCAAATAAATAAATATAAATGACATATGAAATATTTTTTCAAATAGAAAATAGAATCGTAAAATACATGCAAAATCATTGATTTTTCAAGATTCTAAGAATTGAACGAAATATTGCCTGATTTCACGGACTATCAATTTTTAATGGAGTCATAATCGTCCGGAGTCAATAAAATTGTAAAACCGTAAGATTATAACATTTCAATCAATTTCACTCTTTAGACTCCCACAAACCACCTTGTACTTTTCACTTTAGTACGGTGCACTTTCCACTATGCACCATGCACATTAGAACGATGTAGTTTTACAATTCACAATGCATGGTGCACTATGGCAAGGTTCACTTTTATTATGCACTTTGCACACTTCGCCTATGTTCGGTGCACTTCAACTATGCACCATGAACGTTCCACGTTGTTATAGTGTACTTTCATTATTCATAGTTAACCTCGGTAATTTGTATTTCCACCACACGAAATGCACCGTGCACCTTGGTATAATGCAATTCCACTATGCATAGGGCCCCATGTTATGGTGCGCTCCCACAAAGGTAGTGAAATGGCCGAGTAAGGATGAAATCGAAAGATGAACTGAAATTGTAATTGTAGAATAAAATCATAAATTTGCATGATTTCACAATTTTATATAATAATAAAATCAACGAAGAAAAGGAATTAGGTTTATATGATTGTTATTATTTTAATTTTCACTTATTACTCAAATCAAAAAAATCTATCAATAAATTACTAATAACACCTAGATATTTTTTTCTATGCCAAATAAATAAAACAAAATGACATATGAAATATGTTTTCAAATAGAAAATAGAATCGTAAAATACATGAAAAGTCGTTGATTTTTCAAGATTCTAAGAATTGAACGAAATATTGCCTGATTTCACGGACCATCAATTTTTAGTGGAGTCATAATCGTCAGGAGTCAATAAAATTGTAAAACCGTAAGATTATAACATTTCAATCAATTTCACTCTTTAGACTCCCACAAACCACCTTGTACTTTTCACTTTAGTACGGTGCACTTTCCACTATGCACCATGCACATTAGAATGATGTAGTTTTACAATTCACAATGCATCGTGCACTATGGCGAGGTTCACTTTTATTATGCACTATGCACACTTCGCCTACGTTCGGTGCACTTCAACTATGCACCATGCACGTTCCACGTTGTTATAGTGTACTTTCATTATTCATAGTTAACCTCGGTAATTTGTATTTCCACCACACGAAATGCACCGTGCACCTTGGTATAGTGCAATTCCACTATGCACGGGGCCCCATGTTATGGTGCGCTCCCACAAAGGTAGTGAATTGGCCGAGTAAGGATGAGATCGAAAGATGAGCGAAATTGTAATTGTAGAATCAAATCATAAATTTGCATGATTTCACAATTTTTTATAATAATAAATTCAACGAAGAAAAGGAATTAGTTTTATATGATTGTTATTATTTTAATTTTCACTTATTACTCAAATCAAAAAAATCTATCAATAAATTACTAATAACACCTAGATATTTTTTTTCTATGCCAAATAAATAAAACAAAATGACATATGAAATATGTTTTCAAATAGAAAATAGAATCGTAAAATACATGAAAAATCGTTGATTTTTCAAGATTCTAAGAATTAAACGAAATATTGCACGATTTCACGGACCACCAATTTTTAGTGGAATCATAATCGTCCAGCGTCAATAAAATTGTTAAACCGTAAGATTATAACATTTCAATCAATTTCACTCTTTAGACTCCCACAAACCACCTTGTACTTTTCACTTTAGTACGGTGCACTTTCCACTATGCACCATGCACATTAGAATGATGTAGTTTTACAATTCACAATGCATCGTGCACTATGGCGAGTTCACTTTTATTATGCACTATGCACACTTCGCCTACGTTCGGTGCACTTCAACTATGCACCATGCACGTTCCACGTTGTTATAGTGTACTTTCATTATTCATAGTTAACCTCGGTAATTTGTATTTCCACCACACGAAATGCACCGTGCACCTTGGTATAGTGCAATTCCACAATGCACTGGGCCCCATGTTATGGTGCGCTCCCACAAAGGTAGTGAAATGGTCGAGTAAGGATGAGATCGAAAGATGAACTGAAATTGTAATTGTAGAATCAAATCATAAATTTGCATGATTTCACAATTTTATATAATAATAAATTCAACGAAGAAAAGGAATTAGTTTTATATGATTGTTATTATTTTAATTTTCACTTATTACTCAAATCAAAAAAATCTATCAATAAATTACTAATAACACCTAGATATTTTTTTCTATGCCAAATAAATAAAACAAAATGATATATGAAATATGTTTTCAAATAGAAAATAGAATCGTAAAATACATGAAAAATCGTTGATTTTTCAAGATTCTAAGAATTAAACGAAATATTGCACGATTTCACGGACCACCAATTTTTAGTGGAATCATAATCGTTCGGCGTCAATAAAATTGTTAAACCGTAAGATTATAACATTTCAATCAATTTCACTCTTTAGACTCCCACAAACCACCTTGTACTTTTCACTTTAGTACGGTGCACTTTCCACTATGCACCATGCACATTAGAACGATGTAGTTTTACAATTCACAATGCATCGTGCACTATGGCGAGGTTCACTTTTATTATGCACTATGCACACTTCGCCTACGTTCGGTGCACTTCAACTATGCACCATGCACGTTCCACGTTGTTATAGTGTACTTTCATTATTCATAGTTAACCTCGGTAATTTGTATTTCCACCACACGAAATGCACCGTGCACCTTGGTATAGTGCAATTCCACTATGCACGGGGCCCCATGTTATGGTGCGCTCCCACAAAGGTAGTGAAATTGCCGAGTAAGGATGAGATCGAAAGATGAGCTGAAATTGTAATTGTAGAATCAAATCATAAATTTGCATGATTTCACAATTTTTTATAATAATAAATTCAACGAAGAAAAGGAATTAGTTTTATATGATTGTTATTATTTTAATTTTCACTTATTACTCAAATAAAAAAAATCTATCAATAAATTACTAATAACACCTAGATATTTTTTTCTATGCCAAATAAATAAAACAAAATGACATATGAAATATGTTTTCAAATAGAAAATAGAATCGTAAAATACATGAAAAATCGTTGATTTTTCAAGATTCTAAGAATTAAACGAAATATTGCACGATTTCACGGACCACCAATTTTTAGTGGAATCATAATCGTCGGCGTCAATAAAATTGTTAAACCGTAAGATTATAACATTTCAATCAATTTCACTCTTTAGACTCCCACAAACCACCTTGTACTTTTCACTTTAGTACGGTGCACTTTCCACTATGCACCATGCACATTAGAACGATGTAGTTTTACAATTCACAATGCATCGTGCACTATGGCGAGTTCACTTTTATTATGCACTATGCACACTTCGCCTACGTTCGGTGCACTTCAACTATGCACCATGCACGTTCCACGTTGTTATAGTGTACTTTCATTATTCATAGTTAACCTCGGTAATTTGTATTTCCACCACACGAAATGCACCGTGCACCTTGGTATAGTGCAATTCCACTATGCACAGGGCCCCATGTTATGGTGCGCTCCCACAAAGGTAGTGACTTTGCCGAGTAAGGATGAGATCGAAAGATCAGCTGAATTGTAATTGTAGAATTAAATCATAAATTTGCATGATTTCACAATTTTTTATAATAATAAATTCAACGAAGAAAAGGAATTAGTTTTATATGATTGTTATTATTTTAATTTTCACTTATTACTCAAATAAAAAAAATCTATCAATAAATTACTAATAACACCTAGATATTTTTTTCTATGCCAAATAAATAAAACAAAATGACATATGAAATATGTTTTCAAATAGAAAATAGAATCGTAAAATACATGAAAAATCGTTGATTTTTCAAGATTCTAAGAATTAAACGAAATATTGCACGGATTTCACGGACCACCAATTTTTAGTGGAATCATAATCGTTCGGCGTCAATAAAATTGTTAAACCGTAAGATTATAACATTTCAATCAATTTCACTCTTTAGACTCCCACAAACCACCTTGTACTTTTCACTTTAGTACGGTGCACTTTCCACTATGCACCATGCACATTAGAATGATGTAGTTTTACAATTCACAATGCATCGTGCACTATGGCGGGTTCACTTTTATTATGCACTATGCACACTTCGCCTACGTTCGGTGCACTTGAACTATGCACCATGCACGTTCCACGTTGTTATAGTGTACTTTCATTATTCATAGTTAACCTCGTAATTTGTATTTCCACCACACGAAATGCACCGTGCACCTTGGTATAGTGCAATTCCACTATGCACAGGGCCCCATGTTATGGTGCGCTCCCACAAAGGTAGTGACTTTGCCGAGTAAGGATGAGATCGAAAGATGAACTGAAATTGTAATTGTAGAATCAAATCATAAATTTGCATGATTTCACAATTTTTTATAATAATAAATTCAACGAAGAAAAGGAATTAGTTTTATATGATTGTTATTATTTTAATTTTCACTTATTACTCAAATAAAAAAAATCTATCAATAAATTACTAATAACACCTAGATATTTTTTTCTATGCCAAATAAATAAAACAAAATGACATATGAAATATGTTTTCAAATAGAAAATAGAATCGTAAAATACATGAAAAATCGTTGATTTTTCAAGATTCTAAGAATTAAACGAAATATTGCACGATTTCACGGACCACCAATTTTTAGTGGAATCATAATCGTCGGCGTCAATAAAATTGTTAAACCGTAAGATTATAACATTTCAATCAATTTCACTCTTTAGACTCCCACAAACCACCTTGTACTTTTCACTTTAGTACGGTGCACTTTCCACTATGCACCATGCACATTAGAACGATGTAGTTTTACAATTCACAATGCATCGTGCACTATGGCGAGGTTCACTTTTATTATGCACTATGCACACTTCGCCTACGTTCGGTGCACTTCAACTATGCACCATGCACGTTCCACGTTGTTATAGTGTACTTTCATTATTCATAGTTAACCTCGTAATTTGTATTTCCACCACACGAAATGCACCGTGCACCTTGGTATAGTGCAATTCCACTATGCACGGGGCCCCATGTTATGGTGCGCTCCCACAAAGGTAGTGACTTTGCCGAGTAAGGATGAGATCGAAAGATGAAGCTGAAATTGTAATTGTAGAATCAAATCATAAATTTGCATGATTTCACAATTTTTTATAATAATAAATTCAACGAAGAAAAGGAATTAGTTTTATATGATTGTTATTATTTTAATTTTCACTTATTACTCAAATAAAAAAAATCTATCAATAAATTACTAATAACACCTAGATATTTTTTTCTATGCCAAATAAATAAAACAAAATGACATATGAAATATGTTTTCAAATAGAAAATAGAATCGTAAAATACATGAAAAATCGTTGATTTTTCAAGATTCTAAGAATTAAACGAAATATTGCACGATTTCACGGACCACCAATTTTTAGTGGAATCATAATCGTCCGGCGTCAATAAAATTGTTAAACCGTAAGATTATAACATTTCAATCAATTTCACTCTTTAGACTCCCACAAACCACCTTGTACTTTTCACTTTAGTACGGTGCACTTTCCACTATGCACCATGCACATTAGAACGATGTAGTGTTACAATTCACAATGCATCGTGCACTATGGCAAGTTCACTTTTATTATGCACTATGCACACTTCGCCTACGTTCGGTGCACTTCAACTATGCACCATGCACGTTCCACGTTGTTATAGTGTACTTTCATTATTCATAGTTAACCTCGGTAATTTGTATTTCCACCACACGAAATGCACGTGCACCTTGGTATAGTGCAATTCCACTATGCACGGGGCCCCATGTTATGGTGCGCTCCCACAAAGGTAGTGACTTTGCCGAGTAAGGATGAGATCGAAAGATGAGCTGAAATTGTAATTGTAGAATCAAATCATAAATTTGCATGATTTCACAATTTTTTATAATAATAAATTCAACGAAGAAAAGGAATTAGTTTTATATGATTGTTATTATTTTAATTTTCACTTATTACTCAAATAAAAAAAATCTATCAATAAATTACTAATAACACCTAGATATTTTTTTCTATGCCAAATAAATAAAACAAAATGACATATGAAATATGTTTTCAAATAGAAAATAGAATCGTAAAATACATGAAAAATCGTTGATTTTTCAAGATTCTAAGAATTAAACGAAATATTGCACGATTTCACGGACCACCAATTTTTAGTGGAATCATAATCGTCGGCGTCAATAAAATTGTTAAACCAGTAAGATTATAACATTTCAATCAATTTCACTCTTTAGACTCCCACAAACCACCTTGTACTTTTCACTTTAGTACGGTGCACTTTCCACTATGCACCATGCACATTAGAACGATGTAGTGTTACAATTCACAATGCATCGTGCACTATGGCAGGTTCACTTTTATTATGCACTATGCACACTTCGCCTACGTTCGGTGCACTTCAACTATGCACCATGCACGTTCCACGTTGTTATAGTGTACTTTCATTATTCATAGTTAACCTCGTAATTTGTATTTCCACCACACGAAATGCACCGTGCACCTTGGTATAGTGCAATTCCACTATGCACGGGGCCCCATGTTATGGTGCGCTCCCACAAAGGTAGTGACTTTGCCGAGTAAGGATGAGATCGAAAGATGAGCTGAAATTGTAATTGTAGAATCAAATCATAAATTTGCATGATTTCACAATTTTTTATAATAATAAATTCAACGAAGAAAAGGAATTAGTTTTATATGATTGTTATTATTTTAATTTTCACTTATTACTCAAATAAAAAAAATCTATCAATAAATTACTAATAACACCTAGATATTTTTTTCTATGCCAAATAAATAAAACAAAATGACATATGAAATATGTTTTCAAATAGAAAATAGAATCGTAAAATACATGAAAAATCGTTGATTTTTCAAGATTCTAAGAATTAAACGAAATATTGCACGATTTCACGGACCACCAATTTTTAGTGGAATCATAATCGTCGGCGTCAATAAAATTGTTAAACCGTAAGATTATAACATTTCAATCAATTTCACTCTTTAGACTCCCACAAACCACCTTGTACTTTTCACTTTAGTACGGTGCACTTTCCACTATGCACCATGCACATTAGAACGATGTAGTGTTACAATTCACAATGCATCGTGCACTATGGAAGGTTCACTTTTATTATGCACTATGCACACTTCGCCTACGTTCGGTGCACTTCAACTATGCACCATGCATGTTCCACGTTGTTATAGTGTACTTTCATTATTCATAGTTAACCTCGTAATTTGTATTTCCACCACACGAAATGCACCGTGCACCTTGGTATAGTGCAATTCCACTATGCACAGGGCCCCATGTTATGGTGCGCTCCCACAAAGGTAGTGACTTTGCCGAGTAAGGATGAGATCGAAAGATGAACTGAAATTGTAATTGTAGAATCAAATCATAAATTTGCATGATTTCACAATTTTTTATAATAATAAATTCAACGAAGAAAAGGAATTAGTTTTATATGATTGTTATTATTTTAATTTTCACTTATTACTCAAATAAAAAAAATCTATCAATAAATTACTAATAACACCTAGATATTTTTTTCTATGCCAAATAAATAAAACAAAATGACATATGAAATATGTTTTCAAATAGAAAATAGAATCGTAAAATACATGAAAAATCGTTGATTTTTCAAGATTCTAAGAATTAAACGAAATATTGCACGATTTCACGGACCACCAATTTTTAGTGGAATCATAATCGTCGGCGTCAATAAAATTGTTAAACCGTAAGATTATAACATTTCAATCAATTTCACTCTTTAGACTCCCACAAACCACCTTGTACTTTTCACTTTAGTACGGTGCACTTTCCACTATGCACCATGCACATTAGAACGATGTAGTGTTACAATTCACAATGCATCGTGCACTATGGCGAGGTTCACTTTTATTATGCACTATGCACACTTCGCCTACGTTCGGTGCACTTGAACTATGCACCATGCACGTTCCACGTTGTTATAGTGTACTTTCATTATTCATAGTTAACCTCGGTAATTTGTATTTCCACCACACGAAATGCACCGTGCACCTTGGTATAGTGCAATTCCACTATGCACAGGGCCCCATGTTATGGTGCGCTCCCACAAAGGTAGTGACTTTGCCGAGTAAGGATGAGATCGAAAGATGAACTGAAATTGTAATTGTAGAATCAAATCATAAATTTGCATGATTTCACAATTTTTTATAATAATAAATTCAACGAAGAAAAGGAATTAGTTTTATATGATTGTTATTATTTTAATTTTCACTTATTACTCAAATAAAAAAAATCTATCAATAAATTACTAATAACACCTAGATTTTTTTTTCTATGCCAAATAAATAAAACAAAATGACATATGAAATATGTTTTCAAATAGAAAATAGAATCGTAAAATACATGAAAAATCGTTGATTTTTCAAGATTCTAAGAATTAAACGAAATATTGCACGATTTCACGGACCACCAATTTTTAGTGGAATCATAATCGTCGGCGTCAATAAAATTGTTAAACCGTAAGATTATAACATTTCAATCAATTTCACTCTTTAGACTCCCACAAACCACCTTGTACTTTTCACTTTAGTACGGTGCACTTTGCACTATGCACCATGCACATTAGAACGATGTAGTGTTACAATTCACAATGCATCGTGCACTATGGCGGGTTCACTTTTATTATGCACTATGCACACTTCGCCTACGTTCGGTGCACTTCAACTATGCACCATGCACGTTCCACGTTGTTATAGTGTACTTTCATTATTCATAGTTAACCTCGTAATTTGTATTTCCACCACACGAAATGCACCGTGCACCTTGGTATAGTGCAATTCCACTATGCACAGGGCCCCATGTTATGGTGCGCTCCCACAAAGGTAGTGACTTTGCCGAGTAAGGATGAGATCGAAAGATGAACTGAAATTGTAATTGTAGAATCAAATCATAAATTTGCATGATTTCACAATTTCTTATAATAATAAATTCAACGAAGAAAAGGAATTAGTTTTATATGATTGTTATTATTTTAATTTTCACTTATTACTCAAATAAAAAAAATCTATCAATAAATTACTAATAACACCTAGATATTTTTTTCTATGCCAAATAAATAAAACAAAATGACATATGAAATATGTTTTCAAATAGAAAATAGAATCGTAAAATACATGAAAAATCGTTGATTTTTCAAGATTCTAAGAATTAAACGAAATATTGCACGATTTCACGGACCACCAATTTTTAGTGGAATCATAATCGTCCGGCGTCAATAAAATTGTTAAACCGTAAGATTATAACATTTCAATCAATTTCACTCTTTAGACTCCCACAAACCACCTTGTACTTTTCACTTTAGTACGGTGCACTTTGCACTATGCACCATGCACATTAGAACGATGTAGTGTTACAATTCACAATGCATCGTGCACTATGGCAAGTTCACTTTTATTATGCACTATGCACACTTCGCCTACGTTCGGTGCACTTCAACTATGCACCATGCACGTTCCACGTTGTTATAGTGTACTTTCATTATTCATAGTTAACCTCTGTAATTTGTATTTCCACCACACGAAATGCACCGTGCACCTTGGTATAGTGCAATTCCACTATGCACAGGGCCCCATGTTATGGTGCGCTCCCACAAAGGTAGTGACTTTGCCGAGTAAGGATGAGATCGAAAGATGAACTGAAATTGTAATTGTAGAATCAAATCATAAATTTGCATGATTTCACAATTTCTTATAATAATAAATTCAACGAAGAAAAGGAATTAGTTTTATATGATTGTTATTATTTTAATTTTCACTTATTACTCAAATAAAAAAAAATCTATCAATAAATTACTAATAACACCTAGATATTTTTTTTCTATGCCAAATAAATAAAACAAAATGACATATGAAATATGTTTTCAAATAGAAAATAGAATCGTAAAATACATGAAAAATCGTTGATTTTTCAAGATTCTAAGAATTAAACGAAATATTGCATGATTTCACGGACCACCAATTTTTAGTGGAATCATAATCGTCTGGCGTCAATAAAATTGTTAAACCGTAAGATTATAACATTTTCAATCAATTTCACTCTTTAGACTCCCACAAACCACCTTGTACTTTTCACTTTAGTACGGTGCACTTTGCACTATGCACCATGCACATTAGAACGATGTAGTGTTACAATTCACAATGCATCGTGCACTATGGCAAGTTCACTTTTATTATGCACTATGCACACTTCGCCTACGTTCGGTGCACTTCAACTATGCACCATGCACGTTCCACGTTGTTATATTGTACTTTCATTATTCATAGTTAACCTCGTAATTTGTATTTCCACCACACGAAATGCACCGTGCACCTTGGTATAGTGCAATTCCACTATGCACAGGGCCCCATGTTATGGTGCGCTCCCACAAAGGTAGTGACTTTGCCGAGTAAGGATGAGATCGAAAGATGAACTGAAATTGTAATTGTAGAATCAAATCATAAATTTGCATGATTTCACAATTTCTTATAATAATAAATTCAACGAAGAAAAGGAATTAGTTTTATATGATTGTTATTATTTTAATTTTCACTTATTACTCAAATAAAAAAAATCTATCAATAAATTACTAATAACACCTAGATATTTTTTTTCTATGCCAAATAAATAAAACAAAATGACATATGAAATATGTTTTCAAATAGAAAATAGAATCGTAAAATACATGAAAAATCGTTGATTTTTCAAGATTCTAAGAATTAAACGAAATATTGCACGATTTCACGGACCACCAATTTTTAGTGGAATCATAATCGTCCGGCGTCAATAAAATTGTTAAACCGTAAGATTATAACATTTCAATCAATTTCACTCTTTAGACTCCCACAAACCACCTTGTACTTTTCACTTTAGTACGGTGCACTTTCCACTATGCACCATGCACATTAGAACGATGTAGTGTTACAATTCACAATGCATCGTGCACTATGGCGAGGTTCACTTTTATTATGCACTATGCACACTTCGCCTACGTTCGGTGCACTTCAACTATGCACCATGCACGTTCCACGTTGTTATAGTGTACTTTCATTATTCATAGTTAACCTCGTAATTTGTATTTCCACCACACGAAATGCACCGTGCACCTTGGTATAGTGCAATTCCACTATGCACAGGGCCCCATGTTATGGTGCGCTCCCACAAAGGTAGTGACTTTGCCGAGTAAGGATGAGATCGAAAGATGAACTGAAATTGTAATTGTAGAATCAAATCATAAATTTGCATGATTTCACAATTTCTTATAATAATAAATTCAACGAAGAAAAGGAATTAGTTTTATATGATTGTTATTATTTTAATTTTCACTTATTACTCAAATAAAAAAAAATCTATCAATAAATTACTAATAACACCTAGATATTTTTTTCTATGCCAAATAAATAAAACAAAATGACATATGAAATATGTTTTCAAATAGAAAATAGAATCGTAAAATACATGAAAAATCGTTGATTTTTCAAGATTCTAAGAATTAAACGAAATATTGCACGATTTCACGGACCACCAATTTTTAGTGGAATCATAATCGTCGGCGTCAATAAAATTGTTAAACCGTAAGATTATAACATTTCAATCAATTTCACTCTTTAGACTCCCACAAACCACCTTGTACTTTTCACTTTAGTACGGTGCACTTTCCACTATGCACCATGCACATTAGAACGATGTAGTGTTACAATTCACAATGCATCGTGCACTATGGCGAGGTTCACTTTTATTATGCACTATGCACACTTCGCCTACGTTCGGTGCACTTCAACTATGCACCATGCACGTTCCACGTTGTTATAGTGTACTTTCATTATTCATAGTTAACCTCGTAATTTGTATTTCCACCACACGAAATGCACCGTGCACCTTGGTATAGTGCAATTCCACTATGCACAGGGCCCCATGTTATGGTGCGCTCCCACAAAGGTAGTGACTTTGCCGAGTAAGGATGAGATCGAAAGATGAACTGAAATTGTAATTGTAGAATCAAATCATAAATTTGCATGATTTCACAATTTCTTATAATAATAAATTCAACGAAGAAAAGGAATTAGTTTTATATGATTGTTATTATTTTAATTTTCACTTATTACTCAAATAAAAAAAATCTATCAATAAATTACTAATAACACCTAGATATTTTTTTCTATGCCAAATAAATAAAACAAAATGACATATGAAATATGTTTTCAAATAGAAAATAGAATCGTAAAATACATGAAAAATCGTTGATTTTTCAAGATTCTAAGAATTAAACGAAATATTGCACGATTTCACGGACCACCAATTTTTAGTGGAATCATAATCGTCCGGCGTCAATAAAATTGTTAAACCGTAAGATTATAACATTTCAATCAATTTCACTCTTTAGACTCCCACAAACCACCTTGTACTTTTCACTTTAGTACGGTGCACTTTCCACTATGCACCATGCACATTAGAACGATGTAGTGTTACAATTCACAATGCATCGTGCACTATGGCAAGTTCACTTTTATTATGCACTATGCACACTTCGCCTACGTTCGGTGCACTTCAACTATGCACCATGCACGTTCCACGTTGTTATAGTGTACTTTCATTATTCATAGTTAACCTCGTAATTTGTATTTCCACCACACGAAATGCACCGTGCACCTTGGTATAGTGCAATTCCACTATGCACAGGGCCCCATGTTATGGTGCGCTCCCACAAAGGTAGTGACTTTGCCGAGTAAGGATGAGATCGAAAGATGAACTGAAATTGTAATTGTAGAATCAAATCATAAATTTGCATGATTTCACAATTTCTTATAATAATAAATTCAACGAAGAAAAGGAATTAGTTTTATATGATTGTTATTATTTTAATTTTCACTTATTACTCAAATAAAAAAAATCTATCAATAAATTACTAATAACACCTAGATATTTTTTTCTATGCCAAATAAATAAAACAAAATGACATATGAAATATGTTTTCAAATAGAAAATAGAATCGTAAAATACATGAAAAATCGTTGATTTTTCAAGATTCTAAGAATTAAACGAAATATTGCACGATTTCACGGACCACCAATTTTTAGTGGAATCATAATCGTCGGCGTCAATAAAATTGTTAAACCGTAAGATTATAACATTTCAATCAATTTCACTCTTTAGACTCCCACAAACCACCTTGTACTTTTCACTTTAGTACGGTGCACTTTCCACTATGCACCATGCACATTAGAACGATGTAGTGTTACAATTCACAATGCATCGTGCACTATGGCGAGGTTCACTTTTATTATGCACTATGCACACTTCGCCTACGTTCGGTGCACTTCAACTATGCACCATGCACGTTCCACGTTGTTATAGTGTACTTTCATTATTCATAGTTAACCTCGTAATTTGTATTTCCACCACACGAAATGCACCGTGCACCTTGGTATAGTGCAATTCCACTATGCACAGGGCCCCATGTTATGGTGCGCTCCCACAAAGGTAGTGACTTTGCCGAGTAAGGATGAGATCGAAAGATGAACTGAAATTGTAATTGTAGAATCAAATCATAAATTTGCATGATTTCACAATTTCTTATAATAATAAATTCAACGAAGAAAAGGAATTAGTTTTATATGATTGTTATTATTTTAATTTTCACTTATTACTCAAATAAAAAAAATCTATCAATAAATTACTAATAACACCTAGATATTTTTTTCTATGCCAAATAAATAAAACAAAATGACATATGAAATATGTTTTCAAATAGAAAATAGAATCGTAAAATACATGAAAAATCGTTGATTTTTCAAGATTCTAAGAATTAAACGAAATATTGCACGATTTCACGGACCACCAATTTTTAGTGGAATCATAATCGTCGGCGTCAATAAAATTGTTAAACCGTAAGATTATAACATTTCAATCAATTTCACTCTTTAGACTCCCACAAACCACCTTGTACTTTTCACTTTAGTACGGTGCACTTTCCACTATGCACCATGCACATTAGAACGATGTAGTGTTACAATTCACAATGCATCGTGCACTATGGCGAGGTTCACTTTTATTATGCACTATGCACACTTCGCCTACGTTCGGTGCACTTCAACTATGCACCATGCACGTTCCACGTTGTTATAGTGTACTTTCATTATTCATAGTTAACCTACGTAATTTGTATTTCCACCACACGAAATGCACCGTGCACCTTGGTATAGTGCAATTCCACTATGCACAGGGCCCCATGTTATGGTGCGCTCCCACAAAGGTAGTGACTTTGCCGAGTAAGGATGAGATCGAAAGATGAACTGAAATTGTAATTGTAGAATCAAATCATAAATTTGCATGATTTCACAATTTCTTATAATAATAAATTCAACGAAGAAAAGGAATTAGTTTTATATGATTGTTATTATTTTAATTTTCACTTATTACTCAAATAAAAAAAAATCTATCAATAAATTACTAATAACACCTAGATATTTTTTTCTATGCCAAATAAATAAAACAAAATGACATATGAAATATGTTTTCAAATAGAAAATAGAATCGTAAAATACATGAAAAATCGTTGATTTTTCAAGATTCTAAGAATTAAACGAAATATTGCACGATTTCACGGACCACCAATTTTTAGTGGAATCATAATCGTCGGCGTCAATAAAATTGTTAAACCGTAAGATTATAACATTTCAATCAATTTCACTCTTTAGACTCCCACAAACCACCTTGTACTTTTCACTTTAGTACGGTGCACTTTCCACTATGCACCATGCACATTAGAACGATGTAGTGTTACAATTCACAATGCATCGTGCACTATGGCGAGGTTCACTTTTATTATGCACTATGCACACTTCGCCTACGTTCGGTGCACTTCAACTATGCACCATGCACGTTCCACGTTGTTATAGTGTACTTTCATTATTCATAGTTAACCTCGTAATTTGTATTTCCACCACACGAAATGCACCGTGCACCTTGGTATAGTGCAATTCCACTATGCACAGGGCCCCATGTTATGGTGCGCTCCCACAAAGGTAGTGACTTTGCCGAGTAAGGATGAGATCGAAAGATGAACTGAAATTGTAATTGTAGAATCAAATCATAAATTTGCATGATTTCACAATTTCTTATAATAATAAATTCAACGAAGAAAAGGAATTAGTTTTATATGATTGTTATTATTTTAATTTTCACTTATTACTCAAATAAAAAAAATCTATCAATAAATTACTAATAACACCTAGATATTTTTTTCTATGCCAAATAAATAAAACAAAATGACATATGAAATATGTTTTCAAATAGAAAATAGAATCGTAAAATACATGAAAAATCGTTGATTTTTCAAGATTCTAAGAATTAAACGAAATATTGCACGATTTCACGGACCACCAATTTTTAGTGGAATCATAATCGTCGAGCGTCAATAAAATTGTTAAACCGTAAGATTATAACATTTCAATCAATTTCACTCTTTAGACTCCCACAAACCACCTTGTACTTTTCACTTTAGTACGGTGCACTTTCCACTATGCACCATGCACATTAGAACGATGTAGTGTTACAATTCACAATGCATCGTGCACTATGGCAAGTTCACTTTTATTATGCACTATGCACACTTCGCCTACGTTCGGTGCACTTCAACTATGCACCATGCACGTTCCACGTTGTTATAGTGTACTTTCATTATTCATAGTTAACCTCTGTAATTTGTATTTCCACCACACGAAATGCACCGTGCACCTTGGTATAGTGCAATTCCACTATGCACAGGGCCCCATGTTATGGTGCGCTCCCACAAAGGTAGTGACTTTGCCGAGTAAGGATGAGATCGAAAGATGAACTGAAATTGTAATTGTAGAATCAAATCATAAATTTGCATGATTTCACAATTTCTTATAATAATAAATTCAACGAAGAAAAGGAATTAGTTTTATATGATTGTTATTATTTTAATTTTCACTTATTACTCAAATAAAAAAAATCTATCAATAAATTACTAATAACACCTAGATATTTTTTTCTATGCCAAATAAATAAAACAAAATGACATATGAAATATGTTTTCAAATAGAAAATAGAATCGTAAAATACATGAAAAATCGTTGATTTTTCAAGATTCTAAGAATTAAACGAAATATTGCACGATTTCACGGACCACCAATTTTTAGTGGAATCATAATCGTCGACGTCAATAAAATTGTTAAACCGTAAGATTATAACATTTCAATCAATTTCACTCTTTAGACTCCCACAAACCACCTTGTACTTTTCACTTTAGTACGGTGCACTTTCCACTATGCACCATGCACATTAGAACGATGTAGTGTTACAATTCACAATGCATCGTGCACTATGGCGAGGTTCACTTTTATTATGCACTATGCACACTTCGCCTACGTTCGGTGCACTTCAACTATGCACCATGCACGTTCCACGTTGTTATAGTGTACTTTCATTATTCATAGTTAACCTCTGTAATTTGTATTTCCACCACACGAAATGCACCGTGCACCTTGGTATAGTGCAATTCCACTATGCACAGGGCCCCATGTTATGGTGCGCTCCCACAAAGGTAGTGACTTTGCCGAGTAAGGATGAGATCGAAAGATGAACTGAAATTGTAATTGTAGAATCAAATCATAAATTTGCATGATTTCACAATTTCTTATAATAATAAATTCAACGAAGAAAAGGAATTAGTTTTATATGATTGTTATTATTTTAATTTTCACTTATTACTCAAATAAAAAAAATCTATCAATAAATTACTAATAACACCTAGATATTTTTTTCTATGCCAAATAAATAAAACAAAATGACATATGAAATATGTTTTCAAATAGAAAATAGAATCGTAAAATACATGAAAAATCGTTGATTTTTCAAGATTCTAAGAATTAAACGAAATATTGCACGATTTCACGGACCACCAATTTTTAGTGGAATCATAATCGTCGGCGTCAATAAAATTGTTAAACCGTAAGATTATAACATTTCAATCAATTTCACTCTTTAGACTCCCACAAACCACCTTGTACTTTTCACTTTAGTACGGTGCACTTTCCACTATGCACCATGCACATTAGAACGATGTAGTGTTACAATTCACAATGCATCGTGCACTATGGCGAGTTCACTTTTATTATGCACTATGCACACTTCGCCTACGTTCGGTGCACTTCAACTATGCACCATGCACGTTCCACGTTGTTATAGTGTACTTTCATTATTCATAGTTAACCTCGTAATTTGTATTTCCACCACACGAAATGCACCGTGCACCTTGGTATAGTGCAATTCCACTATGCACGGGGGCCCCATGTTATGGTGCGCTCCCACAAAGGTAGTGACTTTGCCGAGTAAGGATGAGATCGAAAGATGAACTGAAATTGTAATTGTAGAATCAAATCATAAATTTGCATGATTTCACAATTTCTTATAATAATAAATTCAACGAAGAAAAGGAATTAGTTTTATATGATTGTTATTATTTTAATTTTCACTTATTACTCAAATAAAAAAAATCTATCAATAAATTACTAATAACACCTAGATATTTTTTTCTATGCCAAATAAATAAAACAAAATGACATATGAAATATGTTTTCAAATAGAAAATAGAATCGTAAAATACATGAAAAATCGTTGATTTTTCAAGATTCTAAGAATTAAACGAAATATTGCACGATTTCACGGACCACCAATTTTTAGTGGAATCATAATCGTCGGCGTCAATAAAATTGTTAAACCGTAAGATTATAACATTTCAATCAATTTCACTCTTTAGACTCCCACAAACCACCTTGTACTTTTCACTTTAGTACGGTGCACTTTCCACTATGCACCATGCACATTAGAACGATGTAGTGTTACAATTCACAATGCATCGTGCACTATGGCGAGGTTCACTTTTATTATGCACTATGCACACTTCGCCTACGTTCGGTGCACTTCAACTATGCACCATGCACGTTCCACGTTGTTATAGTGTACTTTCATTATTCATAGTTAACCTCTGTAATTTGTATTTCCACCACACGAAATGCACCGTGCACCTTGGTATAGTGCAATTCCACTATGCACAGGGCCCCATGTTATGGTGCGCTCCCACAAAGGTAGTGACTTTGCCGAGTAAGGATGAGATCGAAAGATGAACTGAAATTGTAATTGTAGAATCAAATCATAAATTTGCATGATTTCACAATTTCTTATAATAATAAATTCAACGAAGAAAAGGAATTAGTTTTATATGATTGTTATTATTTTAATTTTCACTTATTACTCAAATAAAAAAAATCTATCAATAAATTACTAATAACACCTAGATATTTTTTTCTATGCCAAATAAATAAAACAAAATGACATATGAAATATGTTTTCAAATAGAAAATAGAATCGTAAAATACATGAAAAATCGTTGATTTTTCAAGATTCTAAGAATTAAACGAAATATTGCACGATTTCACGGACCACCAATTTTTAGTGGAATCATAATCGTCTGGCGTCAATAAAATTGTTAAACCGTAAGATTATAACATTTCAATCAATTTCACTCTTTAGACTCCCACAAACCACCTTGTACTTTTCACTTTAGTACGGTGCACTTTGCACTATGCACCATGCACATTAGAACGATGTAGTGTTACAATTCACAATGCATCGTGCACTATGGCGAGGTTCACTTTTATTATGCACTATGCACACTTCGCCTACGTTCGGTGCACTTCAACTATGCACCATGCACGTTCCACGTTGTTATAGTGTACTTTCATTATTCATAGTTAACCTCTGTAATTTGTATTTCCACCACACGAAATGCACCGTGCACCTTGGTATAGTGCAATTCCACTATGCACAGGGCCCCATGTTATGGTGCGCTCCCACAAAGGTAGTGACTTTGCCGAGTAAGGATGAGATCGAAAGATGAACTGAAATTGTAATTGTAGAATCAAATCATAAATTTGCATGATTTCACAATTTCTTATAATAATAAATTCAACGAAGAAAAGGAATTAGTTTTATATGATTGTTATTATTTTAATTTTCACTTATTACTCAAATAAAAAAAATCTATCAATAAATTACTAATAACACCTAGATATTTTTTTCTATGCCAAATAAATAAAACAAAATGACATATGAAATATGTTTTCAAATAGAAAATAGAATCGTAAAATACATGAAAAATCGTTGATTTTTCAAGATTCTAAGAATTAAACGAAATATTGCACGATTTCACGGACCACCAATTTTTAGTGGAATCATAATCGTCGGCGTCAATAAAATTGTTAAACCGTAAGATTATAACATTTCAATCAATTTCACTCTTTAGACTCCCACAAACCACCTTGTACTTTTCACTTTAGTACGGTGCACTTTCCACTATGCACCATGCACATTAGAACGATGTAGTGTTACAATTCACAATGCATCGTGCACTATGGCGAGGTTCACTTTTATTATGCACTATGCACACTTCGCCTACGTTCGGTGCACTTCAACTATGCACCATGCACGTTCCACGTTGTTATAGTGTACTTTCATTATTCATAGTTAACCTCGTAATTTGTATTTCCACCACACGAAATGCACCGTGCACCTTGGTATAGTGCAATTCCACTATGCACAGGGCCCCATGTTATGGTGCGCTCCCACAAAGGTAGTGACTTTGCCGAGTAAGGATGAGATCGAAAGATGAACTGAAATTGTAATTGTAGAATCAAATCATAAATTTGCATGATTTCACAATTTCTTATAATAATAAATTCAACGAAGAAAAGGAATTAGTTTTATATGATTGTTATTATTTTAATTTTCACTTATTACTCAAATAAAAAAAATCTATCAATAAATTACTAATAACACCTAGATATTTTTTTCTATGCCAAATAAATAAAACAAAATGACATATGAAATATGTTTTCAAATAGAAAATAGAATCGTAAAATACATGAAAAATCGTTGATTTTTCAAGATTCTAAGAATTAAACGAAATATTGCACGATTTCACGGACCACCAATTTTTAGTGGAATCATAATCGTCGGCGTCAATAAAATTGTTAAACCGTAAGATTATAACATTTCAATCAATTTCACTCTTTAGACTCCCACAAACCACCTTGTACTTTTCACTTTAGTACGGTGCACTTTCCACTATGCACCATGCACATTAGAACGATGTAGTGTTACAATTCACAATGCATCGTGCACTATGGCGAGGTTCACTTTTATTATGCACTATGCACACTTCGCCTACGTTCGGTGCACTTCAACTATGCACCATGCACGTTCCACGTTGTTATAGTGTACTTTCATTATTCATAGTTAACCTCGTAATTTGTATTTCCACCACACGAAATGCACCGTGCACCTTGGTATAGTGCAATTCCACTATGCACAGGGCCCCATGTTATGGTGCGCTCCCACAAAGGTAGTGACTTTGCCGAGTAAGGATGAGATCGAAAGATGAACTGAAATTGTAATTGTAGAATCAAATCATAAATTTGCATGATTTCACAATTTCTTATAATAATAAATTCAACGAAGAAAAGGAATTAGTTTTATATGATTGTTATTATTTTAATTTTCACTTATTACTCAAATAAAAAAAATCTATCAATAAATTACTAATAACACCTAGATATTTTTTTCTATGCCAAATAAATAAAACAAAATGACATATGAAATATGTTTTCAAATAGAAAATAGAATCGTAAAATACATGAAAAATCGTTGATTTTTCAAGATTCTAAGAATTAAACGAAATATTGCACGATTTCACGGACCACCAATTTTTAGTGGAATCATAATCGTCGGCGTCAATAAAATTGTTAAACCGTAAGATTATAACATTTCAATCAATTTCACTCTTTAGACTCCCACAAACCACCTTGTACTTTTCACTTTAGTACGGTGCACTTTCCACTATGCACCATGCACATTAGAACGATGTAGTGTTACAATTCACAATGCATCGTGCACTATGGCGAGGTTCACTTTTATTATGCACTATGCACACTTCGCCTACGTTCGGTGCACTTCAACTATGCACCATGCACGTTCCACGTTGTTATAGTGTACTTTCATTATTCATAGTTAACCTCGTAATTTGTATTTCCACCACACGAAATGCACCGTGCACCTTGGTATAGTGCAATTCCACTATGCACAGGGCCCCATGTTATGGTGCGCTCCCACAAAGGTAGTGACTTTGCCGAGTAAGGATGAGATCGAAAGATGAACTGAAATTGTAATTGTAGAATCAAATCATAAATTTGCATGATTTCACAATTTCTTATAATAATAAATTCAACGAAGAAAAGGAATTAGTTTTATATGATTGTTATTATTTTAATTTTCACTTATTACTCAAATAAAAAAAAATCTATCAATAAATTACTAATAACACCTAGATATTTTTTTCTATGCCAAATAAATAAAACAAAATGACATATGAAATATGTTTTCAAATAGAAAATAGAATCGTAAAATACATGAAAAATCGTTGATTTTTCAAGATTCTAAGAATTAAACGAAATATTGCACGATTTCACGGACCACCAATTTTTAGTGGAATCATAATCGTCGCGTCAATAAAATTGTTAAACCGTAAGATTATAACATTTCAATCAATTTCACTCTTTAGACTCCCACAAACCACCTTGTACTTTTCACTTTAGTACGGTGCACTTTCCACTATGCACCATGCACATTAGAACGATGTAGTGTTACAATTCACAATGCATCGTGCACTATGGCGAGGTTCACTTTTATTATGCCCTATGCACACTTCGCCTACGTTCGGTGCACTTCAACTATGCACCATGCACGTTCCACGTTGTTATAGTGTACTTTCATTATTCATAGTTAACCTCGTAATTTGTATATCCACCACACGAAATGCACCGTGCACCTTGGTATAGTGCAATTCCACTATGCACAGAGCCCCGTGTTATGGTGCGCTCCCACAAAGGTAGTGACTTTGCCGAGTAAGGATGAGATCGAAAGATGAACTGAAATTGTAATTGTAGAATCAAATCATAAATTTGCATGATTTCACAATTTCTTATAATAATAAATTCAACGAAGAAAAGGAATTAGTTTTATATGATTGTTATTATTTTAATTTTCACTTATTACTCAAATAAAAAAAAATCTATCAATAAATTACTAATAACACCTAGATATTTTTTTCTATGCCAAATAAATAAAACAAAATGACATATGAAATATGTTTTCAAATAGAAAATAGAATCGTAAAATACATGAAAAATCGTTGATTTTTCAAGATTCTAAGAATTAAACGAAATATTGCACGATTTCACGGACCACCAATTTTTAGTGGAATCATAATCGTCGGCGTCAATAAAATTGTTAAACCGTAAGATTATAACATTTCAATCAATTTCACTCTTTAGACTCCCACAAACCACCTTGTACTTTTCACTTTAGTACGGTGCACTTTCCACTATGCACCATGCACATTAGAACGATGTAGTGTTACAATTCACAATGCATCGTGCACTATGGCAAGTTCACTTTTATTATGCACTATGCACACTTCGCCTACGTTCGGTGCACTTCAACTATGCACCATGCACGTTCCACGTTGTTATAGTGTACTTTCATTATTCATAGTTAACCTCGTAATTTGTATTTCCACCACACGAAATGCACCGTGCACCTTGGTATAGTGCAATTCCACTATGCACAGGGCCCCATGTTATGGTGCGCTCCCACAAAGGTAGTGACTTTGCCGAGTAAGGATGAGATCGAAAGATGAACTGAAATTGTAATTGTAGAATCAAATCATAAATTTGCATGATTTCACAATTTCTTATAATAATAAATTCAACGAAGAAAAGGAATTAGTTTTATATGATTGTTATTATTTTAATTTTCACTTATTACTCAAATAAAAAAAAATCTATCAATAAATTACTAATAACACCTAGATATTTTTCTATGCCAAATAAATAAAACAAAATGACATATGAAATATGTTTTCAAATAGAAAATAGAATCGTAAAATACATGAAAAATCGTTGATTTTTCAAGATTCTAAGAATTAAACGAAATATTGCACGATTTCACGGACCACCAATTTTTAGTGGAATCATAATCGTCCGGCGTCAATAAAATTGTTAAACCGTAAGATTATAACATTTCAATCAATTTCACTCTTTAGACTCCCACAAACCACCTTGTACTTTTCACTTTAGTACGGTGCACTTTCCACTATGCACCATGCACATTAGAACGATGTAGTGTTACAATTCACAATGCATCGTGCACTATGGCGAGTTCACTTTTATTATGCACTATGCACACTTCGCCTACGTTCGGTGCACTTCAACTATGCACCATGCACGTTCCACGTTGTTATAGTGTACTTTCATTATTCATAGTTAACCTCTGTAATTTGTATTTCCACCACACGAAATGCACCGTGCACCTTGGTATAGTGCAATTCCACTATGCACAGGGCCCCATGTTATGGTGCGCTCCCACAAAGGTAGTGACTTTGCCGAGTAAGGATGAGATCGAAAGATGAGCTGAAATTGTAATTGTAGAATCAAATCATAAATTTGCATGATTTCACAATTTCTTATAATAATAAATTCAACGAAGAAAAGGAATTAGTTTTATATGATTGTTATTATTTTAATTTTCACTTATTACTCAAATAAAAAAAAATCTATCAATAAATTACTAATAACACCTAGATATTTTTTTCTATGCCAAATAAATAAAACAAAATGACATATGAAATATGTTTTCAAATAGAAAATAGAATCGTAAAATACATGAAAAATCGTTGATTTTTCAAGATTCTAAGAATTAAACGAAATATTGCACGATTTCACGGACCACCAATTTTTAGTGGAATCATAATCGTCCGGCGTCAATAAAATTGTTAAACCGTAAGATTATAACATTTTCAATCAATTTCACTCTTTAGACTCCCACAAACCACCTTGTACT